>CM042177.1:42096258-42136258 GCA_023376005.1 Doryteuthis pealeii
TAACCATAGCTGGGGTACAGGTGTTAAGCTGTGTTAATTATTATTCTATGTTACTGTCGCCCTTGACCAGGATTGAACCTACAGCCTAGAGATAACTGTCACTTAGAACTTTATTAACTCAATGCCTATATCCACTATGCTATGTGTCCAATTGGACAACAACAAAGATGAGGACAATAATCCGATTAATCCAAATAATACTAATTATCAAGCCTCATCTCAAAAATTCAGAGAAATGTAATGCTGGGGTCAAATTTTCTTGATATCTTTTTTACTCGCATGATGGGATATTTTAAAGTTCACTATCTATTCACCTCAGAATTCATTCTATTCAAATAAAGTCCTATTATTATTGTAATCTGAGTCCTTCTGTTCAATTATAATGAACTAACAATCAGTTATTGTACAGTGGCTTATGGTAGGATCACTGTGATGGTAGAGTTGCTGTGAGTGTCTAACTCTTTGCCTACCAAATTTTCCCCATACCTGTGCCAAATTATTTGGTATTTTTAAATCTGTATGAGGAGATATTTCAAAAATTCACTACATCCTACTCGTGCAAAGGGGTTGGTAAATTTAAATGACAATTAATAGGTATTTTAGATGAACACAAAGGTCACTTGGTATTAATTAACTGCTGCCCATCTCCTTCCTTTTGCTGCAATCAGGTTTCACCCCCCCACACCCAAAATGAAGGCATCAAGCTAAAAGCAACAGTTAGTATGTATTCTGTTTTTATTCTGTATGAGGAGATATTGCAAAATTCACTATCTTTTTATTTCAAATAAAGTATTATTATTATTATTGTAATTTGAGTCCTTTTGCTCAATTATAATGAACTAACCATCTGTTTTTGTACTGTGGCTTACGGTAGGATCATAATAGAAGGAGATCTGCTGTGAGCAGCTTAAAACTTTGCCTACCAAATTTTATATAGATCATATAATTATTATTCAATACTACTGTTAATTGATCATAATTAAGCAATAAAGAACTGAGAGTACACTTCTAAGATTTCATTAACATTATACCCCCCCCAAAAAAAAAAAAAAAACAACCCATGGGCCTGATAAGGAAGCAATTTTATATAGATCATATAATTATTATTCAATACTACAGTTGACTGATTATTATTAAGCAATAAAGACCTGAGAGTACACTTCTAAGATTTCATTAACATTATAAAAAAACCCAGCTCTCAGAACCTTTGCATCAAGCAAATTTCCCCCATGGATGTATCAAATTTTCTTGTTATTTTTTTACCTGTATGATGAGATATTTCAAAGTTAACTATCAATTCAACTCAGGACTCATTCAATTCAAATTGTAATCTGAGTCCTTCTGCTCAATTATAATGAACAAACTATCTGTTTTTGTACAGCGGTTTACGGTAGGATCTTTGTGGAGAGAGTGCTACTGTGAGCGGATTAATTATTTGCCCACCAAATTTCCCCCACGGCTGTACCAAATTTTCTTGGAATTTTTTACCTGTATGATGGGATATTTCAAAATTCACTATCTATTCAACTCAGAACTCATTCTATTCAAATAAAGTCATATCTATATTGTAATTTGAGTCTTTCTGCTCAATTATAATGAACTAACCATCAGTTTTGTGACTTGTGTCATATCCTACTCATGTTACATAATTATTAGATACCTAATATTTATGTGCAATAGTGTAGAAATCAAAATGGCTGTTATAATTGCAGCCCACAGCCTTGAAGGATGAGTGACAAGGCTTGACCTCATCCTGATCCTTTCCGGTGGATACCGTAAGAATCGGTGGAGGAGACCCTCTTCCGGTTTAGATTAGAAATAGATTTTAGTCAGTCAGCAAGAAACCATGAACATAGATAGATATGAACAGACTGAGATAGATAGATAGATAGATAGATATGAACAGACTGAGATAGATAGATAGATAGATATGAACAGACTGAGATAGATAGATAGATAGAGAGAGAGATATGAATAGACTGAGATAGATAGATAGATAGATATGGTCAAGCTCAAATAGATAGATGGATATAGATAGATATGAACAGACTCAGATAGATAGATAGATAGATAGATAGATATGAACAGTCTGAGATAGATATATCTAGAACAGACTGATAGATAAATAGATAGATAGATATGAACAGACTGAGATAGATAGATAGATATGGACAGTCTGATATATATATATATATATATATATATATATATATATATATATATATATATATATATATATATATGACAGACTGAGGATAGATATATATAGAACAGACTGATAGATAAATAGATAGATAGATATGAACAGACTGAGATAAATAGATAGATAGATAGAATGGACAGACTGATAGATAGATATGAATACACTGAGATAGATAGATACAAACAGATAGATAGATATTGACCTTTGAATAACTCGTATATGCACTGAAAACTATTTGTTTTATGAGACCATAGATTTGCACTTAAAAGTTACTTGTTATCAATTAGTTGCTGCCCACCTCCTTCCTTTTATTGCAATCAGGTTTAACCCCCACCCCTGCACCACACCCAAAATGGAGACACCAAGTTAAAACTAACAGTCATCAATCATTGCCAGACCTGATGTCTGCAGTAAAAAAAAATTTTTCTACCTCGTGTCATGCCAGTTTGTCTATGTAATAAAAACGTCTCACCTGTTGGAAATAAAATGATTTGTTGTGTCTATCCTTATCCCCAACGTGACATAAACGTATATATTGAACAAATCCCAACTGGCCCACCCAAGCCGAATGAATCCAACTATTTCCCTCCAGCTATGGGTAAATAGTAAAGAAAAACTGGGCTCTTTAACCATGCTATGGGAACCGAAAAATAATTTGTTAGTTGTTAGGCTGGCTGGGTTTTCAAGTCTGTAAATTATTTGGGATGTCCTTGAGGATATCCTGTCTTGTGTCGTTCATAGTTTTTAATAACAAACACAAGACGTTCTTATTTTTTCTGAGCCATTTATTCTATACCCAAGTCAAAATGCCTTGGGAAACAGACACTAGTATTACGTCTGTTCTCTTTAACAGCTCAGTCCTGACGCACAACTAATCACTCTCCTCTCATTATCTGTCTTCCACTCTTCGCCTCTTATTATTTTTTCTGAGTCTATTTATTCTATCCCCAAGTCAAAATGCCTTGGGGAACAGACACTCATCTTGCGTCTGTTCTCTTCAACCGCATAGTCCAGACTGACTTCTCAACACTCTCTCTTTCTCTCACTCTCTTCTTTGCATTGTCCTAACCAATGGGGAAGTGGTTGGTAAATATATATAAATTAGTTGCTGTTTGTTGCAATCAGGTTTAACCTGGTAAATATATATAAATGGCAAGAAAGAAAGAAAAGATGAAAGAAAAAAAGAAAGAAAAAGAAGAAAAGAAAGAAATGATTCTATCTTTTTCTCAACGTGACATAAACATATAAATTGAGTAAATCCCAACTGGCACACCCAAGCTGAATGAATCCAACTATTCTCCCTCCAGCTATGGGTGAATAGAAGAACAGACTGGACACTTTCACCTTGGCATGGGAGCCAAAAAAGAACGGGATGTAAACATATGTATATTGAACAAATACCAATAAAGAGTTATATATATTTACCAACCCCTCTGCACGAGCAGGATGTGACACAAGGTCAATTTCTTAAGTGGAGTTCAACAGGTTTGAATTCAGAGTTTTCCTTCTCCTAGACCGGTTGCCTAACCAAGGTTAAAGAGCCCAGTCTGCCCTACTATTTATCCATAGCTGGAGGGAGATTAGGATTCATACCTTTCCCAAGGGTATTAGCGCTAAGTGAAATGCAATTACCATGTCCAGGATTTGAACTTGGGGCGATGAGTCCATTTCCCATGACTAACCATTATACCACACGCTTCCAACAAAGAGTTATAACAAACAGACTTTATTGTCTATGCAAAGATCAGCTGAAAAAATATAAAACAGGATAGATGAAGTAAGTAAAGTCGTCGGGGTGGCCTAAAGTCAGTATCAGCCAATCAGCGAGGAAGTCTATCCCCCTTTCACTAGCGCTAGACCGAGGAGATTGTGTTTGCGTCTGAGGTAGAGCACCACACCTACCATCAGCTCCTTACTTTACTGCACAGATCCCTGTGCTAAGTCCCCCTAAAAAACCCAGATACGTGGCCTGGACAGTGATAGACAGCTAAGTCTAGCCCCACTGAGGAGATGCGATACTTAGAAACACTGTCTGTGGATGACATATATATATATAATAATATATATATATATATATATATATATATATAGGATATGTGCTTAATTGAAGTCATACCAAATTTTGAAAATTAATTAGTTAATAATTAATGAATTTAGGCAGGCATATATGTTCAAATATAAGGCGAAACAAAATGTCAAGCCTTACATTTGAACATATATGCCCGCCTAAATTTCATTAATTATCAACTAATTAATTTTCAAAATTAGCTAAAAATATATCATTTTAAACTTAACATCAGGCTTTTCACATTTTAAATGAATTTTATATATTAATTTTTCATAACAAAAATACTAAATTAAAGTTTTGAAATAAAATAACTAATGCTTTATAAAATTCATTAATTGATAAATCAACACTGAAAATTTCATTAAAATCAGATAATTTCCTGATTTTTGGTAAATTTTTTTGCAATCGCGAATGTTACATAAAAATTGTAAACAAGCGCCTAAAACCATTGAAAAATAGACAGAATGGCGGATCGCGTCGAAATTGACCAAAATAATTAGTTTTAAATCTATTAAAAATAAACTGCATATATAATGATATTTTTCTTTTTTTAATGATGGTCATTATGTTACTACTTATCGATTTAGACAAAGTTTGACCTTAAATAATAGATTTAATTATTTTTAATTCGCTTTTAAAATTCCTAGCAGACGACAAAAATGCAAGTCCCTATAAATGGCAAAAAAGAAAAAAAAAAGAAAGAAAGAAAGAAAGAAAGAAAAAAAGAAAGAAATGATTAGTTTGTATCTATCCTTATCACCAACGTGACAAAATATATTGAACAAATTCTGACAAAGACTGGCTTTTCCAGGCCTGATAAATACTATTCTCCCTCCAGCTATGGGTAAATAGTAGAGAAGACCGGGCTATTTTAGCTCAGTCAGTAGAATGTTTGGCTAGAGCCATAAGGTTCCTAGTTTGATACCGGCCCTCGCCAACTCAGCGTATCAGTAGCGCAGAGATCTGTGCGGTAAAGTAAGGAGCTGATGGTAGGTGTGGCACTCCACTTCAGATGCCAAAACAATCTCCTTGGTCTGACGCTAGTGAAAAGGAGATAGACTCCCTCACTGTATGGCTGATACCGACATTAGGCCACACCGACGACTTTACTTACTTACTTATGGGAACCGAAAAAGAAATGAAAGGCTCTGAATTTAAACCTGTAAAACTCCACTTGAGAAATAGACCTTGTGTCACATCTTGCTCATGGGGAAGTGGTTGGTAAATATATGTAAATGTCAATTAACTGGTATTTTTAATGGACACGAATGTCACATGGTAGGAATTAGTTGCTGCCCACCTCCTTTCTTTAGCTCCAATCGGATTGCAACCCCCCCTTCACAACACCCAAAATGTAATATATGTTGTTATGCTCTTAATTCATTTTCTTGGAGATTTAATAAATTTCATATATTATATACTCATGTTGAGTATATAAATGAATGAAACAGAGAGAGAGAGATAGAGAGACAGAGAGACAGAGAGAGAGACAGAGAGACAGAGAGAGAGAGAGAGACTGATTAGAGACTTTAGAGATGATGTTGGCGATTTTGGACCATATGACCTTTAGGCACCCCTTTTTGATCTCAATTAAGAAAGGACGTGTTTTTCATTTACACCGTCAATATCTGGTTGTTTGTTAGGGGTTAGGGTTAGGGTTAGAGGTTAGGGTTGGATAGGGATTAGTTTTATAATTTAAAAAAAAAAATCTAAAAATCGTCTGTTAAAACAACCGGATATTGACGGTGTAATTGAAAAACATGTCCTTTCTTAATCGAGATCTAAAAGGGGTGCCTAAAGGTCATATGGTCTGTGATTTTCATTTTCCTGGTTATGTGTTGATTCTTCTAACTGCTTCTTCTTTTTAATTCTTCTGACTAAGAGATTGTCTTCTTTTGGGCTGATTTTGGTCATTGTAATTAAATGAACTAACAAGACTTTTTCTTGATCAAGTTTGTCATTTAGCCCATGATTTTCCGCGCGAGGAGATCAACCCAGAGTATGTCTGCTCTTCTGGTGGTTAGGTCGAATCTAATCTCTAAACTAAATCATGTGTTTCTCATGGTGCATGAGATTTACGCCTCTAGGGGTCAAGGGTTAATAACAGTCAGTGGTAAATCTCCACTGGCTCCCCTGATTTCAAAGTTAATGGCCCAAATTTAATTCTACTTACAGGTATTGTTCACAAAAGTCCGACTCCTGTAGCTGTCAGTAAGAAGCAAACATTTAACAGATGAGTATATACATCCGTAGATGTATGTTACGATTATCAGAGAACTCATATATATATATATATATATATATATATGAGAAAAAAAAGAAATAGTATATATATTATATATATATAATATATATATATATAATTTTTTTTTCTTATTTTCTACATAAAATAGTCATTTGCATTACCAAAACCCTCCACACAAACAGGATGTGACACTTTCTTTCTTTCTTTCTTCTCTTCTTTCTTCTTCTTCTTTCTTTCTTTCTTTCTTTCTTTTTCTCTTTCTTCTTTCTTTCTTTTTCTTGAACCAAGATATTTTAAATCTTTTTCCTTTCTTTCTTCTTCTTTCTTTCTTCTTTCTTCTCCTTCCTTTTTTTCTTTCCTTCTTCTCTCTTCCCCTCTCTCTCTTCTTTCTTTCTCTCTTTCTTCCTTTCCTTTCTTTCTTTACTTTCTTTCTTCTTCTTTTTTCTCTCCTCCTTTTTCTTTCCTTTCTTTGTTTATTTTCTCTCCCTCTCTCTCTCTTTCTTTCTCTCTTTCTTCCTTTCCTTTCTTTCTTACTTTTCTTTCTCTTCTTTCTTTCTCTCCTCCTTTTCTTTCCTTCTTGTGTTTATTTTCTCTCCCTCTCTCTCTCTTTCTTTCTCTCTTTCTTCCTTTCCTCTTTCTCCCTTACTTTCTTTCTTTCTTTCCTTCTTTCTTCTTTCTCTCCTCCTTTTTCTTTCCTTCTTTTGTTTATTTTCTCTCTCTTCTCTCTCTTTCTCTCTCTTTCTTCCTTCCTCTTTTTACTTTCTTTCTCTTCTTTCTTTCTTTCCCCTTTTTTCTCCTTCTTTTGTTTATTCTCTCTCTCTCTCTCTCCCCTCTCTCTCTCTTTTCTTTCTTCTCTCTCTTTCTTTCTCTCTTCTTACTTTCTTTCTTTCTTTCTTTCTTTCTCTTCTTTCTTTCTTTCTCTCCTCCTTTTTTTCTTTCCTTTCTTTATTATTTTCTCTCTCTCTCTCTCTCTTTCTTTCTTTCTCTCTTTCTTTCTTTCTTCCTTTCTTTTCTTTCTTTCTCTCACTAAAATTCCAAAAATCTTCCATTTCATCTTACCACTGACATAAGACAAAGCAAAGGAAAATCAAAAAAGCCAGGAATCGACTCACAGACCAAACAGTTTTAGCGGCACCATATTCCTGACTCTGCTGGTTTGCAATGCCGCATTGGCGCCAGAACTATTTTTTTTCACAGAATCTCCAAGACAAAGAACAATAACATAGGCCATTGATCCGGGAGAAACACAATCGCTATCAAAGCATTAAACTTTGTCGATAAAAATCATCGTAATGGCTTTTCGGTTGGTTGGCTGGTCTTTAACTTTATGGACTTAGGTTGGTGATTTTAACTGGGTTTAGGGTTTATCTATTATTATACGAAAGCTGAATTAATCAACTTTTGCTTCCTAAAGGCTTTTTTTACTGTTTAGTTTAATGACATGAAAATTATACTAAATTATTCCTTACTTTTAGGATTGAATTATGTTTGACAAAAATCTCTTTTAATTGGTTCTAATTAGTCGTAATTTGCAATTAAGTAATAAACCAACCAATCTCTTACTTTACTCTGTGTCTATCTCCTTCTTCCCCTCTATGTATCTCTTGACTACTTCCTCATTATATAATGTTAGTTTCTCTGGAGTGTATATATATATATATATATATATATATAGAGAGAGAGAGAGAGAGAGAGAGAGCCGGGAGAATTTGAAATGTATTTATATGTTAAATTTCACAACCAGCAATCTGTAGTTTTAATGAGGTCAAACATTTCTTTAGAAAGCTAACAAAATGATTTTAAGCTTCTTTTTTATAAGATATTTATTTTTTTCTCGTTGGACCAATAGCAACGAAGAACCTGTAACAACCACCCCCCACCCCCACGCACAGAATCCCTAATGAATACATCTTCCAACCATTTTCACTTAATACATTTTCCACTTTTCATATTCTTCATATTCTTCTCATTTATTTATTGCACAGAGGTCCTCCCTAGGACAAAGACAGATAGGGATGGTTAGTTAGAGATTGTCATGGGTATCTGTGCTGACAGCATCTGACATAATGATGATGATGATTTATCTATTGATTTTTTCTACACTTTCTTTTTCTTTCTTTCTTTCTTTTCTTTTCTTTTTTTTCTACACTTTTCTTTTTTTTCTACACTTTCTTTTTCTTTCTTTCCTCTTTTTCTTTCTTTCTTTCTTTTTCTTTCTTTCTTTCTTTCTTTTCTTCCTTTTCTCTTTCTTTCTTTTTTTTCTTTTTCTTTCTTTCTTTCTTTTCTCTTTCTTTCTTTTTTCTTTCTTTCTTTCTTTTCTTTTTCTTTCTTTCTTTTTTTCTTTCTTTTTCTTTCTTCTGTTTTCTTTCTTTCTTCTTTCTCTTCTTTTCTGTTTTTCTTTCTTCATTTTTTCTTCTTTTTTCTTTTTCTTTTTTTCTGTTTTTCTTTCTTCTTTCTTTCTTTCTCTTTCTTCTTTTTTTTCTTTTTCTTCTTTTCTTTTCTTTCTTTCTTCTTTTTCTTTTTCTAATTTTCTTTTTCTTTCTTTCTTTCTTTTTTCTTTCTTTCTTCTCTATTCTTTCTTTTTTCTTTTTTCTTCTTTCTTTTTCTTTTCTTTTTCCTTTCTTTCTGTTCTTTCTTTCCTTCCTTCTCTCTTTCTTCTCTCCCTTCTTTCTCTCTTTCTTTCTTTCTTTCTCTCTCTTCTCTCTTTCTTTCTCTCTTTCTTTTTTCTTTTCTTTCTTTCTTTCTTCAATAGTTCTTTCTTTCTTTCTTTGTTCTTTCAGGTCAGCCTCTCTCTAATATCCCTCTCACTTCTTCGTCCTTATTACAACCCCAACCCCAACCCTCAAACCCCGTAACAAACATCCACCCACCCACACAATCCCTCATTTCCTTCCTCTCCACTCCCCACCCCAACCTCCAACCCCCCACACCCCACACCCATTTTTAAAATCAAAATCAAAATGGCCTTGAAAAATGATGAAGACAAAACCTTTTCCCATCTTGTTGCTTTTTTTCATTTTCATTTTCCGAATCTTTTAACAGAGTCCCCCCCCCCCCACACACACTCTTCTCCAAAACTAAAACAGCAATCTTGAAGGTCAGGACAGGAATTAAAAATCTGAATGGGGCTGGGGTGGGGGGTGTATTGGGGGTGTGTGTGTTGGGTGTGTGGGGGTAGGGGGGCTGATTTCTTATTCCAAATTATAACATGTTTAACTTATAATAAGCAAAATATTAATTGCACCGAAGACGAATTATAAGAATTAGAAATTTGTTGGAATTGTCGGAGAAAGTAGGCTAATAGCCGGATTCTAACGATAATGGTCCCCTCTTTTATTATTATTATTATTTTTATTATTATTTTCATTAATATTTTTTATTATTATTATCATTATTATTATTTATTAATATTATCATTATTATTATAAATATTATTACTATTATTATTATTCTCCCTAAGTAAGACTAAATGGCTATCAATTAGTTAAGAGTACGAATGCTAAAATAAAATGAAATAAACAACTGTTTTCCTTCAAAATCTGGTTTAGTTTGGCTGTTTGTTAATGGATCATTAAACCTTTGGGTTATCTAATGCCAAATCACTTATATATATATATATATATAATATATATTTAACAAGATGGCTATCTCTCTCCGTTTCATGCTGCGGCTAGTACAGATAGCTCAGTTTTCTTTATATTGATAGTAAGGTCAAAATGCTTCTTGACTGTCTCAGAGAATTTTCATCAAGACATGGTCTGGCATGTCTCTAGGCTGTGTGCTAATAGAGCGCACATCGAATTCTGCAAGAGAAGATCCCACACTAGCCTGCCATGGAAATTTTTGACCTAGCGTAAAGCGTTGCTGACTTGTATTAGTGGCCACCCCACTTGTTACTATACTATTATATATATATATATATATTATATATGACGTCTGCTGAACACAGACGAAACCCGGTTCATCCCCCTTGTGATCTTGCTTTCTGAGTTGTTCACTTCTTGACCACTTTCCTTCTATTCTACAGCATATCGTCGGATCCTAAACCATCCACCCTTCCTTCATACTAATATATATTACTATATATGAGTAAAGAAAACAAAAGCTCTATATATCAGTACATATTAGCAGTTAACCAAGATCTATTTCCATTCTTCAGACTGCCAAACTTTATTAGAAATGAATCTGGAAATAAATATCTTTTTAATGCAAACCTTATTTTAGTACAAAAAGTAATATTTTGAAAAAAAAAACTCTATTGAAAATTACATACCCCCCCCCACACCACTTTTAAGCAAGAAAAAATACGATGCTATAAATTTTTTCTTTTATAAGATAATAGCCAATTAGATAATTATCGAAATGAGTAAAAAAGAATCTCCAAAAAATTGAATTGTTTTAATTTTTTTACATTTATTCTTCTTGCAATTTTCTGAGGGTACTTATTTTCTCATAGAAAAGCCCCCATAACTTTTAATACTATAAAATCAAACTTCTTCAGACTCGCTACTTTATTGAAATTGGAATTGGAAATGCTGTTGGATTTTTTTATGTATAATTTTCTTTGGCGCGACTCCTTAGAACATTCTTGCTTTCAGTTTTTAATTCCATTTCACCCTAGGGGTGGCCAGGTCGATTTATATTCAGAACGTTAATTTGGCCAGGTGGTCCTGTGTATGGGGTGGGTAATGGACTTATGGGTGTATTAGATTTTTTAAAAAGGTCTATCTCATCAAATTCTTTTTTCTTTTCCATACAATCTTTTTGTTTTCTTTCTTCCTTTATTCCTCCTTCATATCTTTTCGTTTTGCCTTTCTTCTTGTCTTCTTTTACTTTCTTTCTTCTTTTTTCTTTTCCCTTCCTTTCTACCCCTACTTTCTTTTTTCATTTATCTCCTTATCTTGAGTCGTTTTCTCCTTCCTAACTTCTTCTTTCTTTTCTTTCTTTCTTCTTCTTCTTCTTTCTTTCTCTTCTTTCTTTCTTTCTTTCTTCTTGTGTCTCTTGCTTTCTTATCTTTCTTTTCTTTTCTTTCTTTCTTTCTGTTTATTTTCTTTTTTTTCTTCTTTTTTTCTTTTTTCTTTCTTTCTCTCTTCCTCTTCATCCGCTTTTCTTTCTTTCTTTCTCTTTCTTTTCTTTCTTCACTTCAGTTTTTCTTTCTTCTTTTCTTTGCTTTCTTCATTCCTTCGTTTCTTTCTTTCTTTCTTTCCTCTTTCTTTCTTTACTTTCTTTTTTCCTTCTTTTCTCTTCTTTCTTTCTTTCTTTCTTTCTTTCGTTTTTGTATCTTTCTTCCTATCTTTCTTCTTTTCTTTCCCCCCCCCATTCTTTCTTTTCATTCTCTCCTTTTCCCTCTTCAATTTTTGCTTCTTCTCCTTCATGCCTTCTCTTTTCCAATCCAATCTTTTTGTTTCTCCTTCCTTCCTTCGTTTCTCCTTTTATTCATTTCTCCTGCCTTTTCTTTCATTTTTTCTTTCTCCCTTTCTGCTTGTTGATTTCTCCCTTCCAAAAGAATTCCCACTTTTCTGCAGCCACACCCCCCCCCCCCACGGACCCCTCCTCCACACCATGTCCTGTCCACTTCCATGTTGTTGTTGTTGTTAATCACCTGAGACAAATCTGGTGACCATTTAATTGTCAACCCACTCTTTAACAACAAGGTAGCGATAATTCAAAGACGTACGGACAATTTTGCAGACACTTCCTTCTTTTCTTTCTTTTCACTCACTGGCCTGCCTTTGCCAGATCCAACCACAACCCCTAACCACAACCCCAAAACTCAAAAATATTTGTGATTATATAATTATATATAATATATGTTTTGTGATATACTGTCATCAAGTGAAAAGTGTTATACCATACACTGTGTAATATATATATTATATATATATATATACAATATATATACATGTAGAATTAAACCAAAGGCCACATCTACCTGCTTTAACAATTTTTATTTTTATCTTTTTCTAATTTCTGCGTCAACTTTTTATGATTTGGGCTGGAATTGCGTGGATAAGTCCACTAAAGTTCAGTTCCCAAGTACTTTCGGCATTTTCGAAGTGCAATCATCATGGGGTGATGGTATTCGGGGACTGAACTGGTGGACTTAATCCACCAATATCACCCCAACATTAAAAGTTGCGCCAGGAAAACTCGAAGAGAAGCCAGATAAAAAATAAAATTGTCTAAACAGAGAGATGCTGCCTTTTGCGTTAAATTCTACATGTATAATGAAAGAAGCTGCCAAATACACACACACACACACACCACATATATATATATATATATTATATATATATATTTTTGGCACAGTCGATAGGAAAGAATTGTGCATCAAGGAATGCCACAAAACCCAATCAACAACGACCTCAGGAATTTGAATTCAGAGTTATCCCTCTCCTAGACTGCGTTACCTACCCAAGACTGAAGTGGCCCAGTCATACCCTACTATTTAACCCATAGGCTGGAGGAGAATATATGGATTCATACCTTTCCCAAGAGTATTAGCGCTATGTGAAATGCCATCAGCTATCCGAGCTTTCTAAGGAATTGGAGACTTTAATCACGAAGATACTCCCATTTGTTTCCACAGATAGAGTACTCTAACAGCCACACAAACATACTCTATGCGTGTATAAAATCATATATAACAAATTGATCAGGCGACACTAACACAATAACAATCTAATACTAATTATCTCTATTATATTTCACCATAGTCCGATGTTCCAACTTATAGTTTTAATAAACGTATATAGTGGGTTCGTAAATTGAAATTAAATTATTGAAAAATGAGAAGAAATGTTGAATGGATAAAATTAGAAAGCACCAACCATTATTCGCTTGGGATAACTCGGCCCAAAAAAATTCATAGTGACAGCTAAAATTTTTTTTGAATTTTTCTATTATGGTTATTTCATTTTGAATTTAAATAATATTAAAATACATGTGTACGTGAATAAACTCCTTGGCCAAAACAAGTTGCCAGTGAAACAAAATAAAATTAAAAAATCTTATTTCATACCATTCAACATTTTCTTTCTTTAGTTTCATTTGAACATACCTTCGGATTCGCTTCCATATTTATATACCTATTATANTATAATACTAACATTTTCTTTGTCAAAAGAAGAAATAGACGATGCTGATTTTGGTTCTTTTCTTTTTTTGTTTGGTTTGTTTTACGGCATATCAACCTCAGTGGGTCATTTAATGCTCATAAAGTTTTGAAATAAATCAATACATTTTTTTTTATAAATGCATGTTTCTATTTAACCCATAGATGGGACCCTAACAGGTACTACCACTCCGGGTCAGAGTGGACCAGGGAGCCATGGTGATGAAGGGGTGCTCCACATTCCCCAAACCTCTAAAACTGGAACCTCACCATCAGATAGAGTTTAACGTCATTCCCAGGACATGTAGACCCGCAGCCACCGCCTTCTAGCACCCATATGATAAAAAGGGGTTGGGGCTTGCCATAAGGGCAATAGGGTTGAGGAAATCATATAGGTGCTAGGGCTTGACGTGACCAGCCGATTGATCGGAGGGGGCCTCTCCAACCGCCCGTCTAGCCCAAGATAGGGCCAAAGTGGAGTATTGCAAGTCATGAACTGCTCATCCACCTGGACTCTATCCTTAAGCATCACGGGTCGCCACCCATAGACAACAGGTGGCCCCATTGGGGGAGTCTTACCCCTCTGCAGAGGTGCAGTCGGTGCATTCTAACGCCCCAGCCGACAGGGCGGGCTGATTTTGGGGTAGTCTGAAGTCTGCGACAGAAGAACCAATTTACAAGTAAGAATTTTCTAAGAGTCAAAAGAAAATTTACGTTCCAAGTTTCTCGAAAAAATCCCTGTGCTGGAGCAAGCTCCCTACTCACCCAACCTGGCTCCTTGTGATTTTTTCCTTTTCCACAAACTCAAGGGGTCATTAAGGGAACCCATTTTGAGGATGTGCACGACATCAAAAAGGATGTGATGATAGAGCTACGAAGAATCCCGGAAGAATCCCTCCAGGAATGCATGCAAGCATGGCAGAGAAGGATGGGAAAGTGCATTAGACTCCATTTTAAATTTTAAAATAAAAAAGATAGAAATGTCAGATGATTTTAAACAAACAAAATGTCATGGGTAATTATGAACTTTAGTTGGCCAAATTCCTAGCATAAAAATGTGCGTGCGCATTATCTGAAATAAACTTAATTGTTATTAAGAACACATTTTATGATATTTTTGTGTTAAAGCATGCTGTTGTATTGTTGTCGAAACGATTCTAAGATTTGTATATTTCGCACGGACACATTCAAAATGGCTACCGTCTTGTTTCAAAGTGAAAGTCAGTTGGCTAAATTCCTAGCATAAAATTATCTGAAATGAACTTAATTGTTACTAAGAATACATTTTATGATATTTTTGTGTTAAAGCATGCAGTTGTATTGTTGTCGAAAAAGTTTCTAAGATTTGTTTATTTCGCATGGAGATTTTCAAAATGGCTACCGTCTTGTTTAAAAGTGAAAGTCAAGGGAGGTTACTCTAATTGCCTTATTTGCTAGGAATTTTAACAACTAAAGGTGAAAATTACCCAGACTTCTGCCCCAGACGATAGGGTGGGCATGATTTATGGCTGGCTTTTCTTCTTTTGTTGTGCACTGTCTTATCAACACATTTTTGTTTGTTTGAGAAATAGAAATTTTATTTCTCAAACAAACAAACAAAAATGTGTCGATAAGAATGAAATGTATTTTTATTCATTCAATTGTTTAAGAAAATCTCATAAGAAAAACTATACAATATATATCTCCAGGGGGAACTCCAGGGGGACTCCAGGGGGATTACTTTGAAGGGGATAACATATAGTTTGTAGGATTAGAAATAAATTTTTTGTGACACCATCCTGGAATCTTTTTGATATACCACGTATATATACATATATACACACAAACCCACATGTATATACACACGCATATATATACACACACACTTATAGAATATGAGCTCAAAAACAAAAGAAAGTCTTGTGTTCGTTAATTAAAAAGAAAGTAACAACACGGGACATCCTAGTATACAGAAGATGTCTGCAAGAATGATCTTAGGTGTTTTGGTATTATCCCTTCAAGCTGGGAAAATTTGGCTCAGGACCGCCCTCGGTAGTATCAGGCTCTCTGTAGCGGACTCTTCATGTCTGAAGTCACTCTCACGCAACATTATGAAACCAAGTGGTCCAGAACAAAGTGACAGCAACAAAGCACCGGCACATCAACATCTTCAGGGACAGCCTTCATATCCAACATGGTCTACCTGCATCAGCTTGGTTAAACCACACATGGGAAGATCCTAACTACCAGGAATATATATATATATATGGTGGTATTTTACTAACGCAAAATATCTTGGTTGGCGAGAAACTGTCAGTTACCAAGTGTCGTTGAATTCATGTCCACGCTATCCAGACGGATATATATATATATATATATATATATATATATATATATTGTTAAATAATGCAGCCATTTTTTATCTGCAAGTTTTGTCCTTTGTTTTTTCGTATTGCCGGATTATTTTTGTAATATCTGGCGAAAAGATATATATATATATTATATATTAAATTTTTACTTGAAGGCACTTACAACGCATGTATCGCATAAAATTCGATACTTTTTCTTATAGAAAATGAACTTGACAAGTGTAATCCCGGCAAAGGATGGCTCGGTGTGTAGAATACCGTACAGACTGTTTCGACTTATATATATATTTGTGTGTGTGTGTGTTTTTCCTTCATTTATAGTATATGTGGAAAAGGTGACTTACCGGTGAAACAGGTCACAATGGTTAGTTGATGCAAGATTCACAATGATAAGACAGCAGTATAACAAATATAAAGTGCTCAATACGTTAGTAGAGCAAATTTATTAACATAAAGGTACACGGTAATAACCTACTCGAGTTTCACCATAAAGATCTTCAGGGTTAAATCCACTGGATTAATCAAGATATTGATTAATTGCAGTCGATTTCACGTGTATATTTTTTCGCAATAAACGGTTGGTTATAGGTCCGCTATTTTTTTAATGGTTTATGACAATGATGAGGATTGTCTATATTATTATAGAGTCTGTATCGAGAAAAAAAATAAAAATAAAAATAATAGATTATTATAATTATTTAATCGACTGCAATTAATCAATATCTTGATTAATCCAGTGGATTTAACCCTGAAGATCCTTATGGTGAAACTCGAGTAGGTTATTACCGTGTACCATTATGATAATATATATATATATATATATATATATATGAAAATAAATGGAAGTTAATCCGACAGTATGAAATTTAACATTTTTTTAAAAAACAAATGATATTTATAATTGCTGACAGAAATCTGTTTCGACCGTTTTAATAGATCGGTCATCATCAAGAGCAACATATGAGAGAAAGACGGAATGAAACAACCATTAGAAGAAAGGGTACAAACAAAACGCTATTATTCAATGCTGGAATTTTTAAAAATGCGTGTTCTGTGTTAAAAATAAAATTCATTTTATTTTTAAAAATCAAAAGCATTATAGTTCATAATAAAACTCAAAAGAGTTTGATGTAAAATTATATAAAAGTGTATAATGAGTATCAAAATTGTTCATGATACATTCCAGCTATTAAAAAGTAATTTACAATTCCACAGCATAACTGAAGAAAGATGTAAAGTTTCAAATCACTTGTGGTGTTGATAAATCCGTAGGGTTGTAGATGAAAGCCTTCAGAGGTGTAAAAATCCAGATATTTTGTTTTTTCATAAGGCAAATATGAAAATAAATGGAAATTAATCCAACAGTATGAATTTAACATTTTTGAAAAAACAAAAATGTTAAATTCATATATATATATATATATATCTTATTATAATGGAGTTTGTGTGTTTTTCTGTCTGTAACCAAAACTATATTCCTACTCAAGTCACAATTCTCTTAGTTATTGACATCATATTCTCCATGATTTTATTTTTAATTAAACCTCAATTATTAATAAAATAGTCTTACATTATTAATACTGTTAACTATGTCTACATACTAACAACATGCAATTATATTTATATATACAACAAAATAGCGGTTTACAGCGTGAACGGGAAGGCTAATTTGCATATTAATATTAAAAAATCGAATTTAATAAATATGTGCTTAGTATTATTGATTTCTAACTGTTTGGTTTTATTTTAATGAATATAATCAAAAATCTCTTCAATGAATATTAAATGAAATCCATTAACAAGAAAAGATAAGTGTCATTTTATTCTTTACTTCCTCTTATAACTAAATACTTAAATTAGAAAAAATAACAATGAAAGACGAGAGTGATGGAAGAGTAAGTTTCAGTTGTTCCATTTTTCGATTATACCCCCCTCTGTTTCAAATCTTTTATTATACTCCCTCTGTTTCAAATCTTTTTATCTGTATTCTTATTCAGTTTCATTAGCCTTTCTAATTTAATATGATATTTCATTATATTAAAACTTAAATACTTGCACCCGGAGGGTGCATATATTTGCTAGTATATATAATTGGTACAGAAAAAGGCTTAAAAATTGTCCATTTTATAGATCTATTTCCGCTAACTTTATTGAAAATGGTAATCAGATAATTCATAAGGATTTATATATAATTTTTCTGGAATTCCCAGAATCATCTCTTACTTGCCAGTTATTTGGATTACCTTATATGGGCAATTCCATTTCAAACCATCCAGAAAAAAATAAAATTGTAACCCCCCGCCCCTTTCCATTTTTCTGAAATATTGTACAGGTGTGGACGGTGTTAAAGTTAGACATTCCCAAAAATTTGAGCTTATGTCGATTTTTATCTCTCACAATTTTAGTGGGTTTCACAAAAATGTTGACTTTTTGTAATCTACTTTTGTCTGTAAAGTGAGTTCTAGGGCTGCCCTACTCCTAAAACTTGGCTTATAAATGCATTTTTGCCCAAGAAATCTGAAAATGCTAACCAGGACTAACAAGTAAAAAATAACTGGAAAATTACAGAAAGGTCGACGTCATTTTTTGAAACCATATACATTTGTATTCCATTCTTGGTATCAAATCGGTGAGTTTCATTACCAAACATTTATTTGACTTCTTACTAAAGTAAAAACTATCGGATAACAATCACTCTTGCGTAATTCTTATTTCTTACTCTTATTTCTTACTCTTATTTTATTTCTTACACTTACTTATATTTTATTCTTACACTTACTTATATTTTATTTCTTACACTTACTTATATTTTATTTCTTACACTTACTTATATTTTATTTCTTACACTTACTTATATTTTATTTCTTACACTTACTTATATTTTATTCTTACACTTACTTATATTTATTTCTTACACTTACTTATATTTTATTTCTTACACTTACTTATATTTTACTTTTACTTATATTTTATTTACTTACACTTACTTATTATTTTATTTCTTACACTTACTTATATTTTATTTCTTACACTTACTTATATTTATTTTATTACTTACACTTACTTATATTTTATACACTTACTTATATTTTATTTCTTACACTTTACTTATATTTTATTTCTTACACTTACTTATATTTTATTTCTTACACTTACTTATATTTTTATTTCTTACACTTACTTATATTTTATTCTTACACTTACTTATATTTTATTTCTTACACTTACTTATATTTTATTTCTTACACTTACTTACTATTTTATTCTTACACTTACTTATATTTTATTTCTTACACTTACTTATATTTTATTCTTACACTTACTTATATTTTATTTCTTACACTTACTTATATTTTATTTCTTACACTTACTTATATTTTATTTTACACTTACTTATATTTTATTCTTACACTTACTTATATTTTATTTCTTACTTACTTACACTTACTTATATTTATTTCTTACACTTACTTATATTTATTTCTTACACTTACTTATAATTTTATTTCTTACACTTACTTATATTTTATCTTCTTACTTATATTTTATTCTTACACTTACTTATATTTTTATTTCTTACACTTACTTATATTTTATTTCTTACACTTACTTACTTATATTTTATTACACTTACTTATATTTTATTCTTACACTTACTATATTTTATTTCTTACACTTATATTTTATTCTTACACTTACTTATATTTTATTTCTTACACTTACTTATATTTTATTTCTTACACTTACTTATATTTTATTCTTACACTTACTTATATTTTATTTCTTACACTTACTTATATTATTTCTTACACTTACTTATATTTTATTTCTTACACTTACTTATATTTTATTTCTTACACTTACTTACTTACACTTACTTATATTTTATTTCTTACACTTACTTATATTTTATTTCTTATTTCTTACACTTACTTATATTTATTCTTACACTTACTTATATTTATTTCTACACTTACTTATATTTTATTTCTTATACTTACTTATATTTTTTCTTACACTTACTTATATTTTATTCTTACACTTACTTATATTTTATTTCTTACACTTACTTATATTTTATTTCTTACACTTACTTATATTTTATTCTTACACTTACTTACTTACTTACTTATATTTTATTCTTACACTTACTTATATTTTATTTCTTACACTTACTTATATTTATTTCTTACACTTACTATTCTTACACTTACTTATATTTTATTTTCTTACACTTACTTATATTTTATTCTTACACTTACTTATATTTTATTTCTTACACTTACTTATATTTTATTCTTACACTTACTTTATTTTATTTCTTACACTTACTTATATTTTATTTCTTACACTTACTTATATTTTATTCTTACACTTACTTATATTTTATTTCTTACACTTACTTATATTTTATTCTTACACTTACTTATATTTTATTTCTTACTCTTATTTCTTACTCTTATTTTATTTCTTACACTTACTTATATCGTATTCTTTTATTTATTGTATTCAATTTAGAACAATTGGTTAAATACAGCAAAATTAACATGCAAATTATGCGAAATTGGAAAAGAAAAGATTGTTCGTACAGTAGCAAGTATCGTTTTCAATTTGTTGGTTCGTGTGTGTAATAAATAATTGGGAGTTATCTCCCCTACTTTATGATTACCTCCCCTTTGGAGAACTCTCTTGGGAATACTAGACTATATAAACTCTTAATAAGTGTACCAATTATTCTAAGTAGAATAACGCTTTGCAAAGTCTATTGGTGTTATCGTTTGTCATTACTGTAAGTATATGTAATTTACATTATTATTTTATCGGTGAAGGATTCTAGACGATTTATTCAGTAGAATATTTGTGATAATTCCATGGACACAGCAATTTTATAAACTGTTAAAAAAACATAACCATATCATTACAAGAATATGACGTATGTAATATATAAGCAAAGAGTAGAATCAAACTAGTTTTGATTGTTATCACAAATTCTCAAAAAGAGAAAAATACTTTTTTTTCCGTCAGTCAAAACCAACAGGCATTAGGAGTAAAATAATTTCTAATGGAAACCATTTATATATTTATTATCTATTCAGTTTAGAAGTAGATCACCAAACTAAGAAATTTTAACTCGATCTCATTTATAGGTCGATCCTTGATTTATGGTCACAAAATCATTAAGTTATTGAATTTAATTTCAAAAGAGTTGCTACAGGTTTACATCTCAACCTCACCAAATCATTACTCATATATAGGTTGATGCTAATGTTTGCCTAAAGATTAAACCTTCAAAATTTGACCTATATACGAGAATATATCATAAGTACCTTTTGTTAAATGCATAACATTTTCTTTTCAGTATTATAATGATAACTATTTCCATGAATCTCATGCAACTTCAATCGCTTTGTTTTGAAATCTTCTATTTTATATTAAATTATGCCAACAAATAAAGTAATTTTGTTATTTATTTATCTTTATATTACTTAGATACTCATTATACTTCCCTTGTGGCAAGCCCCAACCCCTTTTTATCATATGGGTGCTAGAAGGCGGTGGCTGCGGGTCTACATGTCCTGGGAATGACGTTAAACTCTATCTGATGGTGAGGTTCCAGTTCTGGAGGTTTGGGGAATGTGGAGCACCCCTTCATTACCATTGCTCCCTGGTCCACTCTGACCCGGAGTGGTATTACCTGTTAGGGTCCCATCTATGGGTTTAAATAGAAAAATGTATTTATAAAAAAATTGTATTATCCATTAAGAACTGATTTATTTCAAAACTTTATCGGCATTAAATGACCCACCGAGGTTGATATGCCATAAAACAAAACAAAACAAACAAACAAATCATTATACTTGTTCATATATATATATATATATATATATATATATATATATATATATGCTAATTTACAGACAAAAATGGATTACAAAAGGTCACCATTTGTCGTGACCACCCTCAAATTTGGAGAGATAAAAATCGACATAACTCCGCCAATTCTTGGAATTGGAAGCTCAAATTTTGGGGATTGTCTAACTTTAACATAATCCACATCTGTACAACATTTCAGAAAAATTGTAGGGGGTGGGTGACATGGCCTGGATGATTTGACATGGAATTACCCATATATATATATATATATATAATAGGGCCGGTTTAGCTCAGTCGGTAGAGTGTTTGTTCGGCTAGGAATCCCAAGGTTCTTGGTTCGATACTGGCCCTCGCCAACTCAGCGAATGAGTAGCACAGGGATCTGTGCGGTAAAGTGAGGAGCTGATGGTAGGTGTAGCGCTCCACCTCAGACGCTAAAAACAATCTCCTTGGTCTAGCGCTAGTGAAAAGGGGATAGACTCCCTCACTGTCTGGCCGATATCGACATTAGACCGCCCCGACGACTTTACTTACTTATATATGATTAATATTTCTACATCAGGCTCTTTTGAGTCTTATTATATACTATAATGCTTCTGATTTTTTTTAAATTAAAAATAAAATTCATTTTATTTTTAAATAAAATTCATTTTATTTTTAATACAGACTGCGCATTTTTTGGAATAATTCCAACTTTTGACTAGCAGCGTTTTGTTTTGCTAACGGTCATTTCTTCCCGTCTTATTTTTGTTGAAGACCAATCCACATGCGGTCGATGCAGATATTCCGAGGGTCCTCACATCAGTGAGTTCGGGCCGATGTTGCTTTTTAAAACCGTAGAGAGGAAGGCCCCGAAACGGTTTGCACATTCTCTCCTGATGAGCCCATGCATTTGTAAACATCCTTTGTTTTTTCAATATATCATATTCACATTGTCGGATTAAATTCCATTTTATTTCACTTACTTATATATATATACATTTTGCACTAATTTCTCTTCAACTGCAATGTTCTATAATAATATTTCCTAAACAATTAGAAACGTTCATTGCTGACTAAAAGAACATGCAACAAAATAATTAAGGGAATCGTGTTTTGAAGAACACGACAGGTTCTTGCACCCACCCCCAACCCCCCAACCCCAACTCCCAAAAGCAGGAAAATCAACAAAGATAGCTCATCTTCCCTCATCCCCCCCATCCAACCCCACTCTGAAGAGACGGCATTAATCTCAATTCCCACCCAACCCACCCCCCGTGCCTGACTTTCAGCTTTTGAATCTAAAAACAATGGTAGCAAATCGCTCTAAATGTCACGCAGCATCATGATGATAAAAAAAAGAAGAAAAAAACAAAACAAAAGAAAAGAAAAGTGTCTTAATTTGTCTACACGTCAACAACCGACGGATTATACACACTCAGTTGAAATCAGTATGAGTTTAGATTAATTAGTCGAAAAAAAGAAAAAAGAAAAAGAAGTAAAAAAGAATTTTTGTATAATAAATTAAAAATCATTATGAAAAAAGAATTCTGAAGAAAAAAATTCCTTTTCTAATCTATATATAATCTTATTATAATCGAGATTGTGTGTTTTTCTGTCTGTAACCGAAACTATATTCCTACTCAAGTCACAATTCCCTTAGTTATTGACATCACATTCTCAATGATTTTATTTTTTATTTAAACCTCAATTATTAATAAAATTGTTTTACATTATTAATACTGTTAACCATATCTACATACTAACAACATGCAATTATATTTATATATACAACAAAATAGCGGTTTACAGTGTGAACGGGAAGCTAATTTGCATATTGATATTAAAAATGTGATTTTAATAAATATGTGCTTATATTATTGATTTCTAACTGTTCGGTTTATATTTTAATCAATATAAGCAAAAATCTCTTCAATGAATCTTAAATGAAATCCATTAACAAGAAAAATATACTGTTATTTTATTCTTTACTTCCTATTTTAACTAAATACTTAAATAAAATAAAAAAACAATGAAAGACGAGAGTGATGAAAGAGTAAGTTTCAGTTGTTCTATTTTTTGATTATACTCCCTCTGTTTCAAATCATTTTATCTGCATTCTTATTTAGTTTCATTAGCCTTTCTAATTATAACAAATATTTTATTTCATTAAAACTTAAATACTTGCACCGGAGGGTGCATATATTTGCTAGTAATAATAATAATAATAATAATAATAATAATCATAATGAATTTATTGTGTACTGTGCTCAGGTGCACCACAACTCATCAAAGTCTCATGTCAAGTACACAGAATAATGTATTAGTGTCAGGAACATGAACAGTTTACAGTAGTAATATGCATGTATGTGTGTGCATGTGTATGTTGGGAGTGGCATCAGGTATAGTGTCGGCGACTACAGGAAGCATGGAGGCTTTGAAAGATTCAGTGCTCCGCAGCCTACAACAGATGCAGGCAGTTTATTCCATGTCTCCGCAATTCTGAGCAATTCTGATATATAAAAGAAAGTTTCTGTCGACCTATAACTCAGAAAAGAGGTCACTCAGATTTGAAATCTTGCATATTGATTAATATCCTTCTAACTAAGAAACACGCCAAATTTGTTTATTGATTTTTACTAATTCAGGAATATAATTAATTAATTAAGCCAAATTCACCTAATTTGCAGAACTGTCCATATACCAGCACCTGCTGATAATAATATATTGTTCGCTGCCTGACTTTTTGCTACAGCGATACCAGCTGTGAAGTTTAATTTTAGTGATAAATTTTGCAGTCTAAGCCGTTCTGCTTGATATTTATCGCCTATTCTTGGTCAATTTTTAAAATATTTATATGGTTGGAACGAAAATAAAATAATCTTTTAATTTGGATGCGTTTTATCTATTGAATTATTTTTCACTGCAAGTTAAAAAAAAAAAAAAAATTGGCTTCGGAGAGCTGATAAGTATGATTTTTTTTCAGACTAAATTTTAAGGAAAAAAATAAATTCTTTTTTCTCGCCTATTTACGGTTCAATCTCTTTTTAAGATATTTATATGGTTAGAAAGAGAATAAAAATAATCTTTCTAAATATGTAAATTGATTGAGTTTTTATCCATGGAATTATTTTTTACAGTGAGTTAAAAAAATAATATTTGCTCCAATCAGCCTAGAATTCATAGTATAATTTTTTCATACTAAATTTTAACATAAAATCAAATCTTATTTATCGCATATTTCTGTTCCTATCTTTAAAATATCTATTTGGTTAGAAAGAAAAGAAAATAATCTTTCTAAATATGTAATTAGCATGTCTTTTCATACATTGAATTATTTTTTACAGCGAATTAAATAACAAATCAAACGAAAAACATTTAACGATAACTAAACTTTTTTTTATTAATTCCCGTTGTTCGTCAATTGTAAACAAAGCCTTTGTTTATTTTTCATAATCGCGTTAATTTATTTATTTTCATATTAGAAGTATAAATAAAATCATGATACTAATGTAGAATAGTGCGCAAGAGATAAATACCATTAGATTACCTAATACATTTCACAGAAATAGATAAAAACTCAAATTGTAATCAAACTTATAGTATAGTATACTTTAATTAAAATAATTTGACATTCGATCATCTACACTTTGAATTAATAATGTTTTTTTTTAAAGATTATTTATCATTTTACATAAATTTGATTACTTTATTTTTTATTTTTTTTTTTTTTCAAATAGTAATTTGAAGTTTAGCAAATCGCGTCATTTATATTTCATTTTAAAAAATATAGTTAATCATTTATAAAAATTTCTTACTATAACATTATGTGATGTCATTCCTCGAATCTGACGAGAAGAAAATTCCCTGACCTCCACCAGGCTGGATTAAATTAAGATCTTTTTACGCAGTGATTTTTATGGGTCATCCTGTGAGGATCAAAACTCGCTATTCAGTAGTAATAGATCTGCAAACAATTATTAAACCATGTTTTTTTCTCCTCTACCTGGGCTTTGCCGGGTAGCCACTGCTAGTATATATATAAATATATATGTGTATATATATAATATATATATGTGTATATAAATATATATATGTGTGTGACCAGTCACTACGCGTACGCAACCTTTATACTGTCCATAAACACTCTCACACATTCAATTCACCTTCACATACACACACACATCATTTTATCCAATCAATACGCATCCCATGTCTATTGAATTTTTGAAATTTTTGAAATTTTTTCGATTTTCCTCACATTTGAAACATCTTCACCTGATGAATGCATCGCATGAAACCAATATGGTTGTGAATGTTCCTTTGTCACCCAATAAATAGATATGTAAAACCTATATATTTATCTTATTATATTATATAAATATATATATAATGTGTGTGTGTTGTGTGTGTGTGTGTGTGTGTGTGTTTGTGCAGCATTCTTTCATTTATGCATGTAGAATTAAACAAAAAGACACGTCTCCTATTAACAATTTTATTAACGATCTTCGAAGTACCATCATCAGGGGTGATGTGTTTGTGTTCCAGCCTCCACACCCTTAATATATTTCTACAAGTTCCCCTCCGAGTTACTCTCACTACAACTAACTTGAAAAAAACTGGAATACAATTAGACTGGTTGCCATACCAAGGCTAAAGAGCCTAGTCTGCCCTACTATTTACCAGAAAAGATGATAGCTGACACATATCGCACATTTGGCATACAATAGAGAGAGTTCAGATAGAGAGAGGGATATTAATATTATCTGCGTTATTTGGACTATTGTCCTCATCTTCATTGTTATCTGTACAACGTTTCGGACGATCTGCCCTCTGGCCTTCTTCAGGTATTTCTTGTCAGACTCGGGAACCTTCTTTCGGACTCAGGAACCGTCTCTTCGAACTCGGGAACTTTCTTGTCATAGTCGGGAACCTTCTTGTCATAATTGGGAGCCATCACGGAACTTTGAACCTAACCGTTTATTCAGTCCACGGGGGTATCCTGTTCTCATTCCGCTAACCATAGCTGGGGTAGGAATTGTGTTAATCATTTTTCTATGTTACTGCCACCACTCAGGATTGAACCTGGAACTGAATAAAGAGTTAAGTTCAAAGTTCCGTGATGGCTCCCCGATTATGACAAAAAGGTTCCTAACTACAACAAGAAAGTTCCCGAGTTCGAAAAGAAGGTTCCCGAGTTCGAGAAGGTTCTTGAGTCCGACAAGATACCTGAAGAAGGCCGGAGGGTACATCGGCCGAAACGTTATACAAATAACAATGAAGATAATACTAATCATCAAGCCTCATCTCAAACATTCCGAGAAATAGATATTAGTGAGAGACATAAAATCAATAACAAACAAAACAAACAAACTACCGCGAATCTAAAATCTAATTCTAGTCACATGTTTCTCATGACGTGTTCTTCAGGGATCGGGGGTGAGGGGGGGGTTATAACTGTCCCTGGTAGTTTTCCGCTACCTGATCTCAAAGTTAATGGCCCCTTATTCAGCAACAGTATTATGGTCGGTTAGTAACAGATTGTTTTCAGAAAAGAAATGTTTATTAATTATTTTTAAAAATTACTTTTTTTATGTAAAAATATGAATGGTATAAGGGTTTATTGGGATAATGTGAAATTTAAATTTGTTAGGAAGTGTATGTCTAAAATGTTTATGTGAAAGGGTTAAAACTCTTCTTTTTGAAAAAGAGAATTTTTCTATTTTTTGAATTTGAAATATTTCTTTTCCTTTAAAAAACTGTTACACTAAAGATATACAATCCTGAATTGGCAGAGAAACGCACAGCGAATGTGCAAATGACGAAGCGATCGCAATGACTTGCACGCTTTTTTGAGCAACAATGCTTCTGTTTTGAATTTAAATTATTTTCTCTGCTTCTCTCTCGATGAGTCCGGATTAAATACAAGCCTCTGAAGATGATTTTTTATAAATCGAAATATTGTTCAATATTAGCTATGATATGATATAAAATATTTTCATTTTAACAGCATTGTGTGTTTTCAATATCCTTTTATTCTATACTCATACCGTCGGATTCATTTCCTTACTCTTAACTCTATATATATATATATATATACCCGATATGTTGAATGGGTATATAACCGTATAAACCTGAATTCTTAAGAAATTTGCTGCATCTGTGCGGTAAAGTGAGGAGCTGATGGTAGGTGTGGCGCTCCACCTCAGATGCCAAAACAATCTCCTTGGTCTAGTGCTAGTGAAAAGGGGATAGACTCTGTCTGGCAGATACCGACTATAGCCACCCGACGATTACTTACGTCACCACTGATGTCCTGATTTCCTTAGTCACTTAAGTTACATTCTTAAACAATGAAATAGTAATTATTTAATCTTAATTAGCATCTTATTTATTAAGGATGTCTTTATTAAAGTCTGGCTCGGAGTTATTTACAAATCTTCCTGTTTTATTAATGCATTTAAAATACTGGAATGTCTTGCTGCCCTGGGAATGGATTTGTTGAAACTCCGGCGTCTGACAACTGACCTGGCAAACTTATCAGAAAACTGATAGTCAAATTATCTTCCCCTGCCGCTAGGGGCGAATCTCCAACAAGAGGTTGGTGGGAAAATCAAACCCCATTACTTGTCTGAAGGCTGTCGACCGGAGGAGTCATTTAAACAAGGGCTCCATCCACTGCCCACTTCAAAGGGCAGTTAACCATGCATTTAAAATACTGAAATGTCTGCTGCCCTGGGAATGGATTTGTTGAAACTCCGGCGTCTGCAACTGACCTGGCAAACTTATCAAAAACTGATAGTCAAATTATCTTTCCCTGCGCGTAGGGGGCGAATCTCCAACACGAGGTTGGTGGGAAAATCAAACCCCCATTACTTGTCTGAAGGCTGTCGACCGGAGGAGTCATTTAAACAGGGCTCCATCCACTGCCCACTTCAAAAGGGAGTTAACCAGGCGAGTCACTAAAAAAAGTACTCCCCAACACTTACTTATCGAACGAGAACCGGCCAGACAGAGACATTGCAAAAGCACTCCTCAACACTTTACTTATCGAACGAGACCGGCCAGGACAGAGACATTGCAAAGCACTCCTCAACGCTTTACTTATCCGAAATTCTTTAAATAAATATTATTGTTCACGTCATCACACATACACCTTGAGAGCAACAATTTATATACCAAATTAATAGATAAAATTCATTTAAAATATAAAATCACTTATTTAGTTTAAATGTCATGTTTTTGAATTCTAAAACAAATATTTATTTGATAACAAGCCACCCTTAGTATGGTTATCTAATAATTTTGGGAGAAAACTCAATTGAAAATAATTCCGCCCCACCTTTAAACAGAACAAATATTGATGTGTAATTGAATAATTTAAAAGAAAATTATAATTCAATCAACAGAGTAAAAAAAATTCTTTAAAAAATGTTTTTAGTTCTTTTTTTTTTTACATTTAATTTTTAGATTTTCGATACTTGTTTCTACCCAAATCGCTCCTTTAAATTTTTTTCTATCACCTTATGTCTTTAATATTTTTTTTAACCAAAAATGTGAGTTTTTTAAGTAATTTTATGAAGTATTCTTTGGGTGCTAAAGATATGTTTACTTTTCTATTAACTATGGCCCTAACGTTAGGGGCATATCGTNAAAAAGAGAGAGATTCCCCAGTGGACTCAAAAACCTCACTAGTGGTTATTGACTAAGTTAGCTTAGATATGGCACATGTTCCAGAAGTAATGGGGCACCCAGTGAGACTCAAACTCACTAGAGTCATTTATCTAAGCTTATCTTAGATTAGGGCACGCAGCTCGAGAGACGATGCACACGTCTATCTGATATATGAGAGGCCTTGCTATCTTATGCCATCGGATCTCTGGTAGATTAGATCGCTCTATCCACTCATAGAGCCATCGTGCGACCTACGATGAGGTCAGTATATCACGATTAGGCACCCAGTGAGGATCAGCAAAACAACTAGAAAGTCATTTCATTGAGGAGGCACTCGCTTTACGTGTAGATGGTAGATGTGGCAGAGCGCGACGGCGCTGGTAGACTGCGGAGCACATGAAGTCATTTAGTTAAGCTTACTCTTAGATGGGGCAAACACGGTGAGACTCAACGTCACTAGAAGTAATTTACTAACTTAGTCTTAAGATAGGCCCCAGTGAGACTCAAACTCACTAGAAGTCATTTATTAAGCTTATCTTAGATGGGGCACACGGTGAGACTCACACTCACGTAGAAAGTCATTTTACTCCTTTCTTAGATGGCACCCAGTGAGACTCAAACTCACTAGAAGTCATTTTATTAAGCTTATCTTAAGATGGGGCACACTGGTGAGACTCAAACTCACTAGAAGTCATTTATTAAGCTTATCTTAGATTAGGCACTCCAGTGAGACTCAAACTCAACTAGAAGTCATTTATTAAGTTATCTTAGATTAGGCACCCAGTGAGACTCAAACTCACTAGAAGTCATTTACTAAGCTTATCTTAGATTAGGCACCCAGTGAGACTCAAACTCACTAGAAGTCATTTATTAAGCTTATCTTAGATGGGGCACCTGGTGAGACTCAAACTCACTAGAAGTCATTTATTAAGCTTATCTTAGATTAGGCACCCAGTGAGACTCAAACTCACTAGAAGTCATTATTAAGCTTATCTTAGATGGGGCACACGGTGAGACTCACACTCACTAGTAGTCATTTGTTAAGCTTATCTTAGATTAGGCACCCAGTGAGACTCAAACTCACTAGAAGTCATTTATTAAGCTTATCTTAGATGGGGCACACGGTGAGACTCACACTCACTAGAAGTCATTTACTGAACTAAGATGTATGAGGCACCCGGATATGGCACATGGTCAGAAGTATGGGGCACCCAGTGCGACTCGTACTCACTAGAAGTCATTTACTAAGCTTATCTTAGATGAGGCATGCTTAGACAGAGTGGCACCCCAGTGAGACTCAAACTCACTAGAAGTCATTTACTAAGCTTATCTTAGATGGGGCACCAGTGAGACTCAAACTCACTAGAAGTCATTTACTGAACTAAGATGTATGAGGCACCCAGATATGGCACATGGTCAGAAGTATGGGGCACCCAGTGCGACTCGCACTCACTAGTAGTCATTTTCCAAACACTTAACCACAATGTGGTGATAAAGGAATACTCCACATTCCTTAGAGCTCCAGAATTGGAACTTCAGCAACAGATAAAGTTTCATGTCATACCCTGGACAATAAGACCCTCAGTCACTGACTTCTAGCACACATATGAAAAAGGGTTAGGGGTTACCATAAGGGCAATAGGGTTGAGGGTTATTTCCTAGTTGAGTAACATAATATTACAGGGTGACCCAGAAAAAACAGAACCCACATTATTCATTTTCCCATTAAACTAACCCTAAACCATAACCCTACCCCCCCTAGTTGAGTTACATAATATTACCGGGTGACCCAGAAAAAACAGAACCCACAAATTTTGTAATAAAACTGTTAATTTTAATTTTAATTTTTTTTTAAGTTTAAGTCCAACAAGGCTTAGGGTTTAGGGTTAGGGTTGGGGTTTAGGGTTAGTTTAATGGGAAAATGAATAAATAATTTGGGTTCTGTTTTTTCTGGGTCATTCATGTTACTCAACTAGGAAATATTTGGGTTGGGACAATCTTATAGTCCTTAAGCCTCACATATCACCACTTAGGGCTTACCCCTCTGCAGAGGTGCAGTCAGTCACGGCCTACTAATATTATAATATTAGTAGGCCGTGAGTCAATATATTCTAAAGCCCCAGTCAAAAGGGCTAAACTCAGAAGTAGTGAAATAATAATAATTATTGTGTGTTTGTTTTGTTTTATGCATATCAACCTCAATGGGTCATTTAATGCCAACAGTTTGAAATAAATTCATTCTAATGGAAGCTCAATTTTTTTTAGAAGAGACAATTTTATTTAACGCATAGATGGACAATGAACTTTTTCTTCTAAAACATAATTTTTTTTCATATTTAACCTATAGAAATGATCCACTAATAGCCTTACATATCGAGTCAGATATATTCAAGAGGGAACCAAGAGTAATGGTGAATGAAGAGTACTCCACACTCTCAGTGCTCTAGTTGGAATTTCACATCAGATAGAGTTTAACAATCATATTCTGGACACTAAAACCTCAGCCCATTGGCCTTCTAGACATTATTCTCTAATAAAGAATAAAGAATGGAGGCACAGGTCGAAATGTTAGAGTGCCGAAAATGGACTCGTCAACCTGAGTTCAAGTTCTGGAGAAGCTGTGGTATTTCACATAGTGCTAATACCCTGTGGAAAAGGTATGAATACAATTCTCCTATGTATAAATTAGCAGGTAGACTGGACTCTTTAACCATGGCTAGTAACCAGTCTAGGAGAAGGAAACTCTGAATTCAAACCTGTTAAACTCCGCTTAGAAATTGACCTTGTGTCGCATCCTGCTTGTGCGGAGGAGTTGTTAAATATATATATAATAAAGAAGTTGAGGGTTTGTCATAAGGGCAATAGGATTGGGACTATCATATAGATGCTAAGGCTTGATGCAACCAGTCGCTTGATCAGAGGCGGCCTCTGACAGTCCATCTAACCTAAGTAAGGGCCTAAGTGGAATGTGGCATATCATACACTGCTCAGCCACCAGGGTTCTGTCCTTGATGTACCAGAACAATATATGTCGCATGGAGCCAAGTTCGAGTTGTAGTAGTAGTAGTTGTCGTTAGTTCAGAAACAACACACGCAGGTTGTATAATAACAAGAGGCTGTTTATTTCTTTCACGGTCGTGGGTTCTTTTTCAGAGAGAAAGAAAAAGTGAGAGAGTGAGAGTGTATGGTCACATTATTCTATTTTCTAACATAGTATCATGTTCTGTACTATTATCCCCAAACCCATACAGGGAACTGGGAGCTACGTCTGACTCCACCAGAGTCCAGCCCCCCACCCCCCCAAAAAAAATGAAGATTTTTCTCCTCTTCTGTTTCTCGTCCCGGCGTCACATCTGTTTCTGGTCAAAACCCAGAACATCTGTTTCTATTTTTAAATCTATTTTTGGGGTCATTCTTTGGTCATTGCTGTGACCAAGTTGTGTGTTTACTCTTCCAAATTTTAACCTTTGTCTAATTTCTTTTTCCTCTCTTTCTCCTTTCAATCCCCAAATTCCCAAAATCCATTTCTGGTCAAAACCTGGAACATCCGTTTCTATTTTAAATCTATTTCCGGGGGTCATTCTTTGGTCATTGCTGTTACCCAAGTTGCGTGTTTTACTCTTCCAAATTTTAACCTTTGTTTCTCATTTCTTTTTCCTCTCTTTCTCCTTTCAATCCCCAAAATTCCCAAATCCATTCTGGTCAAAACCTGGAACATCCGTTTTCTATTAAATCTATTTCCGGGGTCATTCTTTGGTCATTGCTGTTACCAAAGTTGTGTGTTTACTCTTTCCAAATTTTAACCTTTGTTCTCATTTCTTTTTTCCTCTCTTTCTCCTTTTCAATCCCCAAATTCCAAATCCGTTTCTGGTCAAAACTCGGAACATCCGTTTCTATTTTAAATCTATTTCCGGGGTCATTCTTTGGTCATGCTGTTACCAAGTTGTGTGTTTACTCTTCCAATTTTAACCTTTGTTCTCATTTCTTTTCCTCTCTTTCTCCTTTCAATCCCAAATTTCCCAAATCCGTTTCTGTCAAAAACTCGGAACATTCCGTTTCTATTTTTAAATCTATTTCCCCGGGGTCATTCTTTGGGTCATTGCTGTTACCAAGCTGTGTGTTTACTCTTCAAAATTTAACCTTTGTTTCTCATTTTCTTTCCTCTCTTTCTCTTTTCAATCCCCAAATTCCCTGCAGACCAAAATAATTACGCTACACTTAAGCATCACAGGTTTCCACCCATGGGCAACAGGTGGCCCCATTGGAGAGGGTTTTACCCCTCTGCACAGGTGCAGTCAGTGTATTCTACTCTCCCAGTCAAGAGGGCTGGAAAAACTTGTGAGGTGTGATATAATAATAAATAATAATACTCTTGTTCCTTAATCTTCCGACCATTATCATCTTGCAACACCCTCTGGTTAAAAATGAGACCATCTAAATAATCCAAGATAAATGCAAAAATGTAAGTCCTGATTATCTGGTGTTACTTATCCACAGAATTTTTATTTCTTATGAGTGTCTTCACCACAGCTAAATAATGGACCATTCTGTTTTTATTATAAAGAGAGAAAGGGAAGAAAAATGTCACGCTACACAGAAAAGAGAGAGAGAGAGAGAGAGAGAGAGAGAGAGAGAGAGAGAGAGAGAGAGAGAGAGTTGAATGAAAATTATTATACTTTTTACATATTGAACTATTTAGCAATAGCTCTTAAGTAAACATATCAAATGTTGTAATGATTAAATTATCATACTGCCACTGATCAATCGGCTGGTCACGTCAAGCCCTAGCACCTATATGATTGCCCCAACCCTATTGCCCTTATGACAAGCCACAACCCCTTTTTATCATATGGCTGCTAGAAGGCAGTGGCTGAGGATCTATATGTCCTGGGAATGACGTTAAACTTTATCTGATGGTGAGGTTCCAGTTCTGGAGGTTTGGGGAATGTGGAGCACCCCTTCATCACCATTGCTCCCTGGTCCACTCTGACCTGGAGTGGTAGTACCTGTTAGGGTCCCATCTATGGGTTAAATAGAAAAACATGAATTGTATTATGCATTAAGAATGAATTTATTTCAATACTTTGTCGGCATTAAATGACCCACTGAGTTTGATATGCTGTAAAACAAACCAAACCAAACCATACTGTGGTATATCCACAGATCCCTCTAGTAATAAATAAAAACAAAAACAAAAAAATTGAATTGAAAAATAACAAAATGAATGCTTCATAAACAACCATAACTGGACCACACTTTCTGGAATGTTCCAGAGACTAGATCACCCTTCCCATCATGTGCCACACTACAGTATATAACAGAATATCCACATTATCGGAAGTACTTTTGTCTGATGATCGTTTATGCAAGAAACTGACAGTCATAAAGCTCTGTTGACAAGCTGTCTATGCTATTCTAAATTACATATGTGTGTGTGTATATATATATATATAATATATAATATATATTATGGACTCTCTCGTCGATTTTCGACGCATGAGGGTTCATACACACAATGAACACCCCACACAGTGATTTGTTTTATAGAGGTGAAGGCTTGTGTTGGACCCATCCACACTTTTTGGCACAGTCGATAGGAAAGAATTGGTGCATCAAGGGTTGCCACAAACCCAATCAACGACCGACCTCAGGAATTTTGAATTCAGAGTTATCCTCTCTCTAGACTGGTTCCTGCCCAAGGCTGAAGGGCCCAGTCTGCCCTACTATTTAAACCCATAGCTGGAGGGAGAATATATGGATTTATACCTTTCCCAAGGGTATTAGCGCTATTGTGAAATGCCAACAGCTTCGTCTAGGAATTGAACTCGAATCGATGTCCATTTCCCACGACTCTAACCACTAGCCCACACGTCCATATATATATATATATTATATATATATATATTATATATATAATATAATATATTGTGTTTAATGATTGAAAAAACACATGAAATTAGAGTAGTGGAAAACACTGAGAGATTCCAGGACAAAACATCTGTTTTTGCCATTAGAAATAAAGAAAGAAAGGAAAGAATAGAGAGAGGAAGAAAGGAAGGAAGAGATAGAGAGGGGAAGGAATAAATAGAGGAAGAAAGAAAGAAAGAGAGAGAGAGAGGAAGAAAGAAAGAAAGAAAGAAAAAGAAAGAGAGAGGAAGAAGAAAGAGGGGAGAAGAAACAAAGAAAGAAGAATAGAGAGACAAAGAAAGAAAGGAAGAAATAGAGAGGGAGGAATACATAGAGGAAGAAAGAAAGAAAGTGAGAGAGGAAGAAAGAAAGAAAGAGAGAGAGAGAGAAAGAGAGAGGAAGAAAGAGAGAGAGGAAGGAAGAAGAAATAGAGAGAGAAAGAAAGAAAGAAATAGAGAGAGGAAAAAAGAAAGAAAGAGAGAGAGGGGAAAAAAGAAAGAGAGAGAGAGAGGGGAAGAAAGAAAGAAAGAAAGAAAGAGAGAGGGGAAGGAATAAATAGAGAGAGGAAGAAAGAAAGAAACAGTGAGAGAAAGAAAGAAAGAAAAAGAGAGAGAAAGAAAGAAATAGAGAGAGGAAGAAAGAAAGAAATAGAGAGAAAGAAAGAAATAAATAGAGAGGAAGAAAGAAAGAAAGAAAAAAGAAAGAAATAGAGAGAAAGAAAGAAAGAAAGAAAGAAAATGATAGAAAGAAAGAATGTATGACCACTTGCCTACAATCACACAAAACATCCAAATAAAACATGCTGGACACTCCAGGAGAAGTAAGGACAACCTAACAAGTGACATTCTCCAGTGGACGCCTACATATGTGTCCTCTATTTTCACGATCTTATCAGAGAGCAGATTTACAAATAATTGATAATCGATAGCAGACCATGTCTTTCTTAGGTGTATATTGACATCACTTTCTCTAGATGAGATGCTACTACCTAAGTATGTGAACTGGTTTATTAATTTCAGCAGCTTACCATCTAGTGTGGAGAGATGTCTCCATTTTTTTTGCATATGGTACAATCAAATACAAATAATTCTTAAGTGGATTTCTGACTCCTAGATGGAACCCTAAGAGATGCCTCCACCCCCCAAGTAAGAGTGGATCTGAGAGTAATGAAAAAACCTTAGTATATGATTATCATCATTATTTTTGAATGAGCATCATCATCAGGTTGTGCTGACAGCACAGATCTCCATGACTTCCCCACCACCCATCCCTATTAGCCATTTCTCCTGGAAGGTCCTTTGCAGAACATCCAGTATCTGCACATATATGATCAATGTAGGTTTTTGTAGATAGAGACCCACACTGGTGCGCCCATGTGTAGGTGCCCACAGGAAAACATCACTCACAAGCTCATACAGCATATCTTGCTTGCCTTAGTTGGTTTGTGTGATAGGAGGAAAGTGGCTGTACAGCTGGGGTCCCCCCCTCTTTATTTTTGGTGGAGTGCTGCTTCTAGAATTGCTTGCCTTAGTTGGTTTGTGTGATAGGAGGAATTACGTTATTGTCTAAAAGAACTACAATGATTAAATTACAATAATACTAACAGTACCGATTATCTCATTTTAGTAATGACCTCCCCTCCATGTCCAGTACCTAACACCCCCACTGCTGATTGGCCATGAATATAATTAAAAGTCAAGTTAGTAGAATGGCCTATTGTCGGTATCAGCCGGACAGTTAGGGAGTCTATCCCCTTTTTAACTAGTGCAAGACCAGTGAAACCGTTTTTGCATCTAAGGTGGGGTGCCACACCTACCACTTTACCGCACAGATCCAAACTGTGCTACTCATGTGCAGAATTGACGAGGGCTAGTATTGAACCTGGAACTTTGTGGTTTCCAGGCAAACACCCTACCAACTGAGATAAACTGACACCCAAAGATTGATTGATTGATTGATTTTAATGGCATGTCAACCCATCAGGGTTATTTTATGCCAAGTGGTTAGGGAATCATGTTCATTGTATGTTCATATTTACATTTTTGTGTAGTTATAAGGTTTTTTTTTTGCATATGGTACAATCAAATACAAATAATTCTTAAGTGGATTTCTGACTCCTAGATGGGACCCTAACAGATTCCCCCCACCCCCCAAGTCAGAGTGGAACTGGGAGTAATTGCAATGAAAAGGTAATGCCACTTGAACTTAGACAATTAAAGGTTTTTACAAATATTTCAAATCATTCCCAAATAATCATCATCAGGTTGTATTGACAGCACAGATCTCCATGACTTCCTCACAACCCGTCCCTATCAGCCACCATTCCTGGAAAGTCCTCTGCACAGCATCTAGTATTCATGCATATATAATCAATGTAGGTTTTTGTAGATCAACCCACATTGGTGTGTCCATGTATAGGTGCTCATAGGAGGAGAGAAAAAAAGGTCATCCTTACTTCTCCATTAGTGTCCAGCATCTTTTGCTCATCTAACTTGGATGGCTTATGTGATAGGAGGAAAGTGGCCATACAGCTCCTTCTTTTGTGGGGTGCTACTTCTAGAATTTGTTCAAGACTGCACACAGTATCCTTGTACAGTTCCCATCTTATTTTTTCCCCTCCAAGCTTTTTGTTAGAGTCCAAGTGGTACAGCTATACAGTAGCACTGACACTACTTCAAAGAATTTTCATTATCATATCAGAGAGCAGATTTACAAATAATCAATAATCTATGGTAGACCATGCCTTATGCATATGTAGACATTGCCTTCAGTAGATGAGATATTACTACCTAGGTATGTGAAATGGTTTACTAATTTCAGGGTCTTATCATCCAGTGTGGAGATGTTTATTTATCGTATGATAATCTGATCTCACTATTGCATTCAATGCCTTTCTTAGGTGTATATTAACATTGCGTTCAGTAGATGAGATATTACTACCTAGGTATGTGAACTGGTTTATTAATTTCAGTGGTTTACTGTTCAGTGAGGAGATGTCTTCATAGTTTTTGTAACACATGAACTCTGTTTCATATTTCACATGGAAGGATGCTGAGACCTCTAGCTGCTTTCTCTACACTATGCAGCAGTGATTTACTAGAAGCACTAGATCATCTGCATAGTCCACATCTGTAATCCCCAATGTGGCCACCATGCTGAAGACATTTTTTTAAATTCATTCTTGGGTATTCAACATTTTTTTAATTTAAACTCAATTTTTTATAAACATTTTTTTTTTAACTCATTTTTTTTCTATTTAACCCATTGATAGGACCATAACAGGGTGCTGCTTCTAGAATTTGTTCAAGACAGCACACAGTATCCTTGTACAGTTCCCATCTTATTTTTTCCCCTCCAAGCTTTTTGTTAGAGTCCAAGTGGTACAGCTATACAGTAGCACTGACACTGCTTAAAGAATTTTCACTATAATATCAGAGAGCAGATTTACAAATAATCAATAATCTATGGTAGACCATGCCTTATGCATATGTAGACATTGCCTTCAGTAGATGAGATATTACTACCTAGGTATGTGAAATGGTTTACTAATTTCAGGGGCTTATCATCCAGTGTGGAGATGTCTTCCTATTTTTTGTAACACATGAACTCTGTTTCATCTGAGTTCACATAAAGACCAATGCGTATAGTATTCCGTGCCTTTCCTATGAGTATATTGGCATTGCCTTCAGTAGATGAGATATTACTACCAAGGTATCTGAACTGGTTTACTAATTTCAAAGTCTTGCCATCCAGTGTGGAGATGTCTCCATCTTTTTTAAAACAATATGAACGTTTTATTTGAATTCACATAAAGACCAATGTGTATAGTATTCCATGCCTTTCCTATGAGTATATTGACATTGCCTTCAGTAGATGAGATATTACTACCTAGGTATGTGTACTGGTTTACTAATTTCAGAGTCTTATCATCCAGTGTGGAGATATCTTCATCTTTTTTGTAACGCATAAACTCTGTTTCATCTGAGTTTACGTGGAAGCCGAAACTTCCAGTTGCTTTCTCTAGGCTATGCAGCAGTGATTTTCCTTGCACAGGTATATTTACTAGAATCCCTAGATCATCTGCATAGTCTACATCTGTAACCCCCAATGTGGCCACCAGGCTAAAGACATTTTGTTTTATTCATTCTTGATGGGTATTCAAAATTTTTAAAATCTAAATTCAATTTTTTTAAAACTCAAAAATTTGTTTTTTTCTATTTAACCAAATGGATAAAATCATAACAAGGAATTCTGTACATTAGCGACATAAATGAGAGTACCCCCCCTTGTTTGTTTCACTTTGAGTAAGCCGTATGTTTTGGTTGGCCATTTTCATTTCACCGTAAATCTACACTAAAAATATGAATTTGTTTGAATCAATACAACCGAATGTTTTAACATGAAAATATCATAAAATCTGTTCTTAATAACAATTAAGTTCATTTCAAATAATGTGCAAGTATAATGTGCAAGTACAATTAAGAACACATTTTATGATATTGTCGTGTTAAAACATTCAGTTGTATTGATTTGAGCTTCCTCAAAGTGAAACAAACTCTCATTTATGTAACTAATGTTCAGATTACCC
>CM042177.1:42138758-42146258 GCA_023376005.1 Doryteuthis pealeii
AGATGCAACACATCTCTAACTGTCTGAATTTTTTAGATGAGGCTTGATAATTTGTATTATTTGAATTATTCGGCCTATTGTCCTCATCTTTATTGTTATATATACAATGTTTTCGGCCAATGTAAACCCCCAGTCTTCTTCAGGTTTGTTTTGAGATGAGACTTGATGATTTCTATTATTTGGATTATTCGTACTGTTGTCCTCATCTTTATTGTTATATATACAATGTCTAAGTCAATATACCCTCCTGCTCTCCGGCCTTCTTCAGGTATTTATTGTTGAAATGATGCAACACATCTTTGTTTGTCTTAATTATTGGATTATTCAGACGATTGTCCTCTTGCCCTGTTGGCTGGGGCATTAGAATGCACCGACTGCACCTCTGCAGAGGTGCAAGACTCCCCCAATGGGGCCATCTGTTGGCCGTGGGTGGCGAACTGTGATACTTAAGGATAGAACCCAGGTGGATGCGCAGTTCATGACTTGAAATACTCCACTTTGGCCCTATCTTGGGCTAGACGGGCGGTCGAGAGGGCCCCTTCTGATCAATCAGCTGGTCACGTCAAGCCCTAGCACTATATGATTTTCCCAACCCTATTGCCCTTATGGCAAGCCCAACCCATTTTTATCATATGGATGCTAGAAGGCGGTGACTGAGGGTCTACATGTACTGGGAATGACGTTAAACTCTATCTGATGGTGAGGTTCCAGTTCTGGAGGTTTGGGGAATGTGGAGCACCCCTTCATCACCATTGCTCCCTGGTCCACTCTGACCCGGAGTGGTAGTACCTGTTAGGGTCCCATCTATGGGTTAAATAGAAAAATGTATTTATAAAAAATTGTATTATCCATTAAGAATTGATTTATTTCAAAACTTTATCGGCATTAAATGACCCACTGAGGTTGATATGCCGTAAAACAAACCAAACCAAACCAAACTATTGTCCTCATCTTTATTGTTATATACACAACGTTTTGGCCAATGTGCCCTCCTACCTTCTTCAGGTGTTTCTTGATGAAATGATGCAATCCATCACTATTTGTCTGAATTTTTTAGGTGAGGCTTGATAATTTGTATTATTTAGATTTTTTGGACTGTTGTCCTCATCTTTACTGCTATATACACAACGTTTCGGCTGATGTTCTCTCTGGCCTTCTTCAGGTGATTTTGTCAAACTCAGGAACCTTCTTTTCCAGTTGGACAAATGGCGCAACGGATATAAGAGTTGAGTAAATACAGTTCTAAGTGACAATTATCTGTAGGTTGTAGGTTCAATCCTGACCAAGGGCGATAATAACATAGAATACTTCATTCTTAAGATGAGCATAAACATTATGTATATAACAATAAAGATGAGGACAACAGTCCCAAAAATTTTAATAATACAAATTATTAATATATTTTCTCATTTTCCATTTTCTCAGGTTAGACAACACCCTACTCATCCAATTGTCCCGATGAAGGTTTTATAAAAACCGAAACCTTTTAATGTCGAATAAACTTTAACATGTACAAATAAATTCATCTTTTAACATACTTTGTTTTTTTCTTATTTACATATATATATATATATATATATATATGTGTGTGTGTGTGTGTGTATGTGTAATGTAAAGTCGTTGGGTTGGTCTTAACTTGGTATCAGTCAGAAAGTGAGAGAGTCTATCCCCTTTTCTCTAGCGTTAGACCAAGTAGATTGTTTTTGTATCTGAGATAGACAGCCACACCTACCATCAGCCCCCTACTTTACCACACAGATCTCTGTGCTACTCATACCCTGAGTTGGCGAGGGCTGGTATCAAACCGGGAACCTTGTGGTTTCTAGGCAGGCACTCTACAAACTGATATATATATATATGTATATATATATGTATAACAAATACAAAGTGCTCAATACAAAGTAGAGCAAATTCATTAAGAAATGGATACAATAGAAACCTACTCAAGTTTCACCATAAGGATCTTCAGGGTTAAATCCACTGAATTAATCGAGGTACCGATTAATTGCAGCCGATCACACGTGTGTTCATGTGTATCCATTTCTTAATATATATATATATACTTATATAGATATAGATATATATGCTTATATATATATTTACCAATCCCTCTGCACGGGCATGATATGACACAAGGTAAAATTTCTTAATTGGAGTCTAACAGGCTTGAATTCAGAGTTTTCCTTCTCCTATACTGGTTGCCTAACCAAGGCTAAAGAGCTCAGTGAAATAGATCACTAATTAGGACTGAGCCTATTCTAGTAGTGACTACCCGAAGCAGAGTTTAACAGGTTTGAATTCAGAGTTTTCCTTCTCCTAGACTGGTTGCCTAACCGAGGTTAAAGAGCCGCGTCTACTCTACTGTTTACCCATAGCTGGAAGGAGAATAGTCAGATGTATACCTTTTTCCAAAGGTATTAGCATTATGGGAAATGCAAACATCCTCGTCCAGGATTTGAACTCGGGTTGACATATCCATTTCATACAACTATGATATATATATATATATATATATATATATATATATGGAGATAGGATAGATGTAGTAGAATCCAACATATATATATATATATATATATAATCCAAAAGTCCAGAGAAGAAATCTTCCTTATGACACAAGAGTTTTATTTTAAAAAAAACCTGTCACAGTTTGAGAGCTCAATGTGTGCTCTTAATGTTAGAGTCACAGAGCAAATATATGAGTAAAGAAATAACAAAAGACTTAGAGATTTAGCATTATAGTCTATTTCAGGGAGCTTAGACAAAAGTGTCTAACTCTCCCGATTCATCAGATGCGAATGATGAATTCTTTATTACTTTAAAGGCATTTGAAAACAGATTTAAAAAAAAAATTTTTTTTTACAAAATCTGCTCTACAAACGTATTGAGCACTCTTATATTCTTTATAACCCCGACTTATTTGGTAAAAAAAAAAAAAAAAAAATCTGTTTCCAAATGCCTTTAAAGTAATAAAGAATTCATCATTCGCATCTGATGAGTCGGGAGAGTTAGACACTTTGTCTAAACTCCCTGAAATAGACTATAATGCTAAATCTCTAAGTCTTTTGTTATTTCTTTACTTTATATATAAATATATATATATATAATGTACATTTTTATGTATATTATGATATATATATTTACGGAGGTGTGTGGTATAATCGTTAGTCATAGGAAATGGACACGTCGACGGGAGTTCAAATCATGGATGAGGGTGCTTATATATATATATATATATATATATATAAAAGAGATTTATCCAAAACTTGGTAGTAAGGGATGATTCTATATGTGATTTCTAAGATCCACTGTACTAATATTGATGATCCAGTATGTATAGATACAGTGAATCATTAAATCACTAAAGAGAGCTCAATGTATAATAACCTTTTAGATTATATACAGAGCAATATTTATCAAAAAATGAAGGAAGAACTCAATACAGTAATCCCATAATAAATTTATTTCGACCAAAATTGGGGCCCATATAAATCTAAGTTGATTTAAACCGGCTCCCCAAATTTTTGTCTCATCAGATGGGTAAGAAATTTGAAAAACGAAGTGTTCCAAAATTAAGTTGAATTTATTTATCTTAAACGCTTAAACGTTTCGGTTTATTTAAATCTTCATCAGGATAGATTATGGGGTGAAGAAATTGATGGATGTTTGTTTTTTTATCTCCTGTCATCTATAAAACATCCATCAATTTCTTTACCCCATAATCTATCCTGATGAAGGTTTAAATAAACCGAAACGTTTAAGCGTCGATAGATAAATTCATCTTATTTTTGGAACACTTGTTTTTTCAAATTTCTTAATATTGTCGGATTTATTTCCATATTTACTCCTATATATATATTTTTTTTGGGGGGGAGATTACGTGCTTAATTAAAGTCATACCTAATTTGTTAATTAATTAATTATAATTAAATGAATTAGGCATGCATATTGGTTTGTTCACTTCATACTGTCATGCCTTAAGTCACCCAAAAAGTGTGATATACATATCAGTTTAAATAAACGAGAGATTCTGAGGAAGCCAGCAAGTGTAGTGGTTGGAGTGTCCACCTGTCAGCCTGACAGGTGGGGTTCGAGTCATGCACAAAGCAGTGCCCTGTCTATAGCTCTGCTGATGAAGCCTAATAGGCTGAAATGTACATGCAGAGATCGACTTTTTCTCGATTTGTTTACGCTTTACATTTAAACCGATATGCACGCCTAATTCATTTAATTATAATTAATTAATTAACAAATTAGGTATGACTTTAATTAAGCACATAATCTCCCCAAAAATTGTCGGCCTTCGCCATTTCAAACACATTGTTTGACTACTCTCTCTCTCTCTCTCTCTCTCTCTCTCTCTATATATATATATATATATATATATATATCTATATATATATATATATATTAGGTATAATGTACATTATTATGTATATTATGATATATATATGTATATATTTATTTACCCATAGTTGGAGGGAGAATAATTGGATTCGTACCTTTCCCAAAGGTATTAACGCTATATGAAATATAAACATGCCTCGTCCAGGATTTGAACTCGGATTGGCGGGTCCATTTTCTTCGACGGTAACCATTACCCCACGCGTATGTACAGTGTATAAGTGCGTGGGTGGGCGCATGGATTGGGGGGCGGGCGGGAGTCCCGGGGGGGAGGGGGTAGATGACGAAGCTTAGGAACTTCCTTTTCTTCTTCTTTTCTTTTTCTTTCTTTTTTTTCTTTTTTTCTTAATTCCTTTTTTGTTTGTTTTTTCTTTTCCCCCGTTGGTTTTCATTTTAACACCGATGATCTAGAGTACAATCCAATCTACATCCCTACCCCCTACCCCCACCTAGCGACGTTATATCCTTACCCCCCCCTCCTCCCCCCACACACTTGCAACACCAATGCCACCTCCACCACTCCCCCCCAACCCGACCGCTGCTGCTGTCGCCGCCGCTGCTGTCGCTCTTTGTATAAAAGAAAGTCTATAAGCAAACAAGGGCTAGTTTTTTTTTCTCCCTCTCCCTATCTCTCTCTCTTCTCTCTTCTCTCTCTCTCTCTCTCTCTCTCTCTCTACAGCGCGCACTTGGTATTCGCGCTTATTTGCTAAATAAATAAATAAATAAATATAAAAATAAAAATAAAAATAAAAATAAAAATAAAATAAATAAATAGATGAAATAACTAAATAAATAAATAAATAAATAAAGTCTCCCCCCAGAAAAATCTGGCCACTCTTTTTTGAGTTTGAAAAACGTACAACGTAATAATTACTACTACTACTATTACTACGACTATTACTACTACTACTACTACTACTACTACTACTAAGCCTTTTTCTTTTCTTTCTTTCTTTTTTTAAGTGACTATTAGTACTACTACTCCCGTTGGCGAATTTAAAACTACTTGTGCTACTACTACAAACCACAGTGGTGTTGGTAATTTTACTTTAACGTGGGACTATAGCAGAGATATCGTTTTTGTTTAAAACTATTTGATTAATATAAAACATATATATATATATATATACAGCATTTTTAAACAGGTAAGTAAATGTCTTTTATCTACCTTCACTCACGTGTCATGTTAATTAAACCTTTCTGTCTTTTTTTTTTCTTTTTCTTTTTTATTTGAACGGACAGCCAAAAATTTTTATACCGGATTTTTTTCCCCTTTTAGATAAATCATTATTCAATAATAATAATAATAATAATAAATGAAATAAAGTCCTATAAATACTTTGAAAAATAAATTAATTTATATACCTAAATGTAAATAAATGAATAAATAATTATTAAAAAAATATATTCAAGTATTAAAAAAAATCATATAGGATTTTTTTGTTTTTAATATATAATATATTTATTCAATAAATAAATAAAAAAAACAAACTCCTATACTTTAAAATAAAAATTAATTCATATACCTAAAAGTAAATAAATGAATAAATAAATAAATACTAAAAATATATATTCAACTATTAAAAAGATTATATAGGATTTTTTTCTTTTCATTATCATTCAATAAATAATTAAAAGAAAACTCCTTTAAATCCTTTTTTTATTTAAAAAAATGTATATACCTAAAAGTAAAATAAATGAATAAATAATTACTAAAAAAAAAAATATATATTCAAGTATTAAAAAAGATTATATCAGATTTTTCTTTTTAATTAATCATTCAATAAATAATTAAAAAAAAAAACTCCTTTTAAATACTTTTTTATTTATTTATTTATTTATATACCTACAAGTAAATAAATAATTACTAAAAAAATATATATTCAAGTATTAAAAAAATTAATATAGGAATGTTTTCTTTTTAATATATAAATATATATATAATCATTGAATATAATCATTCAATGAATAATTAGAAAAAAAAAACTCCTTTTAATACTTTTTATTTTTTTCTAATTTATGTACCTAAAAGTAAAATGAATAAATTTATAATAACTAAAAAAATATATTCAATGATTTAAAAAAAGAAAAATAATTATATACTGGATTTTTATTTTTAATAAATCCTTCAATAATTAAAGATAAACTTCTATCAATACTTTTTTTGTAATTTTAATTTATATACCTAAAATTAAATAAATAAATAAATAAATAATAACTAAAAAAATGAAAAGAAATCTCCAAGTACCCAAAAAAAAAAAAAATAATAATTGTCTATTTTCTTAAATTAAGAAAAGAATTATAAAGATAAATAAATTAACTCCTTTTTTTTAAAAAAAATCATTTTTGTTTGAATTGATTAAAATATATTAACTTTCCTAAAAATTGATTCTAAGTTTTCCCGTTATGTTTGTGACCCCCCCCCTTTTATGTGTGTGTGTGAAAACTTACCCCAAAGAATTTTATTGTATTTGTTTATATTTTTATTTTCCTAATGGTTTGATTATATGTTTATAAACAGGGGGATCGATTTATAATTATAACACATATATAAACTGGTCACCCAGTTTCTGGCCAAGTACCTACGTTTCACTCCCTTTCTCTCTCTCTCACAGAATTTAAAACGTGTGTATGTTTTACAAATATTATAAAATCGTTTTTCTCGATATGAAATTCAGAGAAAAATAAGCACCCCAAAATAAAATAAGGGTTTTGACGTTTATTTAAAAAGGTCGTATGTGTAGGTTGTTTTTTTTATTTTTAATGTATTTATGGGAGAGAGGTTTATTTATTTTTTTTTTTTGTAAATGTTCGGGTTTTAGAAAAATCACATGGCATGCATACAGACTTTTTTTTTTTTTAAAGAATCAAAAATCGGTTTTTCATTTGTTCATTTACCCGACAACTTCACCCTTTTCTGTTTGTTTAGATCATTAGTTTAATCTACCCCCAACTATCAGTCATTTAACCCCCCCAACCCATAAAGCTCATCTTCCTTGTATATATAATATCGTGTAAAATTTGCTATTATAGCAAAATCGCACCCCCTTTTTGAGAGCACCCTCTCTTTAAAATGCGGGTGTGCTGAGTGTGTTT
>CM042177.1:42148758-42196258 GCA_023376005.1 Doryteuthis pealeii
TCTTAGTCTGTACACGTCTGTCTGTCTATCTATCTATCTTAGTCTGTACACCTCTGTCTGTCTGTCTATCTATCTATCTATCTTAGTCTGTACACCTGTCTGTCTGTCTATCTATCTATCTTAGTCTGTACACCTCTGTCTGTCTGTCTGTATCTGTCTGTCTATCTATCTTAGTCTGTACACCTCTGTCTGTCTATCTATCTTAGTCTGTACACCTCTGTCTATCTATCTATCTTAGTCTGTACACCTGTCTGTCTGTCTGTCTATCTATCTTAGTCTGTACACCTCTGTCTATCTATCTATCTTAGTCTGTACACCTGTCTGTCTGTCTATCTATCTATCTATCTTAGTCTGTACACCTCTGTCTGTCTGTGTCTATCTAAGTCTGTACAGCTCTATCTGTCTGTTTATCTATCTATCCATCTTAGTCTGTACAGCTATGTCAATCTATCTATCTATCCATCTTAGTCTGTACAGCTATGTCAATCTATCTATCTATCTATCCATCTTAGTCTGTACAGCTATGTCTGTCTATCTATCTATCCATCTTAGTCTGTACAGCTATGTCAGTCTATCTATCTATCCATCTTAGTCTGTACAGCTATGTCAGTCTATCTATCTATCCATCTTAGTCTGTACAGCTATGTCAGTCTATCTATCTATCCATCTTAGTCTGTACAGCTATGTCAGTCTATCTATCTATCCATCTTAGTCTGTACAGCTATGTCAGTCTATCTATCTATCCATCTTAGTCTGTACAGCTATGTCAGTCTATCTATCTATCCATCTTAGTCTGTACAGCTATGTCTCTATCTATCTATCATCTTAGTCTGTACAGCTATGTCAGTCTATCTATCTATCCATCTTAGTCTGTACAGCTATGTCAGTCTATCTATCTATCCATCTTAGTCTGTACAGCTATGTCTGTCTATCTATCTATCCATCTTAGTCTGTACAGCTATGTCAGTCTATCTATCTATACATCTTAGTCTGTACAGCTATGTCAGTCTATCTATCTATCCATCTTAGTCTGTACAGCTATGTCAGTCTATCTATCTATCTTTTTAGTCTGTACACCTCTGTCTGTCTATCTATCTATCCATCTTAGTCTGTACAGCTATGTCTGTCTGTCTATCTATCTATCCATCTAGTCTGTACAGCTATGTCTGTCTATCTATCTATCCATCTTAGTCTGTAAGCTATGTCTGTCTCTATCTATCCATCTTAGTCTGTACAGCTATGTCAGTCTATCTATCTATCCATCTTAGTCTGTACAGCTATGTCAATCTATCTATCTATCCATCTTAGTCTGTACAGCTATGTCAGTCTATCTATCTATCCATCTTAGTCTGTACAGTCTCAGTCTATGTCCAGCTATAGCTATGTCAGTCTATCTATCTATCCATCTTAGTCTGTACAATGTCAGTCTATCTATCTATCCATCTTAGTCTGTACAGCTATGTCAGTCTATCTATCTATCCATCTTAGTCTGTACAGCTATGTCAGTCTATCTATCTATCCATCTTAGTCTGTACAGCTAAGTCAGTCTATCTATCTATCCATCTTAGTCTGTACAGCTATGTCAATCTATCTATCTATCTTAGTCTGTATAGAACTATATATATATATATATATATATATATATATATATATATATAAAGTCTGTACAGATTAACTTGGGAGAGAATCCTTTATACACACACACACACAAACACATTTATATATATATATATATATATATATATATATTTATCCTTTTCCCCTTTCTTTTTATTTATATCATTTTTTTATATAATTGTAAAATTCTGAGACAAACATTAATTTTAGGCTTTTGTTGCCTTTTTTAAATTTATTTTTATATTTTAAAAAAATTTATTTCCTTTTTTTTTATTATTTTTTTTTAAAAACCTTTCTGTAGCCGATCATTTATTTGTTTTTTCTTTTTGTTTTATTTTTTTTGCTGGTTTCATATTATAATGTTTATTTTGTGTTTTTTTTCTAATTTTTTCTAATTTTTCTTTATTTTTATCTTAGATTTTTGATTTTAAAAATTTTTAATGTGATTTTTTTTTCTTTATCTTATTTTTTAATTGGCTATTTTTTGGTGGGTGGGTTGATGGGGGGTGATCTTATTTGCGTGTGCAGTAATGAATGTTATCTATCTTAGTCTGTTCATATCTGTCTACCTACCTACCTATCTATCTACAGATCTGTCTACCTACCTATCTATCTATCTATCTATCTATCTACAGGTCGGTCTATCTATCTATCTACAGGTCGGTCTGTGTACAGATGTGTCTGTCTACGTACAGATGTATCTGTCTACGTACAGATGTGTCTATCTGTCTGTCTACGTACAGATGTGTCTATCTGTCTGTCTGTCTACGTACAGATGTATCTGTCTACGTACAGATGTGTCTATCTATCTGTCTGTCTACGTACAGATGTGTCTATCTATCTGTCTGTCTATGTACAGATGTGTCTGTCTATCTGTCTGTCTACGTACAGATGTGTCTGTCTGTCTATCTATCTGTCTGTCTACGTACAGATGTATCTGTCTATCTGTCTGTCTACGTACAGATGTCTGTCTGTCTACGTACAGATGTGTCTGTCTGTCTGTCTGTCTACGTACAGATGTGTCTGTCTGTCTACGTACAGATGTGTCTGTCTATCTATGTACAGATGTGTCTGTCTGTCTTAGTCTCTACAGATCTATCACTCCATTCATATTTGTTTATATCTATCTGTAAATATCTAAGTCTGTTCCTGTCTTTGTTTAGTTGTAAAGCAAACATTGTATTATTATTATTATTATTATTATTATTTCACTCTATTCAAATTTTTCACACCCGCCTTAGCCAGTGGTTCACTGGAGAGTAAGGGACAGCAAGTCTCCTCAGGTCTCCAGGGCTCTTCTGAGTATTCCAGACTTATTAAATTATCATTTCTTTAAGAGTTTTTCACACCAGCATTAGCTGATGGTCTTTCACTGAAGTCTGAATCATTATTCTTATTCTTATTATTTTACTTTTTTTTAGTCCTATTTGATTAGGGTGATTTTAAAAAAACCCAATTATTATCAGACCTGTTTATTGAATCTTTCACCTGTCTGTCAGTCTATCTATCTTAGTCTGTGAATATCTCTATCTGTCCTGTTAATAAACAAAGAAGTTTATGCTTAGAGGGTGAGCCAGACCTGGAATGATAATCAGACTCTGTTGAACAGGTACACACACACATACCCCCCCCCCCACACACACACAGTTTGGAAGACATGAGACAAAACCAAATGGACAGCCACTAGCAACAACTCCAGTTTCGGGGATCTTCTGTCGAAGAGATTTTTATCTCGAAATATTAAGAATAAATCCCAGGTTAACAAACAACACCATAGTTACCTTATTTTTCTTTACATTTGCATTGTGGGATAGCCTTCAAAACCAACCAACAAACCCCTCTATTTATCTTAGTCTGTAAAGATCTTTATCTATCTATCTAGATATTTACCACGTACACCACATGTACGGATTAGGCACAAGGCTCTATTAATGTGAAACCACCCACGAGCTGAGACAAATGGGTGGTGGGTGCAAAAAATGCATTGATCCCATCGACATTCCCCCTCAAAGGGGCGCTCAGCACTGGGCAATAAACCCAGCCCTGCCCCTTTAAATCGAAGGGATGCCTGGGAGGATGGCCCCCTGGGATCAACGATGTTAATTGTAGCCACGGTCCAGGGCCGAAGCCACTGGACCCCCACCCTGAGGGGCGGGTCTATCTTAGATTGATAGATCTTTACAGACTATCTTGTTTGTTTGGGGTGATCTAAGAAAAGGACCGCCCTGCCGGCTGGGGCGTTAGAATGCACCGACTGCACCTCTGCAGAGGGGTAAGACTCCCCCAATGGGGTTCCAGTTCTGGAGGTTTGGGGAATGTGGAGCACCCCTTCATCACCATTGCTCCCTGGTCCACTCTGACCCGGAGTGGTAGTACCTGTTAGGGTCCCAACTATGGGTTAAATAGAAAAATGTATTTATAAAAAAATTGTATTATCCATTAAGAATTGATTTATTTGAAAACTTTATCGGCATTAAATGACCCACTGAGGTTGATATGCCGTAAAACAAAACAAACCAAACCAAACCTAAGAAAAAGGAAAAAAAAGAAATTATGATGACATGTTTGTCAAATTTCTTCCACTTAATTTTTTTGAAGAACAACATCATTTTTAAGATAAATCAAATTGATTGTACATAACTATTTTTCTCTCAGTTTATTCATATCTATCTATCTCAGTCTGTTCATATCTATCTATGTATCTATCTATCTCAGTCTGTTTTAATTGTAAAGCACAAATTGTGTTATTATTATTATAATTATCATAATTATTATTATTTCACTGCTTGTGTTTTTTTACACCAGTGTTATGTAATGGTATTTCACTGGAGTCTGAGTGGCAACAAGTTTCCTCAGGTCTCCAGTACTCTTCTGAGTATTCTGGTCGATTGCAGCAATGCAGTTGTCTGGAGGGTTTTTATTATTATTATTTATTATTATTATTTATTATTATTTTATTATTATTATTATTATTCTCCTTGAGAATTTTTCACACCAGCATTAGCTGATGGTCTTTCACTGAAGTCTGAGTGACAACAAGAATATTACTGTAATTATTTGGGTGATTTTTTTTTTTTTTTTTTAATGAAATTATTACAAGACATGTTTGTTGAATTTCTTCCACCTATAAATTTTTCTAACAACAAAGATTTTATTTTAAATAAATTAAATTAAATTGATTCTTTTCAACGAGAATCGATAAATCATATTTCTTTTTATGTTTTTTTCTTCAAAAACCAAAACCAAAAATAAAATGAAAAAAAAAATAACAAACAAAAAACCCCGTTCTTCACCTCACCAGAGAGGAATCGAAATGTACATTCAGGGATTGACATTTTCTCGATCTGTTTAGCCTTACATTTGAACATATATGCCCGCCTAGATTCATTAATTATTAACTAATTAATTTTCAAAAATTAGGTATGACTTCAATTAAGCACATATCCTCCAAATATACACACACACACTCACCCCCCCCCCATTTTCATAATAACACAACACAACACGACGACGATGATGATGATGATGAGGGCTGGGGTATGTGGAACTTGGTCGCACCTGCTCCTACGAAGAAGACGAAAGAGAGTAAGAAGAGAAGAGAAATCCTTCGTAATCAATTACTACACTAAATGTGACTGTCATTCATAAATTGACCCTCCCCCTCCCTCAACTCCTCCCCCTCCCCTTGCTCCTCACTCTCCCTCCCCTCCTCACCTCCCCCACCGTCGCACGCACTGCTTGGTTGAAGAAGATTAATTCTCTTATTTTCATTAGGACATACTTGATGACCTCGGCTCGTTTAAAAAAAATATCAGGGTAGATTTTAATGTCTTTCTCATGATAATAATAATAATAAATGTAACGGTTATGTAACATACCCTAATATATATATATATATATATATATATATACATACGATTAAAAATGAAAGGTTTAAAATTGACCGACTCGTGTTTCTCGCGGATCGCGAATCTTCGGGGTGTCTATCTATCTATCTATCTATCTGTACTAGCCTATCTATCTATCGTCACTCCTGTGTGTGTCTGTATATATATATATATATATATATTATATTGGTCTGGCTGTTTGTTTTGAAAGATCTCTCTCTATCTATCTATCTATCTATCTACACTATCATATATATATATATATATATATATATATATATATATATATCCATCCTTCAAAACCAACCGCCAATATATATTTTATTTGTATTTTTTATCCATCTATCTATCTATCAGTCAGAATTATTCTGATGGTCCGTTATGAGAAACCTAGGTAGGTAGTTTCTGACTCTTTAGGCTTTATCATATGTATTGGGTGTCTATCTATATGTCTGTCCTAGCCTATTTATCTATCGTCACTACTGTATAATATATATATATATATATATATATATATATATATATATATATATAATAAGTGTGTGTGTGTGTCTGGCGGTTTGTTTTGAAGGATCTATATATATATATATCCATCCATCCTTCAAAACCAACCGCCAATTTATATTTTATTTGCATTTTTTTAATCCATCTATCAGTCAGAATTATTCTGATGATCCGTTAGGAGAAACCTAGGTAGGTAGTTTCTAACTCTTTAGGCTTTGTTATATATATTCGTCTGCCGGTTTGTTTTGAAGGGTATATATATATATATATATATATATATATATATATATATATATATTAGTGTTTTATAATTTGCTTGAAGCATTGTGTTTATATTGGTTTATATAATATTTTGGTTGGTTTTGAAGGCTATCACAATGCATGTGTAAAGAAAAAATGAGGTAACTATGATGATTTTTGTTTACCTTTGATTTATTCTTAATATTTCGAGATAAAGGTCTTTTCGTCAGAAGATTTCTGAAAGTCTGGAGCTGATTGTTGCTAGGATCAGTTGTATGCATGGGGTGGGAGGGTATCTTCCAAAATCTCTGCGTATGTGTGTGTGTCTGTCCAACAATATATATATATATATATATATATATATATATATTATAAGGGTTGGCTTAGCTCAGTCGGTAGAACGTCCGACTGGGAACCACAAGATTCCTTGCCAATTCAACGTATGAGTAGAACAAGGACCTGTGCAGTAAATTGGGGAGCTGAGTGACACTACATCTCAGACGCTAAAAAAACACTCATTGATCTAGCACTAGTGCAAATGGGATAGACTCCCTCGCTGTCTGGCTGATACCGACTTTAGGCCACCCCAACTACTTATATATATATCCTTCAAAACCACCCACCAATATATATATCAAATGAACATCTGATGAACTTTATCATGACAACCCAAATAAAAAAGTAATAAAAAAGTTATAAAATTCAGCTAATGAATTTATTAGCAAACCACCCAAAAAACAAGACTAATGTTAAAAATGAAATTCCTTTCCACTCCCACAAAAACAGGAAGAGGAGTGAAATACTCATGTGTATGTATATATATATATATATATATATATGCATGTAAAAATTCATTTTCATATTATCAATCAAAGCCTGAAGAAGATACCAGAAGATCTGAAACACGTGTTGCATATGTAAAACAAAAAGAATAAACAAAATTTTTCTGAGAACAAAATACATTTTGCGGACCTTCTTTTTTTTATAAAATATTGAATTTTCTCCCGTTGGAACCAGAACAACATTTATATATATATATATATATATATATATATATATATATATATATATTTCATGTATCTTATCTGAGTCTGAACTATCCTGATGATCCGTTAGGAGAAGCCTAGGTAGGTAGTTTCTGACTCTTGGTATTATCATGTATATTCAAGGTGTGTCAAAAAAAGGATCGAGGTTTTCGGTACTTTTTGACACACCTTGTATTCTGAAAAATTAAACTTCCATTCATTCTTCATTTCTATCTTGGTAAATACAGCTTTAGAATTTCACTTTTTGACACTCCCTGTATTCTGAAAAATATACGTTACATTTATTGTTCATTCGTATCTTTGTAAATACAGCTTCAATCGTGATACTTTTTTGACACACCTTCTGTGTATGTATGTGTGTGTGTGTATATATATATATATATATATATATATATATATATATATATATATGTGTGTGTGTGTGTGTGTGTATCCTTCAAAACCAACCGTCAGACCTATATTACCTAGGGTTAATTTATGACTTAGACATATTTTTATATAATTACAGCAAGGAACTCCTTGTTTGTGTATTTTTGTGAAATTGGTCTATCTATCTATCCATTTTTTTTTATCTGTCAGTCTTTTAAATCAATCAGTATCTTTCTTTTTCTCTTTCGTTAATCGATAATAACAACTTATTATCTATTTATTTATTATCATCATTATTATTATTATAATTATTATTTAAGAAAAATATTATCATGATTATTTAAAAAAAAATTATCATTACTTATAAAAACGTTATTATTATTATGATTATTATTACTTAAAAAAAATTATTATTATTGTTACATTTTAAAACAATTATTATTATTATTATTATTATTATTATTAAGACATTATTATTATTATTTGTTACATTTTAAAACAATTATTATTATTTAAAGACATTATTATTATTATTGTTACATTTTAAAACATTATTATTATTATTATTATTATTGTTGTTACATTTTAAAACAATTATTATTATTTATTATTATTATTATTATTACCTTTTAAAACAATTATTATTATTTTAAAGATATTATTATTATTGTTATTATCATTTTTAAAGATATTATTATTATTGTTATTATTATTTTTAAAAACATTATTATTTTCATTATTATCTTTTAAAACAAACATTATTATTTAAAAACAATTATTATGATTATTTTTTTTTTAAATTATTACTTTTAAAAACATTATCATAAAGACAATCATTATCATTATCATGAAAATTATAATTTAAAAAAATGACGAAGTATCTCACACAACACACACACACACACACACACACACACACACGTCGAAAATAGCGACTAGGGTTTTATAAATTAAAATTACGTATTTAAAGGTAGACGCCGTCGCACTATACACGAAGTCGGTCAGTCTAGACTAGTCTAGACCGCATTTTGAAATTTCTAAGAATTGACATTTCAAAAAAGCATGTGCTGCTGTGTCTGTCATCATCCACCCACCCACCCCTTTATATATATTTATTTATTTTTTCTTCTATTTCTTGTGTGGTATATATTGATAATGATATAGAGACAGATCAAATAATTAATTCTCTAGTCATACCGCTTGGCACTTTGTTGTTACGTTTGAAGTAATTCATGCCGATTTTCGATACCCCCCCTTTTTTTTTTTTAAATGAAAAATTTATTATAATATAAGATTCTACAATCATTCATATCCATTTACTGCTATTTGTATAATGTACATTATCACATAGACACGTGCGTGTGCAATAATGAGAGGTATTTATCTATCTTAGTCTAGTCTGTTAAATATATATTGATCTATCTATCTTAGACCGTTAATGTTAATATCTATTTTTGTTGATATCTGTCTATCTATCTATCTATCTATCTATCTTAGTCTTTGTTAATATCTATCTACATTTATTATCTACATATCTCTCTTCTTTATTCTCTCTATCTCTCTCTCTATTTATCTCTCTATCTATCTATCTATCTTAGTCTTTGTTATATCTATCTCATTTATTATCTACCTATCTCTCTTCTTTATTCTCTCTATCTCTCTCTCTCTCTTTATCTATCTCTATCTATCTCTCTATCTATCTTAGTCTCTATCTATTCTATATCTCTCTCTTCTTTATTCTATCTCTCTCTCTCTCTCTATTCTATCTATTCTCTCTATCTCTCTTCTATTCTATCTCTCTTCTTTATTCTCTTATTCTATTCTCTCTCTATTCTATCTCTATTCTATCTCTCTCTCTTCTTTATTCTATCTCTCTCTTCTTTATTCTATCTCTCTCTCTCTTCTATTCTTATCTCTCTCTCTCTTCTCTATTCTTCTCTCTCTCTCTATTCTATCTCTCTCTCTCTCTCTATTCTCTCTATTCTATCTCTCTCTCTCTTCTCTATTCTATCTCTCTCTCTCTTCTCTATTCTATCTCTCTCTCTCTCTCTATTCTATCTCTCTCTCTCTCTCTCTATTCTATCTCTCTCTCTCTTCTCTATTCTATCTCTCTCTCTCTCTCTCTATTCTCTCTCTCTCTATATATATATATCTATCTATCTCTCTCTATATATATATATCTATCTATCTCTCTCTATATATATATATCTATCTATCTCTCTCTCTATATATCTATCTATCTCTCTCTCTATATATCTATCTATCTATATATATCTATATCTCTCTCTCTCTCTCTCTCTCTCTCTCTCTCTCTCTCTATATATATATATATATATATATATATATATATATATATATATATATATCTTTATTATCTATCTATCCCCTTTAATTTGTTTATATACATAGTATCTTAATATGTATCTAACTAGCTTTGCTAATATCTTAATAACGTTAACAAAGATAGACATTAACAGACTAAGATAAATAGATGTTAGCAAAGATAGATAGATATGTTGACAATGATAGATATCTAGATATTAACTTTCTATTTATCTTTGTTAATATCAGTCTATATAATATATATATATCTTTATTACCTACCTATCTATATTATCATCTTTAATAATATCTATCAATCTATCTTTGTTAACAAAGATAGAGATTAACTTTGTATCTAATTTTGTTAATATCTGTATATTACTATCTATATTACCTACCTATATATCTATATTATCTATCTATCTTTATTACCTACCTATCTATATCATGTCTATCTATCTTTGCTAATATCATTAACAAAAATTGACAGATATTAACAGACTAAAATATATAAATATTAACAAAGATAGATAATGTCATATTAGCAAAGATAGATAGATTTTTATAAAGAGATAGATATTAACTTATCTCTCTCTCTCCCCCTCTCTTTGTTAATATCTGCCTATCTTTCTTGGTTAATATATATCTTTGTTAATATATCTCTGTCAATATTTGTTAATATCTATCTATCTATCAATAATTTGTTAATATCTATCTATCTTTGTTAATATCTGTCTATCTATCTATCTATCTATCTTTTGTTAATATCTGTCTATCTATCTATCTATCTATCTATCTATCTATCTATCTATCTATCAATCTTTGTTAATATCTGTCTATCTATCTATCTATCTGTTAATATCTGTCTATCTATCTATCTATCTTTGTTAATATCTGTCTATCTATCTATCTATCTATCAATCTTTGTTAATATCTGTCTATCTATCTATCTATCTTTTTGTTAATATCTGTCTATCTATCTATCTATAATCTTTGTTAATATCTGTCTATCTATCTATCTATCAATCTTTGTTAATATCTGTCTATCTATCTATCTATCTTTGTTAATATCTGTCTATCTATCTATCTATCTATCTTTGTTAATATCTGTCTATCTATCTATCTATCAATCTTTGTTAATATCTGTCTATCTATCTATCTTTGTTTATATCTGTTCTATCTATATCTTTGTTAATATCTGTCTATCTATCTATCTATCTGTTAATATCTGTCTATCTATCTATCTATCTTTGTTAATATCTGTCTATCTATCTATCTATCTTTGTTTAATATCTGTCTATCTATCTATCTATCTTTGTTAATATCTGTCTATCTATCTATCTATCTTTGTTAATATCTGTCTATCTATCTATCTATCTTTTGTTAATATCTGTCTATCTATCTATCTATCTATCTATCTTTGTTAATATCTGTCTATCTATCTATCTTTGTTAATATCTGTCTATCTATCTATCTATCAATCTTTGTTAATATCTGTCTATCTATCTATCTATCTTTGTTAATATCTGTCTATCTATCTATCTATCTATCATCTTTGTTAATATCTGTCTATCTATCTATCTATCTTTGTTAATATCTGTCTATCTATCAATCTTTGTTAATATCTGTCTATCTATCTATCTTTGTTAATATCTGTCTATCTATCTATCTTTGTTAATATCTGTCTATCTATCTGTCTATCTATCTATCTATTTATCAATCTTTGTTAATATCTGTCTATCTGTCTATCTATCTATCAATCTTTGTTAATATCTGTCTATCTGTCTATCTATCTATCTATCAATCTTTGTTAATATCTGTCTATCTATCTATCTATCAATCTTTGTTAATATCTGTCTATCTATCTATCAATCTTTGTTAATCTTCTATCTATCTATCTATCTATCTGTCTATCTATCTATCTATCTAATATCTATCTATTGTTAATATCTATCTATCTATCTATCTTGTTAATATCTATCTATCTATCTATCTATCTATCTTTGTTTAATATCTATCTATCTATCTATCTATCTATCTATCTTTGTTAATATCTATCTATTATCTATCTATCTATCTATCTATCTATCTATCTGTTAATATCTATCTATCTATCTATCTATCTATCTTTGTTAATATCTATCTATCTATCTATCTATCTATCTTTGTTAATATCTATCTATCTATCTATCTATCTATCTTTGTTAATATCTATCTATCTATCTATCTATCTAATATCTATCTATCTATCTATCTATCTATCTTTGTTAATATCTATCTATCTATCTATCTGTTAATATCTATCTATCTTTGTTAATATCTATCTATCTTTGTTAATATCTGTCTATCTATCTATCTTTGTTAATATCTGTCTATCTATCTATCTATCTATCTATCTATCTTTGTTAATATCTATCTATCTATCTTTGTTAATATCTATCTATCTATCTCTATCTATCTATCTCTCTATCTATCTCTCTCTATATCTATCTATCTATCTATTTATCTATGTTTGCTAATATATTTGACAGACAAAAACAAATAATTCTATCGTCGACCACGTCGCCTTCTTATTGTATCGTTGGAGTCATGCCCGTAGTTACCTTTCAAATAAATGACAACGAATCAAGCACCTTGGGTGCTCTCTTACTTTCTGTAGAGAGATAAATTATAATCCAGGATTACGCTAAATCCTAAGGAAATTCTATATAAGCGTATCAAACCGTTACATTACAACGATGATAATGATGATAATAATAATAAATGAATGAATGATAAAAAGATTTACAAAAAAATAAAAAAAAACATTAAAAAAATAAAATAAAACAAGACGTCTTTCGTCATTTTTCATTTTCGTTTAATTCCTGACGTTTAACGTTACGTTTAACGTCCTTCGAGATAAGCTTTAGGTAAAAGACACGAAAGGAAATTTATTATAATGATAAAGGTAACAGTGTGGTATCTTTCATATATCTTTTTGCTGCTGCCTGTACACTATCACATAGACACGTGCGTGAGCAATAATGATAGGTATTTTTTATTTATTTATCTTAGTCTGTTAATATATATATATTGATCTATCTATTTTTGTTGACATCTAGCTTTGTTTTTTAATATCTATCTTTAATAATATATATCTATCTTTAATAATATATATCTATCTTTAATAATATATATCTATCTTTAATGATATCTGTCTATCTATCTATCTTATCTTTAATAATATCTGTCTATCTATCTATCTTTGTTGATATCTGTCTATCTATCTTTGTTGATATCTGTCTATCTATCTATCTTTGTTGATATCTGTCTATCTATCTTTGTTGTTATCTATCTATCTATATCTGTCTATCTATCTATCTATCTTTTGTTGATATCTGTCTATCTATCTATCTATCTTTGTTGATATCTGTCTATCTATCTATCTATCTTTGTTGATATCTCTATCTATCTATCTTTGTTGATATCTGTCTATATATCTATCTGTCTATATATCTTTGTCTATATATCTGTCTGTCTATCTTTGTCTATATATCTGTCTGTCTATCTTTGTCTATATATCTATATGTCTATCTTTGTCTATATGTCTATCTTTGTCTATATGTCTATCTGTCTATCTTTGTCTATATATCTATCTGTCTGTCTATCTGTCTATATATCTATATGTCTATATATCTATCTGTCTGTCTATCTGTCTATATATCTATATGTCTATATATCTATCTGTCTGTCTATATGTCTATATATCTATATGTCTATATATCTATATGTCTATATGTCTATCTGTCTATATATCTATCTGTCAATCTTAATATGTCTATCTATTTTTGTTAATATCTGTGTATCTATCTATCTGTCTAGCCATCTTTGTTAATATATATCTGTGTTATTATCTTAGTCCGTTAATATATATGCATTTACCTATCTTTGTTATATAAATATATGTCTATGCTATATTTCTCATTTTGCTTATGTTATGTTTATTTAATATACATTGTACCTGTAACTAGACCCCCCCCCAAAAAAAAAAAAAAAAAAAAAAAAAACGCCACACCATAGCTAGATCTTTATTAGAGAAATACACACAAAATGATATTCTTTGATAAAAAAAAAAAGAAACAGAAAAACAATTTCCCCTCCAATATGTAAATGAATGAAAAATGTCATTTTTCTAAAATAATTCAAATTCCTCGTCATAGCAGAGAAGATAACAAATACGAGATCCTTTCTAATTCAAATCCTTCCCTCGCTCGCTCACTCCTTCATGAATAGAAGTACAAATATCATCATGGTTTCAAATATCGTCTGGTATGAATGAATGAATGAATATTGAATACCTACATTGAAGCGGATTATGAATGAAGAAGAAGGCGATGATAGTCGTCTTAAATTTTTGCGTAATTCATCTTTTAGGGTTGTGAAATTAAATCGATCTGTAAAAGCTAGCAAGTAATTATTATTATTATTATTATTATTATTATTATTATTAAAAACTAGACGGTCCGTGAACCTGTTGGGCTCTCGTTGTAAAAAAACAACAAAAAACAAAAAAAAACGCGTACGTACACGATCACATAGAGACACGTGCTTGTGCAACGAGGAATAATATTTTGTCTGTCTGCAAAATATATATATATATATATATATTGATCTAAGTCTGTTAATATCTATCTTTTTTTGGTATTCATTTATCTATCTACGTTAATATGTATCTATGTTAATATCTATTTATCACTATATGTTAATATCTATTTATCTATCAATCTTTATCTATAAATCTGTTAATATCTATTTATATATGTTGATATCTATGTTAATATCTATTTATATATGTTGATATCTATGTTAATAATCTATTTATATATGTTGATATCTATCTATTTATATATGTTTGATATCTATCTATGTTTGTTGATATCTCTATCTATCTATGTTTGTTGATATCTATCTATCTATGTTTGTTGATATCTATCTATCTATGTATATATCTATGTGTGATATCTATCTATCTATGTTTGTTGATACTCTATCTATCTATCTATCTATCTATGTTGATATCTATCTATCTATGTTTGTTGATATTATCTATGTTTGTGATATCTATCTATCTATCTATGTTGATATCTATCTAATCTATGTTGATATCTATCTATCTATCTATGTTGATATCTATCTATCTATTTTGATATCTATCTATCTATCTATCTGTGTTTGATATCTATCTATCTATCTATCTTTGTTGATATCTATCTATCTATCTATGTTGATATCTATCTATCTATCTATGTTGTATCTATCATCTATCTATCTATGTTGATATCTATCTATCTATGTTGATATCTATCTATCATATCTATGTTGATATCTATCTATCTATCTATGTTGATATCTATCTATCTATCTATCTTTGTTGATATCTAATCTATCTATCTATATCTATCTATCTATCTATCTTCTTTTGTTGATATCTATCTATTCTATCTATCTATCTTTGTTGATATCTATCTATCTATATCATCTTGTTTATAATCTATCTATCTATCTATCTATCTATCTTTGTTGATATCTATCTATCTATCTTTATCTTTGTTGATATCTATCTATCTATCATCTATCTATCTTTTGTTTATATCTATCTATCTATCTATCTTTGTTGATATCTATCTATCTATCTATTCTTTGTTGATATCTATCTATCTATCTATCTTTGTTGATATCTATCTATCTATCTATCTATCTTTGTTGATATCTATCTATCTATCTATCTTGTTGATATTCATCTATCTATCTATCTATCTTTGTTGATATCTTATCTATCTATCTATCTTTGTTTGATATCTATCTATCTATCTATCTATCTTTGTGATATCTATCTATCTATCTATCTATCTTTGTTGATATCTATCTATCTATCTATCTTTGTTGATTATCTAGTCTATCTATCTATCTATCTATCTTTGTTGATATCTATCTATCTACATCTATCTTATCTTTGTTGATATCTATCTATCTATCTATCTTGTTGATAATCTATCTATCTATCTATCTATGTTGATATCTATCTATCTATCTATCTATGTTGATACTATTCTATTCTATCTATCTATCTATGTTGATATCTATCTATCTATCTATCTATCTATGTTTGATATCTATCTTCATATCTATCTATCTATGTTGTATCTATCTATCTATCTATCTATGTTGATATCTATCTATCTATCTATCTATCTATGTTGATATCTATCTATCTATCTATCTACTATCTATATCTATCTATTCTATCTATGTATCTATCTATCTACTTCTATCTATCTATCATATGTTGATATCTAATATATCTATCTATTCTATCTATCTATGTGATATCTATCTATCTATCTATCTATCTATGTTGATATCTATCTATCTATCTATCTATCTATGTTGTATCTATCTATCTATCTATGTTGATTATCTATCTATCTATCTATCTATTCTATGTTGATATCTATCTATCTATCTATCTATCTATCTATCTATCTATCTATGTTGATATCTATCTATCTAATCTATCTATGTTGATATCTATCTATCTATCTATCTATCTTATCTATCTATGTTGATATCTATTATCTATCTATCTATCTATGTTGATTATCTATCTATCTATCTATGTTGATCTATCTATCTATCTATGTTATATCTATCTTATCTATCTATGTTGATATCTATTCTATCTATCTATCTATGTTGATATCTATCTATATCTATCTATCTATTGATATCTATCTATCTATCTATCTATGTTGATATCTATCTATCTATCTATTGATATCTATCTATCTATCTATGTTGATATCTATCTATCTTCTATGTTGATATCTATCTATCTATCTATGTTGATATCTATCTATCTATCTATGTTGATATCTATCTTATCTATCTATGTTGATATCTATCTATCTATCTATCTATCCTATCTATCTTATGTTGTATCTATCTATCTATCTTTCTATGTTGATATCTATCTATCTATCTATCTATGTTGATATACTATCTATCTATCTATCTATGTTGATATCTATCTATCTATCTATGTTGATATCTATCTATCTATCTATGTGTGATATCTAATCTATCTATCTATGTTGATATCTATCTATCTATCTATCTATGTGATATCTATCTATCTATCTATCTATGTTGATATCTATCTATCTATCTATCTATGTTGATATCTCTCTATCTATCTATGTTGATATCCTATTCTATCTATCTATCTATCTATCTATCTAGTTGTATCTATCTATCTATCTATGTTTGATATCTATCTATCTATGTTGATTGATATCTACATATGGAGTCGAGACTATATTTCTCATTTTACTTGTTTGTTTTATACACAACTCTAACCAAGAAAAAAACAAAAACGGCACACCACAGCTGGGTTTTTATTAGAGAAATACACACAGAATGGTCTTCTTAAACAAAAATAAAAAAAAAAAAAAAAAAAATTTTCAGTCTAATTGGTGAATGAATAGCAATTGTTGTCTGGTGTCTGCGATCGCACCCAATGTCATTTTTCGAAATAATTCCAATTCCTCGTCATAGCCGAGAAGATCACAACTACGAGATCCTTGCTAATTCGAAACCTTCACCCCAGCCACTAATATCATCATGGTTAAAAACTGGTTCGAAGAGTCGTCTGGTATGAATGAATGGAATATCTACATTAAATGCCTTAGCGGATTATGAATGAAGAAGAAGGCGATGATACTCGTCTTAAATTTTTGCGTAATTCGTCTTTTAAGGTTGTAGAATTAAACCGAGCTGCAAAAGCTAGCAAGCAATTAATAATGATAATGATTCACTAGACGATCCGTGAACCTGTTGGGTTCTTGTTATAAAGAACGCTCCATCATGATACTGGCGCTTCTGTTCAGGAAGAAGTGATTAAATTAACGTTTTTACAGATCTATCTATCTATCTATCTTAGTCTGTACATATCTATCTATCTATCTATCTATCTATCTATCTATCTTAGTCTGTGCATATCTATCTATCTATCTATCTATCTATCTTAGTCTGTGCATATCTATCTATCTATCTATCTATCTATCTATAGTCTGTGCATATCTATCTATCTATCTATCTATCTATCTTAGTCTGTGCATATCTATCTATCTATCTATCTATCTTAGTCTGTGCATATCTATCTATCTATCTATCTATCTATCTATCTTAGTCTGTGCATATCTATCTATCTATCTATCTATCTATCTATCTTAGTCTGTTCATATCTATCTATCTATCTATCTATCTATCTTAGTCTGTACATATCTATCTATCGTAGTCTGTACATATCTATCTATCTTAGTTTGTACATATCTATCTATCTATCTTAGTCTGTACATATCTATCTATCTATCTATCTATCTTAGTCTGTACATATCTATCTATCTATCTATCTATCTATCTATCTTAGTCTGTACATGTCTATCTATCTATCTATCTTAGTCTGTACATGTCTATCTATCTATCTTAGTCTGTACATGTCTATCTATCTATCTATCTTAGTCTGTACATGTCTATCTATCTATCTATCTATCTTAGTCATGTCTATCTATCTATCTATCTATCTTAGTCTGTACATGTCTATCTATCTATCTATCTATCTGTCTGTACATGTCTATCTATCTATCTATCTATCTTATCTTCTCTATCTATCTAGTCTGTACATGTCTATCTATCTATCTATCTATCTTGTCTGTACATGTCTATCTATATCTATCTATCTTAGTCTGTACATATCTATCTATCTATCTATCTATTTAGTCTGTACATGTCTATCTATCTATCTATCTATCTTAGTCTGTATCATATCTATCTAGTCTGTCATCTATCTATCTATCTATCTATCTTAGTCTGTACATGTCTATCTATCTATCTATCTATCTAGTCTTACATGTCTATCTATCTTCTATCTATCTGTACATCTATCTATCTATCTATCTTAGTCTGTACATGTCTATCTATCTATCTATCTATCTTAGTCTGTACATGTCTATCTATCTATCTATCTATCTTAGTCTGTACATATCTATCTATCTATCTATCTTAGTCTGTACATATCTATCTATCTATCTATCTTAGTCTGTACATATCTATCTATCTATCTATCTATCTATCTTAGTCTGTACATATCTATCTATCTATCTATCTTAGTCTGTACATATCTATCTGTCGGTCTATGTCAGGCTCTTGTAAAAACGGTCCATGATAATACTGGTGTTTCTGTTCAGGAAGAAGTGATTCTAATTCAATTAACATTTTTTTTACAGTTATATTGAAAATTCAGAAAAATTTGAAATTTTTTTTTTTTTAATGTTCTGCACGGATGCAGACCCCCATTAAATTATCATCGAATTTCAATTTCGACAACTGGAAAAATGCTTTTATTCTCTACAACGTTTTAAGTGTGTATTGCTCTAATAAAAATCTCGCTGTGGTGTGCCTTTTTTTTCTTTTCTTTTCTTTTGCTGGGTTATAAGCATATATATGTAACCCAGCAAAAAAGAAAAAAAAGAAGAAAATTGTTATGTAATTAAGTTTGCGGAGTGACCTATTGTTGGTATCAGCGAGGGAGTCTATCCCCTTTTCGTTAGCACTAGACCAGGGAGATAGTTGTTGCTGAGATGGAGCACCACATCTATCGTCAGATCCCCACTATACAGCACAGATCAGATTACCCAATTTGTGCTACTCATGTGCTGAGTTGGCAGGGACCGGTATCGAACCAGAGGCGTTGCAATTCCTGGGCAGGTGCTCTACTGACTGATGCAAATGGGACCCATGTAATTGTAAAGATTTATTAATTAATAATTTTTTTTTTTTTTCAAATTAAAAAAAAAAAAAATCTTGTCTATATATTTACCCAACCCCTCCCCCCTGTGTGTGACACAAGGTCAAGTGTAGCTTTTCAGGTTTTAATAAGGTTTCACTCTTTTCCTACCCTGATCTATGGGTAATTCCATGTCAAATCATCCTGGCCATGTCACCCACCCCCTTCAATTTTTCTGAAATTTTGTTAAATGTGGATTATGTTAAAGTTAGACAATCCCCAAAATTTGTCAGCCGCCGCCTTGTCAGCTGGGGCATTAGAATGCACCGACTGCACCTCTGCAGAGGGGTAAGACTCCCCCAATGGGGCACTCTGTTGGCTGTGGGTGGCTGAACACCGTGATGCTTAAGGATAGAGCCTAGGAGGATGAGCAGTTCATGACTTGCAATACTCCACTTTAGCACTATCTTGGGCTAGACGGGCGGTCGGAGAGGCCCCTCCGATCAATCGGCTGGTCAGAGCACTAGCATCTATATGATTTCCCAATCATATTGCCCTTATGCACCCCCAATCCTTATCATACGGGTGCTAGAAGGCGGTGGCTGAGGTTCTACATGTGCTGGGAATGATGTTGAACTCTTATCTGATGGTGAGGTTCCAGTTTTGGAGGTTTGGGGACTGTGGAGCACCCCTTCATCACATGCTCCCTGGTCAACTCTGACCCGGAGTGGTAGTACCTGTTAGGGTCCCATCTATGGGTTAAATAGAAAAAAAATGAGTTAAAAAAAATTGAGTTTTAAAATAAAATTGAGTACCCATCAATAATGATACAAAACGTTTTTGGTATAAAATAACCCAACTGGGGTTGACATGCCGTAAAATCCAACCAACCAACCAGTTGTGTGGGGAGGGGACACTTAGATGATGTTAAAAAATAATCACGAGTTGAAGGAAAATAAGTTCCATGTGATAATCATTTTATATTTAGCTATCGGGTATCTTTCTGCTTTACTTCCCCCTTCCGCATTAACCCACTTAATGCTATGATCTGCTGAGATATCTGATCACTTGATCGTATTGTCGTAAGCCGTACTGAAGACAAAATTCGAAGTAAGATAATAAGTATCAAATTACTTCGCATTCTGTCTTCGCTCTCAATATCTTAGTATCTTTATTTATTTATTTATTTTTTTTCAGGGTTCATCTTTTTGTGTTTTTTTTTTTTTTTTAAATTTAAATTTGTGTTTAATAAAAGTCACGGATAAATATCCCGTCCTTTTAATGGACCCCCCCCCCTCCAAGAAACGGATTTTACAAGACTATTTTTTTGTTAAATCGAACTTAACGGACCTAAATTCCACCATCGTATGTCACCTCGCCGAAAGAAAAAAAAAATCAGGGAATTAACCGAATTTAATGAAATTTTCAGTGTTCATATATTATTGAATAAAATATATAATGCACCAGTTATTTTATTTAAAAAAACTTTTACATTTTTTCACGTCAGTTAACTTTGAACCACGTATCTTTGAGGGGTAACACAGATTCTCAAAGCTACGTGGTTCAAAGTTAGCTGACCTTAAAAAAATGTAAAAGTTTTTAAATAAAATAACTGGTGCATTATATCTTTTTATTCATTAATATATCAACACTGAAAATTTCATTAAATTCGGTTAATTCCCTGATTTTTTTTTTCTTTCGGCGGGGTGACATACGATGGTGGAATTTAGGTTCGTTAAGTTCGATTTAACCCACTTAATAGTATGATCTGCTGAGATATCTCATCACTTGATCGTATTGTCGTATACAGTACTGAAGACAAAATGCGAAGTAAGATAATAATGATATCAAATTACTTCGCATTTTCTCTTCTTCAGTCTTTATATCTTAGCTTTTTTTAGGGTTCATCTTTTTCGTGTTTTTATTTTAATTTTAAATTTGTGTTTAATAAAAATCACAAATAAATATCTCGTCATTTAATGACCGCGCCACAAGAAACGGATCTACATCTCACGCTGAAACTTTTTTTTAAATTCTAATTATTTTTTTACAACGTTGATAACTTCAATAAAGCCGATGAATAAAATATGTACTCGTTGATCTGCCCTTTCCATGAAAAAAAAAAAGAAAAAAAAAAGAAAGATAAAGGTTATTTAGCCGGTTCCGGTAAAATAGGCAAATCTACTTTTATGCTTATTTTACCGTCCCATTAAATTTTAATTTTAATTTTAAGTTAAATTTATTTTTTTAAAATTCTAATTTAAAAAAAAATTATTATGAATGCAAGTAATGTTTAAAATAACAACACAGATTTAACACAAAAGATGTACTCGTTGATCTGCCCTTTCCATAAAAAAAGGGTTATTTAGCCGGTTCCGGTAAAATAGACATACCTACTTTTATGCTTATTTTACCGTCGCATTAAATTTTTTATTTTAAGTTAAAAAATTTTTTAAATTTTAATTAAAAAAAAATGATTATGAATGCAAGTAATGTTTAAAATAACAACACAGATTTAACACAAGTTTATTCATATTCATTTTAAGTTCAATAAAACCGCTAAATAAAACCTGTACTCGTTGACCTGCTCTCCCCCTCCCCCCCCCCGCAAAAAAAAGATAAACTATTTTAGAAGACTACGTTTGCCCTTATTGGTCAGTTCAGTTGATCGGCATAGTCGTAAGTCGTACTGAAGACAAGATGCGAAGTAAGTTTAATGTGATATGTTAGCATTTTTTTTTTTTTCAGTTTCTCATAAAATTTTGTTAATTAAAAAATTAAAAAAGTAACGATGCCCCAATGACAAATATCAAAACGCAAATAAAATAAATATCTTGTCTCTCACCCTCGAAAATTCTCCTGTCCCCCCCCCCCTTCAAATTGGATTTTAGAAGACCGTCGATATCGTAATCAGACGAGATGAATAAAATACTTGTTGCCACTTTACCCCATCCTCATTTTGCCTAAGAACAAAATATAATAAATGATTTTAAAAAAAATTTTTTTAGAAGAATACGTTTGCTCTTATTAGTCACTTGATCACATTGTCGTAAACCGTACTGAAGACAAGATACGAAGTAAGTCAAAATCTTAGCATTTTTTAGAGTGCCTCATCAAACAACATTACGATGACAATATTTAATATATATATATATATATATATATATATATTATATATATATATATAATTGACTTCTATTTGGGACCATCGATATATTTTGTACATCCACAATGCATGTTCATGTTGATGCAAACTTATAGATTTATACAAGGATTTTTACAAATCCCCAAGAGAGCTCAATGTATGATAATTAATCAAGTTATTTTCACTTTCAATAAGAAAGAAAAACTTAAGTCATTTGGCTATTATAAATGTCGAAATAAATGTATAATAGCCAAATGACATATATATATATATATATATATATATATATATAATAATGTACACTCATGCATGCTAGCAGCCACTGATACCCATGACAACCTCTTGCCAACCGTCTCTATCATTCATTGTCCCTGGCAGGTCCTCCGCGCAGCATCCAATATCCGTACAGAGTTGGTTAATATATGCCTTTTTATATATATATATATATATATATATATATATATATATATATTATAAAATAAAATCACTTGATCGTCTTCCCCTAACATATTTTTACAACGCTGCAAATGTGTTCAGACTATATGAATGAATGAATGAATCGGTACTTGCTTTCACTTTATCCCGTTTACGAAAAAAAAAAAAAAATTCACCTACCGAAAAAAAAAGCTCCTGTTTTATAATTATTCTAATTTATTAGAAAGTGAAGATATATAATATATATATATATATATATATATATATATATATAGTCATCCTAAGACACTGTATCACGTCTCCTCAATGTGGCTAGACTTAGACTACCTACAGCTGGGGTCATATATGTATATGAGAGATACCTATATATTAGTAATAGTGGTAGAAGAAAAGAGTTAACGGTCTCTCTCTCTCTCTCTCTCTCTTCTTCTTTCTCTCTCTCTCTCGTGTTTATATATATATATATATATATATAATAATATATATATTATATATATATATATATATATATTATATATATATATTGAATAATGATTTTTTGATAAAATGAAATTTATTTTAACCAAAGATTGTAATGAATTAAAATTGAGATATATATATATAAATCCCATGAAAACCATTTTCCGTCCCTACTTGTCTTCAGTACAGTTTACGGTAAGATGCTCTCTTGTTAGTTCATAAATTTAAATTTATTTTAACCAGAAACAGAAGAGAATAATGAATTAAAATTGATAAAAATCAAAGTTAAAAATAAATAAAATAAATTTTTAAAAAATGAATGTTTAAATCCCCCGTGAAAAAATATTTTCCGTCACTGCTTCTCATCAGTACCGTTTACGGTAAGGTGCTCCCTTACTATTTCATAAAATTAAATAAAAATTTATTTTAACCAGAGAGAATGGTGAATTAAAATTGATAAAAATTAAGAATTAGAAAGAAAAAAAATTTGGAAAAAAATTTATCCCCCACACCCTCCACCCCGAGAAAAAAAACATTTTCCGTCCGTGCTTCTCTTCAGTGCAGTTTACGGCAAGGTGCTCCCGTGATTAACCACCTCACCCCCCCCTTATTTTCTGCGCCCGAACGGTGAACAAATAAATGTGACTGTTGTTAACCGACTTTTTCTATTTCTATCTTTATTTATTTTATTTATTATTTTTTTGTTTATTTAATCTAAAAATAAAAATTTATTAAAACAAAAGAAATTTTATAATTTTTTTTTATTTTCCCGTGGATTTTTCTGATTTAAAAATATATATTCCTTTCTTGCTGTGCTCACATAAATGCTGCATGTGATCACATTTGCCGTTAATAGTTCTGTAGAATAAGCTGGGAGGAAGAATTACCATTAAAACAGTATTTACCGATAATATATACGTGTGTGTGTGTGTATTTTAATATTCTATCTATCCATCATAATGTAAATGTATCTTAATATTATATGTGCGTGTGTAAATGTGTTTTGATATTTTATATATATATATATATGTGTGTGTGTGTGTTAATGTGTTTTAATATTATGTGTGTGTGTGTGTGTACGTGTGTGAATGTGTTTTAATATTATGTGTGTGTGTATTTTAATATTATATATATGTGTGTGTGTTTGTGAATGTATTTTAATATTATATATGTATGTGTTAATGTATTTTAATATATATAAGTTGGTAGTGCGTCGGACTAGAGACCACAAGGTTCCGGGTTCGATACCTACCCTCGACCAGGGGATAGACTCCCTCGCTGTCTGGCTGATACCGACTATAGGCCACCCGACTACTTTACTTATATGGTAAAGAAAAACCCTTAGAAATCGGCCATTTTTTAAAGCCTTATTCTTTAACAATTATATTGCTCTGTTCAATAATATTAAACATCGAGCTCTCAAATGGACCTGAACAATTCTAACATCCTGCTGTTGGAAGAAAGGTCCAACTTAGAAATCATCCTAATACCAGCTTACCTGCTAACTCATCTACGGACGGAGATATATATATATTATATATATATATATATATATATATTATATACATACATACTACACATACACTATGAGATCTCTATTCGTTTTAAGGAAATCCTTGCAATTTTAGCATATATATATGTGTGTGTATGTTGAAAGGATAAATGGATAAAAATGGTTTAATGAAATACCAATACGTGTTTCGGCCGAGAGTTTGTCCATGTACACATTGTATTCTATTTATTATTATTTCAAATATGAAATAAAATAATAATAATAATAGAAAATATTAAATATTCTATAATTTTCTATTTATTATTTACTCCTTTTGAGTTTTCACATCAGTGTTAGCTGATGGTCTTTCACTGGAGTCTGAGTGACAGCAAGTCTCCTCAGGTCTCCAGGACTCTTCTGAGTATTCTGGCAGATTGCAGCAGTGCAGTGTTCTGAATGGTTTCAATCCTTCCTCTGATATCCAAACTTTCCAAACCCTTTTCTAATCCTTTTGGGACTGTTCCGAGTGCACCAACTACAATTGGTATAACTTTCACTTTCATATTCCATAACTTTTTCAGTTCTCTGGCAAGGTCCAGATATTTGTCAATTTTTTTCATTTTCCTTTAACTTCACCCTGTGATCTGCTGGCACTGCAAAATCAACCAGTTGACAAGTTCTTTCTTTTTGTTTGTCAACACTAGGTCTGGCCTTCTTGCTGGGATAAGGTGATCCGTTTTAATTTCAAAGTCCCAGAGAATTTTATGCGTTTCGTTCTCAAGAACAGATTCTGGTTTATGCATATACCATTTTGTTGTGTGGTCAAAATTTAATTTCTTGCATAATTCCCAGTGGATCACCTTCCCAACCCAGTCGTGTCTAGTTTTGTATTCTCGTTGTGCTAGTTTGCTACATTCGCAAAGTATATGGTTAACAGTCTCATCTCTATTACCGCAAAATCTACATTTACTATTCAGTTGGGTCTTATTATTATTATTATTATTATTATTATTATTTCATATTTAAAATAATAATAAATAGAATACAATGTGTACATGGACAAACTCTCGGCCGAAATACGTGTTGGCATTTCATTAAACCATTTTTATCCATTCAACATTTTCTTTCCTTTATTTATTTATCCTTTCAACGTATTGTCGGATTTGTTTCCGCCTGAAAATTTGACTTTTTTCTTTTTAAAAACTTTAACGTATTTAAAAATCACATTTTAAAACAAGATTTGAATTTAATCAAATAATTTGAATAATATTTGCATAAAATTGATTTTATTTAAATCTCTAACGAAGCTCTCTGTAATTCGTGCGTAAATTTTTCAAATTTAACTATTAAAATTTAAATTGACGTAATTTTGATATTTTGAAATAATTCTTTTTCTACTTTTTTGAAAATAAATTTAATCGAATTGAGAGACATTAATTAGAATATTTTAATAACATTATGGTTAGTAGAAAAAAAACCCTGTTGGCTAGAACTTTAGAATACAACGACTGCACCTCTGCAGAGAGGTAAGGCCCCCCCCCCCATCGCTCAATGGAGTAACTTTTTGGTCGTGGGTGGTGACTCGTGATGTCTAAGGATAGAACCCCACCTGTCGGCTGCGGCGTTAGAATGCACCGACTGCACCTCTGCAGAGGGGTAAGACTCCCCCAATGGGGCCACCTGTTGGCCGTGGGTGGCGACCCGTGATGCTTAAGGATAGACCAGGTGGGATGAGCAGTTCATGATTGCATTTCTCACTTTGGCCCCCTTCGAATCAATCGGGCTGGTACGTCGGCCCTACCACCTATATGATTTTCCCAACCCTATTGCCCTTATGGCAAACTCCCAAACCCTTTTTACCGTATATGTGCTAGAAGGCGGTGCTGACGGGTCTACATGTTCTGGAATGACGTCAAACTCTGATGGTGAGGTTCCAGTTTGGAAGTTTGGAGCACCCCTTCATCACCGTTTCTCCCTGGTCCACTCTGACCCGGAATGGTAGTACCTGTTAGGGTCCCATCTATGGGTGAATAGAAAAAATGTATTATAAAAAAAAATTGTGTATCCATTAAGAATTAATTTTTTCAAACTTTGTCGGCATTAAATGACCCACTGAGGTTTGAATGCCGTAAAAAATGTTCCTCATGAAATGAATATCGAAAGTTTAAAAAGTAAAGTGACAGTAGCCTATTTAATATTTTATATTTTTACATTTTTCCCCCATCAGATCATTTATTTATTTATTTGTTTGTATTATGTATGTATGTATCATATTATCTATCTATCTTTGTAGTCAGGTCACTCAAAGCGCATACGGGTACTATGTAATCCAGTGCTACCTGTTTTCATAGTCGGGTTATCGGCGACTAAACAGGTTACCCACAAAGCTTGTCAGTGAGGAGGGTGGCTAGATACCCAGCAGGACGAAAACAAAACTGTTTAAAGGGCAGAGGAAGCCTTTCGCTCAACGTCCATCTAGCACATAACATACGTCCCAGTTCTGTGTAATGACGTAAGTAGGTAGAGGGGTCAATAAGTCGAAGTGATGGCAAACCCATCTAGGAGAAGGAAATCTCTGATATAAAAAACCAATCCAGTGGATGACATTCCTCGCATCCTGTTGGTCTGCAGTTTGAATTGTTGCCAGCTATTTGCTTCTGCTTGTTGTTGCATCTCCCAACCTTTTGAACTGAGAGAGAGGGACTTAGCTGTCGTACAAAGCTATGTCCCTGTATAATGTCTGTACAGATACTCTTCAAACAATAACATGTCTGTCCAAGAATTCCTCTGACGACGGAAAGGTGATGACGCGTGTAGGTCTGACAGGCCGGAATCATGTAGTTACTGATATATGGAGTTGGTTTCTGGTGTGGATTTTGAGAGCTTGGCCTTAGCGTTGTTTTATGAAGATGTAGATAATGGAGGTTTCGAAAAGTGTTCGTTGTGTGGGTGAATTCATCATCTAAATGTTTGGGTGTGCAGATGCGGAGGGCTCTAAGGTGAAAACCTATTATAATGCCTCTTTTTGGTGTGGGTGTCGTGGTGTGAGTAGTAATGTATGTGATCATTTTTAGCAGTGGGTTGTGGTGGACTTTCACAACCCTTAACAATCATGTATCTATCTAGACCATATGGCCGTTAGGCACCCCTTTTTGATCTCGTTAAGAAAGACATGTTTTTCATTTACACCGTCAATATCCGGTTGTTTTAACAGACAATTTTTAGATTTAAAAAATTTTTTATAAACTAACCCCTAACCCTAACCCCTAACAAACTGGATATTAACGGTGTAAATGAAAAATGTCCTTTCTTAATCGAGATCAAAAAGGGTGCCTAAAGGTAATATGGTCCTCTATCTATCTTGTACAATCTGTAACAAAGTTTATAAGTCAGCTTCTGATCTTAAGAGACATTTTATCATCTGATCCATCTGGAAGGGCGTCCTTCCTATGTCATATTTGTATCAAGTTTGTGGATCTGCAGCGGGTTGATGAGTCATTTGAGGGCTCATGAGAGGAAAGTTCTGGTGGTGAGTTATAGGATTGTGAGGGACGGCAGTGATCTGTAAAGATTATTCTATTGCTATCTATCATATCTATCTATCTATCCGTGTGTGTGTGTATGTGTGTGTCTATTTATCTAAAAAAAAACAACAACAAAAAACGAAAATAATCATAGTGGTGGTACCTGCTAGATCTTTTCTTTGCTAAAACTGGGATAGGATTTTACTGTGAATTTTTATTTTTGTGTGTCAGAGACGCAGGACGCGTACTTATCAGCATCTCTGTATATATGTGTAATGTGTGTGTGTGTAGAAAAGAAATAACAAAGACTTAGAGATTTAGCATTATAGGTAAAGAAATAACAAAAGAAAATGTGACTCTAACATTAAGAGCACACATTGAGCTCTCAAACTGCGACAATTTTAAAATAAAACTCTTGTGTCGTAAGGAAGATTTCTTCTCTGGAACTTTTGGATTATATATAATAATATATATATATATATATATATATATATCGGTCGGGAAACAACTTCTTCTACGACTATTAATGCTCTATATTCACAATATATTGAGCCCTATTGGATTAACTACTTACGCTATGTTCACATAGTAATACCCATATGTATGTATGTATGTATATATATATATATATATATATATATATATATATATATATTCGCATGCATGTGTGAATGTATGTATGCATATATATGTGTGCTCGTATGTAAGTATCTATCTATGCGTATGTAAGTATCGCTCTCTCTCTCTCTCTCTTATATATATATATATATAATATATATATATATATATATATATTAATCACAGTTACTTGCAAATCCACGAAGCAAACAAATATATTTACTTCTGGATTTTATTAAAATCGATTTAAGAGTACTCAATAAAAGAGCTAAATAAACCTTTTTAAAAACGAATGAGCTAAAATATTCCGACTGCAGTTTCACACAATAGCGAATCTTCAGGGAATTCCCTGAAAATTCGCTATTGTGTGAAACTACAGTCGGAGTACTTTAAACCATTCGTTTTTAAAACGTATATATATATATATATTATATATAGTATGAACAGAAAGTAACAAGACAAACAGGAATATTTCTTATGTTATTTATTCTCAACTAGTTTCGATCTTAGGTCATTGTCAGGAAAAGATTTCTTGTTTGAAGAAATTGTTTTTAGAGTTTTTTTTTATGGGAGCATTATAAAAGAACTATAGAAATTGAAATTTTTTTTGAGGGTTTGACATGTTATTATAATCCGGATAAACATAATACACACACACACACATACACACACACACACACATATATGTATTATTATGTTTTTTTTTATTATATTTTTTTTAATATCTTTTATTTTTTAGAATATTTTTATTTTATTTATATTTTATATTTCCTTTATTTTTCTCTTTTGTCGGGTTTTGCGACAATGGGAATCTTTCAATTAATAATAATAATAATAATACTAATAGTTTGTGGTACCTGCTAGACCTTTCCTCCCCTAACACTGCTTGTTCTCCTTGACGCTGCTGCTGCTGTTTGTCAGTCTCCCTCGCACCTGTCCACGTGTGTCAATGACAAACAAGGCAGGCTTAGGAAACAATAAATAATAAATAAAAAATAAAAAAAATGAGGGTGGTTGGATGATGATGATGATGATGATAATTTTTTTCTTTTCTTCTTTTTTTTTTCACTCTTTTTCTACATCGTCGGAGTTTTTCTTCATAAAGAGAGTGGGGGTGGAAATAGGCTGTCTATTTTCTGTGTGTGTGTGTGTGTGTTTTCTAATCGACCCAAATTGGCTGTTCTTGTGGGTGGGAGGGAAAAACAGACTGTATGTATGTTTGGTTATCCATCTGCATCTATTTATCAAACTTTCCCTCTTAAAAAAGTTATATATAACGTGAGTGTATGTATGTGTATATAATGTGTGCATTTCTGTGTGTATAATGTATGTGTGCTGGTGTAATGATGCCTATGTGTATTTTTATATATATATGTGTGTGTGTGTGTGTATATATATGTGTGTGGTGTGTGTGTGTGTATATATATGTGTGTGCGTGTGTGTGTGTATATATATATGTGTGTGTGTGTGTGTGTGTGTATATATATATGTGTGTGTGTATATATATATGTGTGTGTGTGTGTGTGTATATATATATGTGTGTGTGTGTGTGTATATATATATATGTGTGTGTGTGTGTGTATATATATATATATGTGTGTGTGTGTGTGTATATATGTGTGTGTGTTTGTGTGTGTGTGTATATATGTGTGTGTGTTTGTGTGTGTATGTATATATATATGTGTGTGTGTGTGTGTGTGTATTTATATATATATGTGTGTGTGTGTATATATTTGTGTGTGTATATATATGTGTGTGTTTGTGTGTATATATGTGTGTATATTTGTGTGTGTGTGTGTATGTGTATATATATATATATATATATGTGTGTGTTTGTGTATATTTGTTTGTATATATATGTGTGTGTGTTTGTGTATATTTGTTTGTATATATATGTGTGTGTTTGTGTATATTTGTTTGTATATATATTTGTGTGTGTGTGTATTCATTTAAATATATATGTGTGTGCATGAGGGCTCATGAGAGGAAAGGTTCTGGTGGTGGGGTTAGAGGATAGTGATCTGTAAAGATTATGCTATTGCAATATATATGTATATTTATACGTATGTATGTATGTATGTATGTATATGTATATATTTGTGTGTATGTATATGTATATGTATATATTTGTGTGTATGTATATGTGTGTCTGTACGTATATTTATATGTCTGTATATCTGTATATATGTTTATATATATATATATATATGTGTGTGTGTGTGTAATATATATATATATATATATATATATATATATATATATATATATCTTTTGGCACTTTTAACATCTATCAATAACCCCCGCCAAACCTTCACCTCTCCAATTTACCGGGATTATATCACTAAATCTAACCCAGTTCTTTTTTTTCTTTTTAATAGATTAGGATTATTTCTTAATTATTCTCGCCAGTTAGCCGCACCAATAATCGTGTCTGAACTAAAAATATTCATCATTGTCATTTATTTATTTTTTTTTTTTTTTTTATTACAGCAACATTTAAAAAAAAAGAAGAAGAATACACCAATTTCCAGTCTAATTTGCAACTTAATGATAACGAGGAGTCTGTAATCGCATTGGGTGTCCCGTTCTTTTTAAAATCATTTACATTATTCTGTATGAAAGGTACCACCAATTTTCCCTGTGAAATTTACTCCCCCCCCTATAGTTAACACAATGAAACTTGGGTAATTTATGAGAAAGTGCGTCCCGGTCTCCTGCCTCAAGAGTTGCTGCCTGGTGACCATTAAAATAACGACCCAGCTCAGTCTATTCAAAACTATCCATCTTCATATCTATCTATCTATCTATCTCAATTTGTTCATATTTATCTATATGACTTTAAATACTAAGATTTTTTTAATTCATGTTTGTTTAATGTCTTGTTTTTAGTTTAAATAAACAAGAATTACAACAAAAAAAAGAAGCGACCCCTCCCCCCCACAAATACATTTACTTGTCGAAAATATCTATCTCCATTTGTTCATATCTATCTATATTATTTTGTTTGTTTATCTATCTATCTCGGTCTATTCCAAACTATATATCCATCTTCATATCTAAACAAGAATTACGACAAATTACGATAAATAAACAAGAATTACGACGAGCTGGGTTGTTATTTTGATAGTCACCGGGTAGCGGTTTTTGAGGCGTGAGACCGGGACGCACTTCCTCATAAATTACCGAAACTTGCATAAAGGTTAATATCATCTTGAAATTTTTTGTCCATCCGAAAGAAGAATCATTAAAAAAAAAAAAAACTGATGATTTAAAAAAAAAAAATTCAGCTTACGGAAATAATGAAAATTATAAACCAAAAACAATGTTTACATTTTTGCACCGTTAAATCAATAGAAATTTAACGTAGCCAAAAACAAGTTATGACTAGAGGCTTTTTAAAAATTCTATGAAAAATCAATTAATGGTCCGATTTTCACGAAAATTTCCATAATCGCTTACCTTTTAATGAAAATATGTCTGAAATAGTTTTTTTTTCTAGAATATATTAGGGGAAATATTTGTTTTTACGAGGTCACCCCCCCCCTATTTTAATAATACAATTTAATAATACAATTTTTTTTTATAAATACAATTTTCTATTTAACCCATAGATGGGACCCTAACAGGTACTACCACTCCGGGTCAGAGTGGACCAGGGAGCAATGGTGATGAATGGGTGCTCCACATTCCCCAAACCTCCAAAACTGGAACCTCACCATCAGATAGAGTTTAACGTCATTCCCAGGACATGTAGACCCGCAGCCACCGCCTTCTAGCACCCATATGATAAAAAGGGATTGGGGCTTGCCATAAGGGCAATAGGGTTGGGGCAATCATATAGGTGCTAGAGCTTGACGTGACCAGCCGATTGATCGGAGGTGGCCTCTCCGACCGCCCGTCTAGCCCAAGATAGGGCCAAAGACTAAACTTGTAAAAAAAAAATGACTTATTTTTCAAGATAACGTTGAGTAATTTTTTTCCCAATCGGATAATTTGGTCTTTAAATTAACTGTTTTTCTTTGTAACAACTCTTTATGTTCATTATTTCTTTTTTTTTTTTTTTTTGCAAGATTATAAAAAAAATATATAAAAATATTTTTCTTCCTTCAATATGGCCTAAAACTGATCACGTGACCTATTTTGGTGGTACCTAATATATGTAACTATTTAAAAAAATATATGAAATGAACTATCACTATTCTATTAAGGACACGGACCCTGGGACGACTCTAATCGCACAGCACCAAATACTCCTTCACTCTTTATAGAAACGTTGCTATTTAATCATATATCCTGTTCGGCGGTTTCATAGGTCGTCTATCGAAATTTGACCGGATTTTGAATGTATATAAATATAGAAGTGATGAACTACCTCTACTCCTTATCACTTTCATAGACATGAACAGCACTCCCTCCTCCAACACACACTCCATATTTAATTCCAATATTTTTTTTGGGGGGGGGGAGGGGAGGGGGCCGATGAAAACAAAACCCATACGACAGTAATTGGTACCATTATAGTATACTAGCAGCGGCTATCCGGCATCGCCTGGGTAGAGGGGGATTTTTTAAGTTAGTCCCGCAGATCCATTCTTATTACTGAATCGTGAGTTGAATCCTCGTGGGATGCCCCCATTTAAATCCCTATGTAAAAAATCCAGCTACTCTGAAAAGAAATGTTAATGTCTACTATCTAAAATATTAAATGAAAAAAAAATCCATGCTGTTATTATTTAAATTTTATTTTTTTATTTTCTTCACGAATATAAATCAAATCTCTATTATTTTTGCTCAAAAACCAAGCCTGGTGATTTAATGTGTATATATTTACTTTGTCGTTAATTGTTTTATTTTGAAAGTTTCCTCCGGACATACATATATACACAACTACCCTTTATAATATAAAGGGTAGTTGTGTATATATGTTAAGTAGTTGTGTATATATATATATATATATATATATATATATATATATATATATATATATATATATATATATATATATATATATATATATATATATATATATATGGATATATATATATATATATATATATGGATAGATGACTGATTTTTTTCCATTTATATCTTATTAAAATGTATTTCTTACTTACTTACCTTTTTGTAGGTTTTATTTATTTTTAATTAATTTATTTATCATTTCTTAATCATTACTAGTAAATTTTATTCATCTATTTATTAATTACGCCTTTTTGTAGGTTTTATTTATTTATTTATTTAATTATTATTATTGAATCTCTATTCATTATTATTTTTTATTATCATAATTAATTTCTTGTTTATCTATTTATTTAATTATTACGTTTTTGTGGGTTTTATTATTATTATTATTATTATTATTATTATTATTATTATTACTAGCAACTGAAAACACCCTCCGGGCGTCGTAAAAATTAATTTTTGAAAGACATTGCCTGAGAGGGTGGGAGTTAAAAATTCAATGTCAGAGGGTTTGTATCATTAGACAAATCCTCATATTTATTAAAGGAGGAAAAAAACAAAAAAACAAAACAATTTGAAATGAAAACTGAGCCCCGTCCCTCTCAAATAAAATGTTGCGTGCATGTAATAATCAAACAATTATTTTGAATATTTTCCACATCAATTTTCCTCAAAATCGTAGGTATTTAATAAATACCTACGATAAATACTATTTATTTATTTGTAAACTTTTTAGTTAACTTCTTGTTACTGTAAAAAAAAAAAAAAAAAGGACGAGAGTAAAAAAACAATTTTTAAAAATTGTTTACTCAAATTTTGGGTGTATATAGCATAAGAATATTGTGACGTAGAGCTATGACGTAGTTTTTGTTACAGACAGAAATACACACAATCTCCATTATTAATAGATTAGAATTTATTTCTTATTTACTCCTTTAACAAGTCTCCTCAGATCTCCACGACTCTTCTGGGTATTATTATTTTCACTCCTTTTGAGTTTTTCACATCATCGTTAGCTGATGGTATTTCACTGGAGTCTGAGTGACAGCAAGTCTCCTCAGGTCTCCAGGACTCTTCTGAGTATTCTAGCCGATTGCAGTAGTCTGGATGGTCTCAATTCTTCCTCTGATTTCCAGATCCTCCAGTCTCTTTTCCAAGTTTATTGGGACCGTGCCAAGTGCACCAACTACAATTGGTATCACTTTCACTCTCATATTCCACAGCTTTTTCAACTCTCTGGCAAGGTCCAGGTATTTGTCTATCTTTTCGCTTTATTATTATCATCATTATTATTATTATTATTAAAAATTATTTCTTATTTATTTACTCCTTTTTATTGGTAGTTTTTAAATCTATTTATTTATTTATTTATCCAACAAGTCTCCTCAGATCTCCACGACTCTTCTGATTATTATTATTATTATTATTATTATTATTTACTCCTTTTGAGTTTTCACATCAGTGTTAGCTAATGGTCTTTCACTGGAGTCTGAGTGACAGCAAGTCTCCTCAGGTCTCCAGGACTCTTCTGAGTATTCTGGCAGATTGCAGCAGTGCAGTGTATTATTATTATTATTATTATTATTATTATTTACTTATTTATTATTTACGCTTTTTGTAGGTTTTATTTATTTTTTATCTATTTATTTCTTATTTAATTTATTCATTATTATTATTATTTATAATTATTGTAATTTCTTTTATTTCTTTATTTAATTATTACGCGCCTTTTTGTGGGTTTTAAAATAACTGGTACATTATAAAATTCATTAATTGATAAATCAACACTGAAAATTTCATTAAAATCCGATAATTCCCTGATTTTTGGTAATTTGTTTTTCAAACGGGTGGAGGAGGGTAAATTTGTTTTGTAAAAACACGGATTTTTCGACAAATTGGGTATACCTATTATTATTATGATTATTATTATCATTATTTATTTATTTATTTATATATTTAATCTTTTTTGTTTGTACTTTTTTTTATTTATTTAGCAATGCCACATTTCCATTCCCTTTGCTCTGCACCGAATACCCCGGGTATCAAATACGGTCAAAGCACGAGTATGTAGCTCATCTTGTAAACACGTTGCTCATTATAAACTCGCATATAATTTAGGCGTCCGTCGTCGTGTAATGCTTAGCAAGCTAGTCTCGCAGATCTGATACTACTGAAAAGCGAGTTCGATCCTCGCTGGGTGTCCCATACTTGTGACCTCGTGTCAAATCCTACCCGTAATAATGGAAACGGTTTTTTTTTTTTAATTATTAATACGCTTGTTCCTTAATTTTCCGGCTGTTATCATCTTGTAACTCTCTCTCTGGTTAAAAATGAGATCGTCCAAGATGAAATGCATAAGTGTAAGTCCTGATTATTTGGTGTTGCTTATCCGCCGAATTCTTATTTCTCATGAGTATTGTCACCTTAGCTAAATAATGGACTATTCCGTTTTTATTATAAAGAAATAAAGTGAAGAAAAATAACGTTCTACACAGAAAAAATATAACAAGAAAGAAAGAGAGTAGGGGTGAATGAGCGGAAGTGATAACGCTAATCTGTTTCAATCAAACAAACTTCCTTCATCAGTAGTGAATGCCCCATCTCTAAACTCCTTCAAGGCAAAGTTGGATAATCTGTGGAATGATATTAAATATTCTGTGGATTTAAAATGAATATTTATAAGGAACAGCTGACAGGTCTCAGACCTAATATACTAGCTGAAAAGATATTATTATTATATAATGAAAAGATGAAAAGAAAGAAAAAAAGAGTGGGAGGGTTTGAAAAAAAAAAAGATTATTATGCTTTTTACGTATTGAACTATTCAGCAATAACTCTTAAGTAAATATGTCAAACGTTGTAATGATTAAATTATCATATCGTAGTATATCCACGGGTCCTGCTAGTATTGAATTATTTAGCAATAGCTCTTAAGTAAACATATCGGATGTTGTAATAATTAAATTATCATATTGTGGTATATCCACAGGTCCTGCTAGTATATTTATAATATAATAATTTTGATTGAAGAAAGACATTTTTGGGTGAGTGGGTGTGGGTGTGGGGCTGCTTATCCAGAATAGCCCGCCGGTGAAAAGGTCTGCATTAATTTATGAAAAAATTATATAGATATATAAAAATATCTATTTGTATCTTGATAGAGAATGTAAGATTCAGTCATTTGCCTCTTTCTTTTTTATTTTATTTAATTTAAAAAAAAAAAAAATTATTTTTAACAATCAAATCTCAATTTATATAAAAACTAGAAGTTGGCTACCTAGCGTCAACTGGGTAGGGGTTGGTGAAAACCTGGTGTATTGAATTTTTTTCCTTTTGAGATTTAAAAAGCTGGACATTTTTAAGTAGAATTTCAATGCTATTTCTATGTATATTTTAATTTTTAAATATCTTCAAATATAAATCAAATCTCCATAATTTACAAAAGCTGGACATTTTTAAGTAGAATTTCAATGCTATTTCTATGTATATTTTATTTTTTAAATATTAGGTACCACCAAAATGTTTGCTTATTTTCATTTTAAAAACAAATTAAAATGAATTAAATTGATTAATTAAGGTTAAATTTTTGTCTAAGTTGAAAAGTAGTAACAAAAATAATGAAATTTATTGTGTACAGTGCTCAAGTGCACCACAACTCATCAAAGTCTCATGTCTAGTACATAAAATAATGTATTAGCGTCAGGAACATGAATAGCATACAGTAATAATATACATGTATGTGTACAGTGCTCAGGTGCACCACAACTCCTCAAAGTCTCATGTCTAGTACACAGAATAATGTATTAGTGTCAGGAACATGAATAGTGTACAGTAATAATATACATGTATGTGTACAGTGCTCAGATGCACCACAACTCATCAAAGTCTCATGTCTAGTACATAGAATAATGTATTAGTGTCAGGAACATGAATAGCATACAGTAATAATATACATGTATGTGTATAGTGCTCAGGTGCACCACAACTCATCAAAGTCTCATGTCTAGTACATAGAATAATGTATTAGTGTCAGGAACATGAATAGCATACAGTAATAATATACATGTATGTGTACAGTGCTCAGGTGCACCACAACTCATCAAAGTCTTATGTCTAGTACATAAAATAATGTATTAGCGTCAGGAACATTAATAGTGTACAGTAATAATATACATGTATGTGTACAGTGCTCAGGTGCACCACAACTCATCAAAGTCTCATGTCTAGTACATAGAATAATGTATTAGTGTCAGGAACATGAATAGCATACTGTAATAATATACATGTATGTGTACAGTGCTCAGGTGCACCACAACTCATCAAAGTCTCATGTCTAGTACATAGAATAATGTATTAGTGTCAGGAACATGAATAGCGTACAGTAATAATATACATGTATGTGTACAGTGCTCAGGTGCACCACAACTCTTCAAAGTCTCATGTCTAGTACATAGAATAATGTATTAGTGTCAGGAACATGAATAGCGTACAGTAATAATATACATGTATGTGTACAGTGCTCAGGTGCACCACAACTCATCAAAGTCTCATGTCTAGTACACAGAATAATGTATTAGTGTCAGGAACATGAATAGAATACAGTAATAATATACACGTATGTGTACAGTGCTCAGGTGCACCACAACTCATCAAAGTCTCATGTCTAGTACATAGAATAATGTATTAGTGTCAGGAACATGAATAGCATACAGTAATAATATACATGTATGTGTGCATGTGTATCAGGTATAGTGTTGGCAGATTACAAGAAGCATGGAGGCTTTGAAAGATGCAGTGTTTCGACTGCCCATAACGGATGCAGGCAGCTTATTCCATGTTTCAGCAATTCTGAGCATGAAAAAATGTTTCCGAAAGTCATGTGAGCTCTGCTGTTTTCTGACTTTGTAGGCATATCCACATGTGTTAGAAATATGGAGATCAAAAAGGTGCTCAAGGTTGCTGTTGTTAAGATGATTAATGACCTTATGAGCGTTTACCAGGTCAGTTGCCAGACGCTGGAGTTTCAATGAATCCATTCCCAGGGGAGCAAGATGTTCAGAATATGGCAGATGCCTGATGGAGGGTACAAAATAATATTAGAAATGTAATTAATTTTTAATACATTTTAAACATTAAATTAATCCCAGAATTTTAGGGAAAATGACGTAAGACTTAACAAAACACATTATTAAAAGTTTAGAAAAAACTTATAACAGTTTCTTTTTATTAAATAAAAAATTTGCAGAAATTTGTAGAATTTCGTATTAGGTGATCAGTATTCAGCTGTTTTGCAAGTTGAATCTACACTGAGCATCAGAATGTTGGGCTGTTCCACTATATACTTTGGCCAAGCTCATTCCCTGGATTCTGATTGGCTGCTGGTTTTCAGTGTAGACATTTTGATCCATAAATACCCAACACAAGGCTATGTTTTTGTTAGTTAGTACAGGGTCTGTATTCAGTTACAGCCTAATCTTTTTTATATTAAATATTATTAAATACAATTTCATATTAGGTGTTGGAATTATTTGTATATATATATATATATATATATATATATATATATATATACACACACACACACACACACCAACCCCTCCGCACGAGCAGGATGTGACACAGGGTCAATTTCTTAAGCGGAGTTCAACAGGTTTGAATTCAGAGTTTTCCTTCTCCTAGACCGGTTACCTAACCAAGGTTAAAGAGCCCAGTCTGCCCTACTATTTATCCATAGCTGGAGGGAGAGTAGGATTCATACCTTTCCCAAGTGTATTAGCGCAAAGTGAAATACAATTACCACGTCCAGGATTTGAAATTATTTTGTATATAAGGTGTGCTCTAATTCCCCACCTGGATTTATAGATTAGCCAAGGTCACGTGAGTTATTCTTAGCAGCCAATCACTAGCAATACAGCGTGGCTGATACACTACTTAACCCCCCACCCACATTGGACATAATTCTAACTGCACTCATTGAGGATGGACTTACAGGATTACCAGATCTTTACCAATACCCAGGACGGACTTGCAGGATTACCAGATCTTTACCAAGGATCCAATTCCACTGGATAAGCGCTCTTGCTTGAAGGCCTCCACGATATCCCAAAAGATTCTAACATTAGGTGATCAGTATTCAGCTGTTTTGCAAGTTGAATCTACATTGAGCATCAGAGTGTTGGTAGGTGGTTTATATACAGTGTTGGGTTATTCCACTATGTACTTTGGCCAAGTTCATTCATTGGACTCATACACATATGAAAATGGGAATGTAATCCTTTTAGTTTTTATATTCTTTATCCTTATATATATTTACCAACCCCTCCGCACGAGCAGGATGTGACACAAGGTCAACTTCTCCAAGGTTAAAGAGTCCAGTCTACCCTGCTATTTGCCCATAACTGGAGGGAGAATTGGATTCATACCTTTCCCAAGGGTATTAGCGATATGGGAAATGCAAACAGCATCGTCCAGGAATTGAACTCGGATCGACGAGTCCATTTCCTTCGACTTTAAACATTAGACCACGAGCCTCCATATACTTTATTCTTATATGGAAGCACATGGTCTAATGGTTAGAGTCGTAGGAAATGGACTCGTCAACGTGAGTTCAATTCCTGGACGAAGCTGTTGGCATTTCACATGGCGTTAATACACTTGGGAAAATTATGAATCCAATTCTCCCTCCAGTTATGGGCAAATAGCAGGGCAGACTGGGCTCTTTAACCATGGCTAGGTAACCAGTCTAGGAGAAGGAAAACTCTGAATTCAAACCTGTTAAACTCCGCTTAAGAAATTGACCTTGTGTTACATCCTGCTCGTGCGGAGGGCTTGGTAAATATATATATATATATATATATATATATATATATATTCTTTATCCTAGCCTTTAATCACAGGCATATGAAAGTGGGAATGTTATCCTTTTAGTTTTTATAGTGCTCTGCTTACGAGCATATGAGGACTTGTATTATTTATACTGACATTTATCTTGTGGATTGCATTGCATATATATATATATATATATATATATGGGGGTATGGAGAAAGGTAGACAAACACGGGATATTATACTGGATGGATGTTTATTATATATATATATATATATCTCAAAATCTATCAAAAAAGCCAATAAAGTCGACACCCAAAATTTTAACAAAATTTGAGATTTTTTAAACACTATATGGGGGGGGGGGGGGGGGGTTAAGTGCTAATATCTCCGCCAATTCTTAGAATTGAGCGCTTTCTTTGGCATCAATGAATTCTATGCATCAAAATCTATTAGAAAATCCAATAAGATCGAAACTTTAAATATTCCTGAAAATAAGTGTTTTTTCAAACACTATAGGGTGGTTGGGGGGGGGGGTATGAAAATCCAATAAATTTAAAATTTTCTCAAAATTTGTGATTTTGAGGCACTGTAAGGGTGGTTTTAAGTGTTCATATCTCTGCCAATCCTTCAACTATGCAGCCTCACCGTCAGGACCCCCACTTTTTTTTTTTCTTTTTGTAGGGGATGCAGTTGTATATTCTAAGCCCCGACAACAGGTTGATTGGTTTTCAATAATTGACCCCTTGACCTCAGCTTTTAGAGAAAGTGCCCCAAAGAAAAAATATTTTGTGTCAAATATCATGACCTTTTAAGCCCAGTTCATCAACCATTCACTGCTTATGTCACAATACCCTCAGGAATTTATCAAATTCATCAATGGATATTTAATTTATATCATAGTCAAAATCACAGATACATAGAATAAATCTTATTTAATAATGATGTCTATGAAAATCTGAATTAGATTCACTTCAAAACAACCCATGTTATTAGTGCATTTAAAATCCTACAATGTGTCTTATATATCACTAAGAAATAAAGATTTACATAATATATGGTGTGGTTTATTTGCATACTGGTTTTAACAAAACCGGGTTTAATAAATAATTACTTGGTGTTAAGGATAACTAATTTCATTACATTAAAGCTTAAATACTTTTTTTATGTGTTCTTATTTAATTTTGTTAGTCTTTCTAATTTGATATATTTCAATACATTAAAATTTAAATACTTATGCCCAGAGGGTGCATATTCTTGCTAACACATTTCATTGCCTCAAAACTACCCATGTTATTAGTGCATTTGCCTCTCACCCCACTTATGAGGGCTTGACACAAGGACATTTTTATGTGGGCCCATCCACAAACCGAAGCTCATGGGTGGTAGACACAAAAAATGCGTCGATCCCGTTGGCATTCCCCCTCGAGGGGTGCGCCTCAGGTGCTGGGCAATAAACCCAGCCCTGTCCCTTTAACTTGAGGGGGCAGGTGTTGCCTGGGAGGATAGCCCTCTGGGATCAACGCTGTTAATTTCATTAATAGACACATGCCCATGTTATTAGTGCATTTAAAATCCTACAATGTGTCTTATATATCACTAAGAAACAATGGTTTACATCATATATGGTATGGTTAATTTGCATATTGGTTTTAACAAGATCGAGTTTAATAAATAATTACTTGGTGTTACTGATCTCTAATATTATTGTTTTATTCTCCAACGGATTAAAATCAATCCTATGAATGATTTTATATAGAAACCAATTGTAGAGATATATGTAGACTGATCAGTATTCAACTGTGTTGCAAGTTTAATCTGCTTCTGAGAATCCAGACTTAGTAAATGGTTCAAATAGCAGGTTGGGCTATTCTACTTTGTGGCATGGGCAAGTCCATTTCTGGGATTTTGATTGGCTGGTGATTTTAGTTTGGATATTTTTATCCATATATATTGAACACTTGACCATGTCCTGTCAGTTGCTAAAGAGTATATTTGGTTACTCTGTCTTTTTTTTTTGTCTGGTGACTGGATGCTAGTCAAAGTCTTCCTGTGAAGTTGAGTATGATGTTCAATCTACAAAAATTAAAATTTAATTAAAATAAGTGTAATCTTTTTATGTGTTCTTATTTAATTTCATTAGTCTTTCTATTTTAATAGGATATTTTATTACATTAAAACTTAAATACTCAGGCCGGGTGGAGGGTGCCGTATTCTTGCTAGTGAGAAGAAAAAAAACTGTTTTGTGTAAAATGCCATGACCTTTTAAGTCCAGTTCATCAACCATTGGGCTTCTTACCGAACGTGTGTCTGGCTGTCATGGTTGTTTTGACAATTTTATCCGTGCCGCGCAGGGGAACTTGTTACTAATATCTTCCTGTCGGCCATGTTTTGTCTAGAAACCTTTCAACCGTTTCCTGAATTTGCTGCTTTTTTTATCAACAATAAAAATTACTTTTTTTTTTTTTTTTTTTCTCATTTTGTTAGAGTTTTGGATTGGAAACAGCAAGGTTTGAAATTCAATCTTTTAATTCATCAGGATTGGCAATGTTTTAAAATGTGTAAAACAAAATTTATATTACGCTAGAAGCTACTACCCAGCATTACCTAGGTAGAGGGCAATAAAAAAACAAAGTTAGTCTCGCAGATCCATTGATTGTTTTGGTTTTCCATAATTGATTTGTTTATGTTTTAATCATTTCATTCATCAGGATTGGCAGTGTTTTAAACACGTGTAAAACAAAATTTATATTACGCTAGAAGCTACTACCCAGTATTACCTAGGTAGAAGGGGGATTTTTAATACAAGTTAGTCTCGCAGATCCATTGATTGTTTTGATCTTCCATAATTGATTTGTTTATGTTTTATTCGTTTCATTCATCAGGATTGGCAGTGTTTTAAACACATGTAAAACAAAATTTATATTACGCTAGAAGCTACTACCCAGCATTACCTAGGTAGAAGGGGGATTTTTAATACAAGTTAGTCTCGCAGATCCATTGATTGTTTTGGTCTTCCATAATTGATTTGTTTATGTTTTATTCGTTTCATTCATCAGGATTGGCAGTGTTTTAAACACGTGTAAAACAAAATTTATATTATGCTAGAAGCAGCTACCCAGCATCACCTAGGTAGAGGGCAATAAAAAAACAAAGTTAGTCTTGTTGATCCATTGAGTGTTTTAGTCTTCCATAATTGATTTGTTTATGTTTTAATCATGAATGCCACAAATAACTTTCACTTTTCTTACTATTCAAAACCTAATTTTCAAATATCTTTTGGAATATAAATAAAATCTTCATTGTTTTTGTTCAAAAAGCAAGCTCTGGTGATAGTTGATGTCAGGGCTCGACATTAATGTTGTCCCGTCGTCAATAAAAATTACATCAGGGACGATCAATACTGTAGAATACTGTTAATTGTTATTCTGTGTTACTTTCACCCTTAGCCAGGATTGAACCTGCAGTCTGGAAATGACTGTTACAGATTGTTAACTATTGGACAGTGGAACAGTCAAACACCTCCTCAGCTTAATGGACTCTTCCTGGCAGGAGTGGCAGTAATTATTTAAGCTGTTATAGTGAGTTCATTGGAGAACTAGTAACTTCATGGTTAGGCTTGGTCAGTCACATTGCTCAAACCAATTGTTGACTGTCTAACTGGCTTACTTCAATATGGTGCTGCGAACAGGATTCGAACCTGTGAGGGAATATCCCATTGGATTTCGAATCATCCGGGACAGTTTGCCGGGGATAGTAAAAATTTTTCCTAAAAGTTAGTACTACATTCCAATAATGGCCGTTCAGTGATTGCCCGAATGCTGACCTTAAAATGAGGCTACGGCACCGCAGGTCTATTTTCAAAACCATGTAATGAATAATGGTGGAGGGAGATAGTTTAAAAGGACCGACTTATGTACTACTAACCCTACTCAGGGTAACTTTAAGTAAGTAAAGTCGACGGGGCAACCTAAAGTCGGTATCAGCCAGTCAGGGAGGGAGTCTATCCCCTTTTCAATAGCGCTAGACCAAGGAGGTTGTTTTAGCATCTGAGGTGGAGCACCAAAAGTATTTTTTAGCTTAAAACACACTAGGAAATGGATTTTTTTGTCCAAATATCCAGAATTATTACTGCTTCAGCTTTTCTTAATGTTTTATTACATGTTATTATGCTAATATAATGGAGATTGTGTGCTTTTCTATCTGTAACCGAAACTATATCACTACTCAAGTTACAGTTCCCTTAGTTATTGACATCACATTCTCAAGGATTTTATTTTAATTTTAACCTCTATTATTAATAAAATTGTCTTATATTATTAATACTGTTAACCATATCTACATACCAATAACATACAATTATGTTCATATATACAACAAAATAGCGGTTTACAGTGTGAAGGGAAAGGCTACTTTGCATATTAATAAAAAAAATCAAATTTAATAAATATGTGCTTAGTATTATTGATTTCTAACTGTTTGGTTTTATTTTAATGAATATAAACAAAAATCTCTTCAATGAATCTTAAATGAAATCCATTAACAAGAAAAAATAATTGTCATTTAATTCTTTACTTCATCTTTTAACTAAATACTTAAATTAGAAAAAATAACAATGAAAGACGAGAGTGATGGAAGAGTAAATTTCAGTTGTTCTATTTTTCGATTATACCCCCCTCTGTTTGAAATCTTTTTATCTGCATTCTTATTTAGTTTCATTAGTATTTCTAATTTGATATAATATTTTATTACATTAAAACTTGCTAGTTATGCTAATGATGACTGACAAGTATGGATGATGCTAATGAATTAAACAAAAATATTTTGATTTCGGGACAGTCCAAACCCCATTCGGGACGGTTGATAATCTTTGTTTGGGATGGTCATGAAAAAAGTTAGTTTTCGGGGCCTGGTTGATGTGTATATATATTTACTTTGTTGTTAATTGTTTTATGTTCAATGTTTCCTCCGGACATACACATACACACTAACGGTCCTTTATATATGTATAGATTTCTGTATAAATTGGGATTTAATTATTCAGTAAAAAATGAATGAAAGTTACTTTTATCTGGATGGTGAATGGAAATATTATATTTCTACTCGTGGGACCTGTGGATATACCACAGTATGATAATTTAATTATTACAATGTTTGATATGTTTACTGTTTATGGTGAATGGAAATATTTTATTTCTATAAAATTAATTTAAATACATTTAATTGGTAAGGTTCCAATTCTCGAGCTGTGGAAATATGGAGTATCCCTTCATCAACATTACTCCCAGGTCGACTCTGACCCAGAGTGATAGTACCTGTTAGGGTCCCATCTATGGGTTAAATAAAAAATGTATTTATAAAAAAATTGTATTATCCATTGATTTATTTCAAAACTTTATCGGCATTAAATGACCCACTGAGGTTGATATGCCGTAAAACAAAACCAAACCCCAAAAAAACATCTACATGGTCAATATTTGGTTTATATCATATTGCAGAATACTAATATTATTTAAGAATACCTCAGTAGATTGTTCGGCTAGAAGCCACAAGGTTTCTATTTCGATACCAGCCCACGCCAACTCAAGTAAGTTCGATGAAGGGGTATTTTATTTCTCTAAAATTTAGTATTTAAGGTAAGTAACATTTAATTGGTAAGGTTCCAATTCTTAAGCTGTGGGAATGTGGAGTACCCCTTCATCACCATTACTCCCAGGTCAACTCTAACCCAGAGTGATAGTACCTGTTAAGGTCCCATCTATGGGTTAAATAGAAAAGTTCGATGTAGGGATACTCCACACTCCCCAGAGCTCCAAAACTGGAACTTCACTATTAGATACAGTTTATCACGCCCTGTCGGCTGGGGCTTTAGAATGGACCGACTGCACCTCTGCAGAGGGGTAAGACTCTCCCAAGGGGGCCACCTGTTGGCCATGAGTGGCGACTTGTGATGCTTAAGGATAGAGCCCAGGTGGATGAGCAATTCATGACATGCAATACTATACTTTGGCCCTATCTTGGGCTAGACGGGCGGTCGGAGAGGCCCCCTCCGATCAATTGGCTGGTCACGTCAAGCCCTAGCACCTATATGATTTTCCCAACCCTATTGCCCTTATGGCAAGCCCCAACCCCTTTTTATCATATGGTGCTAGAAGGCGGTGACTGAGGGTCTACATGTCCTGGGAATGACGTTAAACTCTATCTGATGGTGAGGTTCCAGTTTTGGAGGTTT
>CM042177.1:42203758-42213494 GCA_023376005.1 Doryteuthis pealeii
AACGGTGAAGAAATCACTGAATTTCTTTTTTTTTTAATGGTCCGTGATTTGACATATTTTTGAAACAAAATCATGTCCAAGTTTGTACCCCCAATTTCGGGGCTTTAAATTCTCATAACTTTTGAACCACTGGGGATATTTACATAATTCAAACGGTTCTGAACTCCATTTACACAGCTCTATATAACTAATGTGATTAAACAACAATAACCTCAAATAAAAAAAATCAACTGGGAATGCTATATATATATATATGTGTGTGTGTGTGTGAAAATTGTTAAAATAAAATGAATATTTTTTTATTGTATTGTTAGTTAAAGTAATTCAATTCCGCTGTTAAAGCTCATCAAAGGGTATGACAGGAATGGGCTAAATCCTACTTAACGGACCTAAATTCCACCATTGTATGTCACCTCCTCGAAAGAAAAAAATACCAAAAATCAGGGAATTAACCAAATCTAATGAAATTTTCAGTGTTGATATTTACACAGCTCTATATAACTAATGTGATTAAACAACAATAACCTCCAAATAAAAAAATCAACTGGGAATGCTAATTAAACAAAAAATCTTCAGATATTAATCTATAGTCAATGTTTGGAGCAACACAATCTTCTCATTATGGAGATTCAGTGTCTGTAACCAAAACTACATCACTTCTTACATCACAATACCTTCAGGAATTGTGTAAATTCATCAATGAGTATTCAATTCATAGTCAAAATCATTAATACAAAGTAGAAATTTTTATTGATTAACAAATGTTTCTTTGAAAATCTGAGTTAGCCCTAAAAAAAACTGTTTGCCTCAAAACAGTCTGTTATTAGTGCATTTAAAATCCTGCAATGTGTTTTATATATCACTAAGGAATAAATGTTTACATAATATATAGTATGGTCAATTTGCATGCTGGTTTTAACAAAACCGGGTTTAATAGATAATTACTTGGCGTAAATTAATCTAAAATATTATTGTTTTATTCTCCAACGTATTAAAATGAATCCTATGAATGATTTTATATAGAAACCAATTAAAATATAATAAAAATAAATGTAATCTTTTTATGTGTTCTTATTTAATTTCGTTAGTTTTTCTAATTTGCTATATTTCCTTACATTAAAACTTAAATACTTACATCCGGAGGGTGCATACCTTTGCTAGTATTTATAAAATCCATGATACAATTGTTTTTTGTAATTTAAACTAGATAGTTCTGCATTAAATTCTGGCCTGTTTCCTGGTACAGAAACTCCCCTACCCCACATTGTCAAGCAATCAAAGACGAAATATCCCTAATCCCATGACATTTTCTGGGAAATATATCTCTCTGTTTTCGCTATCTTATTTTCTTTTCTTTCTTTTTTTTTTTTTTTTTTTTTTTTTTTTTCCTCAAGAAATGGCCGAACCGGATGCCATATTATCTGAATAATAAGAGAATTAGATTTGCCTCAAAACAGCCCATGTTATTAGTGTACTTAAAATCCTGCAATGTGTTTTATATATTACTAAGAAATAAAGGTTTAAATAGACACACACACACACACACACACACACATATACTCTTAAACAATCCTTACAATCTAGTATATACAGGACCAACACCTGCGGTACCATTACCATTTTAACACTCCCCATCTAGAGAGAAGAAAATCCGCTACCCACCCCCAACCACCCCTCCCCATACTGACGACCTCCTCTTTCACCATTTTGAGAATGTCCATCATTGAAACAAGAACTATATCCAAGTCCTGAAGAAGGTCTAACAGACCGAAACGTTGCATCGTCGACAATAAACATCCAATTTCCATAACATCCCGTGTTTGTCTACCTTTCTCCACATAATATATTGTTTAGTTAATTTGCATACTGGTTTTAACAACACTGGGTTTAATAAATGATTACTTGGTGTTATTGATCTCTAATATTATTGTTTTATTTTCCAACGTATTAAAATCAATCCTATGAATGATTTCATATAGAAACCAATTAAAATATGATTAAAATAAGTGTAATGTTTTTATGTGTTCTTATTTAATTTCATTATATTAAAACATAAATACATACACATTATTGCTAGTTCGATATAAATAAGTAAAGTCGTCTGGCCTATAGTCTGTGTCAGCTGGACAGCGAAGGAGTCTATCTCATTTTCACTAGTGCTAGTCCAAGTAGATTGTTTTTGATGCCTGAGGCAGAGTGCCACACCTACCATTAGCTCCTCTTTACCGCACAGATCCCTGTGGAACTCATACACTGAGTTGGCGAGGGCCGATATTGAATCCAGAACCTTGTGGTTCCTGGTCGGACACTCTACAGACTGAGTTAAACTGGCCCCCCCAAAAAACAGAACCCAAATAAATTGTATTTAATCTTATCAACGTCTGTAAAATTTCAAGGAACTTATTGGACTTAAACTTTAGCCTTTGTACAATCATTCCTCAAAGTTTCGGTTATCTTGGTTGCTTTGCTTTAAAGACATTCTCTGTCTAAAATCTGCTCCAAATGGGCGTCACTGTTTCTTTCTGACCTAGCACTCACCCTCCGACCAGAATAAGTGTCTCTTAGACCTTTTAGAATTAAGATTTTGCACAGTTCCAAACACTCTGAATTTCTGGACCCAGTCAAAAATCCTACTTTTTGATGGAGCATGGCAACATTGAAACTTTCTCTGAAAATTGGCTTGCACTACAGTGAATGAATTTTTGATGAAATAGGCCTCCACACAAAATATTTTTTCCTTGGTTGACCGTGACATATTGGCGAAAATTATTTTGACAATATTTTAATCACCAAGTTGACTGTATATTCTGAAAGAAAGAAAAAATAAAAATTAACAGTTTTATTAGAAAATTTGTGTGTGGGTTCTGTTTTTTGGGGTGGGGGGTCATCCTGTATATGTATGAATTTCTACATATGTAAGTGTGTGGGTGGGGGGAATTGTATGTGCTTGTGTATGTCTGTGTGTGTGTGTGTGTGTGTGTGTGAGCCATAAATATTCACTATATTCCAAATTCATCAGAATTAATAAAGGAATTGAAGAAAGTCGATAATTGAATAAAATTTTTAATTATTTTCCAATTCACTGATTAAAATCTATCAATTATTTCTTAATTTTACTTCTAAATTTGGTGTGATATGTTATTTGTATAAAATTTATGTAATTTTACTTATAAAATGTTTCTTTTGTAAAAATCATTGTCCAATGCATTTTCATAGTAAAAATCATTGACCAATGCATTTTTATAGTAAAAATCATTGTCCAATGCATTTTCATAGTAAAATTCATTGTCCAATGCATTTTTCATAGTAAAAATTATTGTCAATGCATTTTCATAGTAAAAATCATTGTCCAATGCATTTTGCATAGTAAAAATCATTGTCCAATGCATTTTTATAGTAAAAATCATTGTCCAATGCATTTTATAGTAAAAATCATTGTCCAATGCATTTTTCATAGTAAAAATCATTGTCCAATGCATTTTTATAGTAAAATCATTGTCCAATGCATTTTTCATAGTAAAAATCATTGTCCAATGCATTTTTATAGTAAAAATCATCATTGTCCAATGCATTTTCATAGTAAAAATCATTGTCATGCATTTTTATAGTAAAAATCATTGTCCAATGCATTTTCATAGTAAAAATCATTGTCCAATGCATTTTTATAGTAAAAAATGCATTTTCATAGTAAAAATCATTGTCCAATGCATTTTTATAGCATAGTAAAAATCATTGTCCAATGCATTTTTTATATATAGTAAAAATCATTGTCCAATGCATTTTCATAGTAAAATCATTGTCCAATGCATTTTTATAGTAAAAATCATTGTCCAATGCATTTTTATAGTAAAAATCATTGTCCAATGCATTTTCATAGTAAAAATCATTGTCCAATGCATTTTCATAGTAAAACTCATTTCCAATAAATCTGTGGGTTCTGTTTTTTATGGGTCACCCTTTACATATGAACCTAGACCCCTCCCCCCACCTCACTGCATACGGACACGGCTTTGAGGAGCAAAAGGTAGAATGATTTAATGAGCACCTTGTCGTAACAATAGTTCTTTTGCCGCTTTTGTTTGTTTGTCTTTCATGATGAAACTTGTTCACATGACACGACAAGAAATAGTTTTTCTTTTGAGTGGGAAGGGGGCGGGGTTGTATCTACTATGTCACTCTCTATGTTCAATGTAATGAATGGAAATTTGCAAGTATTTGATTAATACAGGTAAAACTCTCTATCTCTCTCTCTCTCTCTATTCGTACCTGGTTTCTTAGGTAAATCATTCTTTTATTTTTTTCTCTCTCTCTCTCTTTTCTTTCTATTCATACCTGGTTCCTTAGGTAAATCATTTTTATTTTTTCTCTCTCTCTCTCTTTTTGATTTAATTTAAAATTTGCAGGTATTTGATTATAATACAGTAATTCTTTAGGTAAAACTCTCTCTTTCTTTCTCTTTCTCTCTCTTTCTCTCTCTCACTCACTCTCTCTCTATTCGTACCTGGTTCCTTAGGTAAATATTTTTCTCTCTCTCTCGCTGTTCATACCTGGTTCCTTAGGTAAATCATTCTTTTATATTCTCTCTCTCTCTCTCTCTGTAAATCTTTCTTTCATTCTCTCTACCTCCCCCTCTCTCCATACCTGTCTCCTTAGGTAAAACTCTCTCGCTCTCTCTTCATACCTGGTTCCTCAGGTAAATCATTCTTTTTTCTGTCTCTTTTCATACCTGTCTCATTAAGTAAATCATTCTCTCTCTCTCTCTCTCTTCTCTCTTGAGGTAAATCTTTCTTTAACTTTCTCTCTCTATCTCTCCATACCTCTCCTTAGGTAAAACTCTCTCTCTCTCTCCATACCTGGTTCCTTAGCTAAAACTCTCTCTCTCTCTCCATACCTGGTTCCTTAGCTAAATCATTCTTTTATTTTCTCTCTCTCTTCATACCTGTCTCCTTAGGTAAATCGTGCTCCTTCCCTCTCTCTCTCTCTCTCTCTCTCTCTCTCTCTCTCTCTTTTTGTTCATACCTGGTTCCATGGGTAAATCATTCTTTTATTTCTCTCTCTCTCTCTGTAAATCTTTCTTTCATTCTCTCCCCCTCTCCTTCTCTCTCACACCCCCTCTTTCTCTCTCTCTGTTCATACCTGTCTTAGGTAAATGTTTCTCTCTCACAGGTAAATCTCTCTCTCCATACCTGTGTACTTATATATATATATATATATATCTTCATACCTGTCTCCTTAGGTAATTTCTTTTTTCTCTCTCTCTCTCTCTCTCTCTCTTCATACCTGTCTCCTTTTAGGTAAATTTTTTTCTCTCTCCTCGTACCTTTCACCTTAGTTAAAACTCTCTCTCTCACCATACCTGGTTCCTTAGGTAAATCATTCTTTTATTTTTTCTCACTTTTTCTCTCTCTCTCTTCTCTCTCTCTCTCTCTCTCTCTCTTCTCTCTCTCTCTCTCTTTTTGATTTAATTTCAAATTTGCAGGTATTTGATTAATACAGTAATTATTTTGATAAAACTCTCTCTCACTCTGTTCATACCTGGTTCCTTAGGTAAATCTCTCTTCCATTCTCCTTCTCTCCCTGTTGGTAAATCTTTCTCTCTCTCTCCTCGGGTAAAACTCTTTCTTGCTCTTCATACCTAATTTCTTAGGTAAATCATTCTTTTTTTTTCTCTTTCTCTCTGTTCATACCTGTCTCCTTAGGGGAAATCGTTCTTTCTCTTCATACCTGGTCTCTTTAGGTAAAACTTTGTCTTTTTGTTTCTCTCTTAATAAATTGTTCATTCATTCTTTTTCGGTCTCTGTTAATACCTGACTCTTTAGGTAAATTATTCTCTTTCTCGCTTTTTGCGATTCTTTTATTTCTCTCTCTCACTCATTCTTTCTTTCATTCTCTCCCCCTCCTTCTTTCACCCTTTTTCTCTCTCTCTCTCCATGTTCATACCTGTCTCTAGGGGAAATCGTTTTTTCTCTCTCTCTCTCTCCATACATGTCTCTCTAGGTAAGCCATTCTTCTGCATTTTCAGTAAAAATCATTGTCTAATGCATTTTCATAGTAAAAATCATTGTCCAATGCATTTTCATAGTAAAAATCAAAATCATGTCCAATGCATTTTCATAGTAAAAAATCATTGTCAATGCATTTTTATAGTAAAAATCATTGTCCAATGCATTTTCATAGTAAAAATCATTGTCCAATGCATTTTTATAGTAAAAATCATTGTCCAATGATTTTCATAGTAAAAAATCATTGTCCAATGTGTCCAATGCATTTTTATAGTAAAAATCATTGTCCAATGCATTTTCATAGTAAAAAATCATTGTCCAATGCATTTTCATAGTAAATCCATTGTCCATGCATTTTTATAGTCCAATGCATTTTCCCAATGCATTTTCATAGTAAAATCCATTGTCCAATGCATTTTATAGTAAAACCATTTCCAATGCATTTTCATAGTAAAAATCATTGTCCAATGCATTTTTATAGTAAAAAACCATTTTCCAATGCATTTTTATAGTAAAAACCATTTTGCATTTTATAGTAAAAATCATTGTCCAATGCATTTTCATAGTAAAAATCACTGTTCCAATGCATTTTTATGGTAAAAAATCATTGTCCAATGCATTTTTATAGTAAAAATCATTGTCCAATGCATTTTTATAGTAAAAATCATTGTCCAATGCATTTTTATAATAAAAATCACTGTCCAATGCATTTTTATGGTAAAAATCATTGTCCAATGCATTTTTATAGTAAAAATCATTGTCCAATGCATTTTTATAGTAAAAATCATTGTCCAATGCATTTTTATAGTAAAAAAATTGTCCAATGCATTTTTATAATAAAAATCATTGTCCAATGCATTTTATAGTAAAAATCATTGTCCAATGCATTTTTATAGTAAAAATCATGTTTTTTATGGGTCACCCTGTACATATGAACCCCCCACCCACCCACTGTATTCAGGCATACAGAGCTTGTATATGGAAAAAATGTCTTTATAAAAAAAATCGAATATCCATTAAGAATTAATTTATTTCAAAATTTTGTTGGCATTAAATGATCCACTGAGGTTGATATGCTGTAAAAGAAACCAAACCAAAAGTTACACTCACCTCTTTTTTTTTTGTCTGGTGACTGGACGCTAGTCACAGTTTTCCTGTGAAGTTGAGTATGATGTTTATTCTACACAGAGGGATTTTACAAGTATCAGGTGTTGTTTGTCATCTTTACGATTTCAGCAAAAGAGTCTAAATCTGGCAAATTTGTGGCGCGTGTTACCAAAATACTGCAGAACCCTTGACTCACGTTCCTTAGTATTTTTCTTGGACTCCGAATTAATCAGGAAAGGGAATGAGAGGTCATTCAGGTGCAAGTAATTAAGATCTGTTGTTTATATGAACTTCCCCCCTCTCTCTCTCTCTCTCTCTCTCTCTCTCAAGGAGTTGCTTTTCCTAAGTTTTTATCCAATTCTTATTCTCTCTCTATATATGTCTTTGTGTGTGTGATATATATTTATATGTCTCTCTGTGTGTAAGATATATATATATATATATAATGTGTGTGTGTGTGTGTGATATATGTGGGATATATGTGTGTGTGATATGTGTGTGTATGTGTGTGATATATGTATGTGTGTGTGTATGTGTGTGATATATGTATGTGTGTGTGTATGTGTGTGATATATGTATGTGTGTGTGTATGTGTGTGATATATGTGTGTGTGTGTGTTATGTGTGTGATATATATATGTATGTGTGTGATATATGTATGTGTGTGTGTGTGTATGTGTGTGATATATGTGTGTGTGTGTGTGTGATATATGTATGTATGTGTATGATGTGTGATATATGTGTGTGTGTGATATATATGTGTGTGATGTGTGTGTGTGATATATATGTGTGTGATGTGTGTGTGATATATATGTGTGTGATATATATGTGTGTGATGTGTGTGTGTGTGATATATATGTGTGTGATGGTGTGATGTGTGTGTGTGTGTGTGTGTGTGTGATATATGTGTGATATATTGTGATGTGAGATATATATATGTGTGTGTGTGTGTGTGATATATATGTGTGTGTGATATATATTGTGTGTGTGTGTGTGATATATGTGTGTGTGTGTGTGTGTGATATATGTGTGTGTGTGTGTGTGTGATATATATGTGTGTGTATATATATATGTGTGTGTGTGTGTGTGTGTGTGTGATATATATGTATATGTGTGTGTGTGATATATATGTATATGTGTTTATCTGTGTAATATATGTGTGTGTTTATCCATGTGATGTATATGTATGCCTGTTTGTATATATATCTCCTGGTGTGTATCCATATATATGTGTTAATGTTTTATGTATGTCTATATGTATGTATGTGTGTGTATATATATATATATATATAGTGCAAATAAACCCCCTTTTTAGTCCTCAATATCTAAATAAACAAACAGACTAATCCCAAAAGTCGACACACACTCTCTCTCTCTCTAATGAAAGTGGTCAGGTGCTTCTTTTCTTAAAGTTCGGCTTCTTCTTACCTGAGTTATTTACCACCAACCAAATGTCCAACCAAACGTCCGACTATTATCGTACCAGGTACAACAACAGCCTTTGACCTATTTTATCCTACCTGTGTGTGTGTTTTTTTTTGTTTGTTTTTTTTTCGGAAAAGGTTGGACTAGGACGGTTTGTTTTTCCAACTGAGGATTTTTTGGAGTTTTTTTTGGTTGTGGGGAGGTTTTTAACCGCTTTGTCAAGTGTTTGTGGTTTTTGGGCAAAAAAGATTAAGGGAAAGCGCCTGTGAAGTTGGTGATTAGCCTGTTTTGGTTTGGCGGTCAGGTGAAAATGAAGAAGAAAAAAAAGAAAAAATAGCCCCCCCCATCCTTCCAAAAAAAAAAAAGAAAAAAGAAAACGGTTCTCCAATTGTAGAATTGATTGGATATATCCAGACTTTATTGTTTTTTTTGTTGTTGTTGTGGCGATCGACTTTGTTTTTCCGAGACTAAAAGCTGTTTTTATTGGTGTCTCTCTTTCTCTATTGAAGATTGGGCAAAATGTTTTCGAGAAAACAATAGGGGGGCTTTTTACATTGCATCTGTGTGTGTGTGTTATGTATGTATGTATATATATATATGTATGTATGTATGTGTGTGTATTCTTATATATATATATATATATATATATTTTCTAGAAAACAATAGGGTCCTTTTCACTTTGTGTATGTGAGTGTGTGTTTGTATTTATAAGTGTGTATATTTGTATGTGTGAGTGTGTGTTTGTATATATGTGTGTGTGCATGTTTCTGTGTGGATATATGTGTGTGTGTATATATATATATATATATATATATATAAAATGTGTGTGGATATATGTGTATGTGTGCATGTGTATGTATATATGTGCATGTATATATATATATATATATATATATATATATATATATATACGTGTGTATGTGTATTTATATATGTACATATTTATTACTTTTTGTAGTTAAAATCATTTTCACTGACTTTCTAAATCAATCGAAATAAAAAAAAAAAAAGAATAAAATTAAAATAAAAGTTTTAAAAATGAAAGAAAAATTGAATGATGTCTTTTGTCTATTTAAATTATTTCTGGATTGATAAAAAAAAAAAAAAAAAAGAAAAGAAAAATTTCTCGTAAACAGGCAGCCGACTAAAAAATTAAAACACATTTGTTCTTCACGATACGATGAGACAGGTAGTGAAATTCGA
>CM042177.1:42213594-42231094 GCA_023376005.1 Doryteuthis pealeii
CCTCTTCGCTCACCCCCTCTCTTTATCTTTCTCTAACTCTTTCTTTTTTCTTTCTTATCATATTTTCATTGTAGCATGTCTTTTTTTCTTTTCTGTTTCAAGACCCGAACAAAAGAGGAAGTTTTAGTTGAAGGCTCCAGACTTGTAGAGAGACTATGGCAGTTCTTTTAATGACGTTTGCAAGAAGGTTTGGTTTGTTTTGTTTGTTTTACAGCATATCAACCTCAGTGGGTCATTTAATGCGATAAAGTTTGCTATTTTGTTGTATATATAAATATAATTACATGTTATCAGTATGTCGATAAGGTCAACAGTATTAATAATGTAAAAACAATTTTATTATAATTGAGGTCTGAATAAAATGCAATCATGGAGAATGTGATGTCAATAACTAAGGAATTGTGACTTGAGTAGTAATATAGTTTCGGTTACAGACAGTAAAAACACAAATCTCCATTATAATAAGATATATATATATATCATGGGAGAAATGGGTATATAACAAAAGTCTAATTGTTATGTATTAATAAGTACAATCATTTTTTAGACGGTTAGTGTAGAGACAGGTTTGATTCAGGTTTGGTTTGTTTGGTTTTGTTTTACGGCATATCAACCTCGGTGGGGTCATTTAATGCCGACAAAGTTGTGAAATAAATACATTTAATGCATAATACAATTTTGTTTATCAACTCATGTTTTCCTATTTAACCCATAGATAGGACCCTAACAGGTACTACCACTCCGGGTCAGAGTGGACCAGAGAGCAATGGTGATGAAGGGTGCTCCACATTCCCCAAACCTCCAGAACTGAACCTCACCTTCAGATAGAGTTTAACGTCATTCCCAGGACATGTAGACCCGCAGCACCGCTTTCTAGCACCCATATGATAAAGGGGTTGGGCTTGCCATAAGGCAATAGGGTTAGGAAAATCATATAGGTGCTAGGGCTTGACGTGACCAGCCAATGATCGGAGGGGCCTCTCCGACCGCCCGTCTAGCCCAAGATAGGACCAAAGTGGAGTATTGCAAGTCATGAACTGCTCATCCACCTGGGTTCTATCCTTAAGTATCATGGGTCACCACCCGGCCAACAGGTGCCCCATTGGGGGAGTCTTACCCCTCTGCAGAGGTGCAGTTGGTGCATTCTAACGCCCCCAGCGACAGGGCGGTAGAATTCAAGTGTGAGGGAGTTGGATGATTGATGTTCTGTGACATAGAGTTGACCCCCCAACTTCCTGTTGTTTGGGAAATGGTGGGAAAGAAGTTTTAGTTAGTTAGAGTTAGTTAAGCAAAGACATCCTAATGTAAAGCATCGGCGCCACTTCACTAAAATATATGCCTTGCGTTGTCTCTGAGAGAACCAGATCAGTCAACAACAGAAGAAATAAAAGACTAAGAAAGACGGGTGAATTTATCTAAGAAGTTGTCAATAGGAAACACTGTTTACACTTGCACCTTTTTCACGGAAATCCATAGTGATGGTTCCTTTCAGCGTGACCTTCTTTACTGACTGCTGCACCTGGAACTTTTCTTTACTGGAGGTTGGTGTGTTTCCCACACGATGGACTGTCTTTTTTAAAATCAGGATTGTAGTGACATTCTTAAACATATTTTGACTAAGACATTTTGATATATGAACATTATTTGGAAGTATTCATGGTGTAATCCTATATAGAGAGAGAGGACAGACACAGAGAGAGAGAGAGAGAGAGGAAAAAGTACCAATACTAAAATTTAAAAAAAGAAGAAACTATAAAAATAAGAGAAATGAAATCATATTCAAATGTAAACATGCAAATAATTTTAAACTTATAGTGACATTCTTAAACATATTTTTGGAACTTTTCTTTACTGGAGAAATTTAACATTTTTGAAAAAAACAATTGATGTTATATAATTGCTAACAGAATTCTGTTTCGACCAGCTCGATAGATCGGTCATCATCAAGAGCAACATATGAGAGAAAGACGGGGAAAAAAATATAACTGTTAGAAGTCAGAGTACAAACAAACGTGATATTCAATGCTGGATTTTTTTTTTAAATGCGTGTTCTGTGTTAAAAATAAAAATAAAATAAATTTTAACCTCTGAAGGTTTTCATCTACAACACTATGGATTTATCAACACCACAAGTGACTTGAAACTTTACATCTTTCTTCAATTACGCTGTGGACTCGTAATTACTTTTTTAATAGCTGGAATATATCATGAAGAATTTTGATACTCATTATACACTTTTAAGTAATTTTACATCAAACTCTTTTGAGTTTTATTATGAACTATAATGCTTCTGATTTTTTAAAATAAAATTATTTTTATTTCTATTTTTAACACAGAACACGCATTTTTAAAAAATTCCAGCATTGAATATAGCGTTTGTTGTACCCTGACTTCTAACGATTATATTTTCCACATGATGGACTGTCTTTTTTTAAAATCAGGATTGTAGTGACATTTCTAAACATATTTTTGACTGGGACATGCTTCTCTATACGCATAACACATTCGTCTGTAATTTCTCTTGGTTTGCACTTCTCAGCCAGCAAAGATTTGATAACGGGCTTCTATTCAGGAACGGGTCACTGTTTGATTTGCCACCATTTTGAACAGTGCTGTTCGAAATTATTGATAAATGAGGTCTATCATTTTCTCCAACGTGATATGATGTATAATGATAAAATTTTGCCAAAGAGTTATAACAAATAGACTTTATTGTCTAAGCAAAGTCTAAGTTAGAAGAAGAAATAAAGATAGAAGTAGATAACAAAATAGGAGAACAGAAGAAAGTAAGTAAAATATAGATTTAGAATTGAGTGCATAACCACAGATGGCTTTATTTCCTTATAAGAAGAATAGAGAACCATAGAACAAACTTTCTCTCTCTACATATATATATATATATATATATATATATTATATATAGGTTAATATTATTATTGTTGGAGAATTGATTATAGAGGCTCAATTACTTTATGTAAGAGCTTTATTTATTATAATTAATAATACAATTTCAAAGTCGGTCCTACCATTGGTTTCTGAATAACACTTTTTCAATGTTATTCGTCTTCAGAGGGTCTCTGAATAAAATATATAATATATATAATATATATATTGTCTAAGCTCCCTGAAATAGTCTATAATGCAGGATCTCTAAGTCTTTTGTTATTTATTTAAATATATAATATATATATATATAATATATATATATATATAAATATATATATACTAGCAAACTGAAAAACACCCTCCCAGGCGTCGTAAAATTAATTTTTGAAAGACATTGCCTGAGAGGGTGTGAGTTAAAAATTCAATGTCAGAGGGTTTGTATCATAAATAAGCAAAATCCTCATATTTATTAAAGGAGTAAAAAAAAAAAAAATAAATAAAATAAAACAATTTGAAATGAAAACTGATCCCCGTCCTCTCAAAAAAATGTTGCATGCATGTAATAATCAAACAATTATTTTGAAATATTTCCACATCAGTTTTACACAAAATCGTAGGTATTTATTTATTTGTAACCTTTTTTTTTTTATTTACAGTAACAAGAAGTTAAGTAAAAAGTTTACAAATAAATAAATACCTACGATTTTGTGTAAAACTGATGTGGAAAATATTCAAAATAATTGTTTGATTATTACATGCATGCAACATTTTATTTGAGAGGAACGGGGATCAGTTTTCATTTCAAATTGTTTTATTTTATTTATTTTTTATTTTTTTTACTCCTTTAATAAATATGAGGATTTTGCTTATTTATGATACAAACCCTCTGACATTGAATTTTTAACTCACACCCTCTCAGGCAATGTCTTTCAAAAATTAATTTTACGACGCCTGGAGGGTGTTTTCAGTTGCTAGTATATATATATATATATATATATATATATATATATATATATATATATATATTTAAATAAATAACAAAAGACTTAGAGATCCTGCATTATAGACTATTTCAGGGAGCTTAGACAAATATATATATATATATATATATATATTTATTCAGAGACCTCTGAAGACGAATAACATTGAAAAAGTGTTATTCAGAAACCAATGGTAGGACCGACTTTGAAATTGTATTATTAATTATAAATAAATAAAGCTCTTACATAAAGTAATTGAGCCCTCTATAATCAATTCTCCAACAATAATAATAATTTAACCTATATATATATATATATATATATATATAATATATATATATGTAGAGAGAGAAAGTTTGTTCTATGGTTCTCTATTCTTCTTATAAGGAAATAAAAGCCATCTGTGGTTATGCACTCAATTCTAAATCTTTATTTTACTTACTTTCTTCTGTTCTCCTGTTTTGTAATCTACTTCTATCTTTATTTCTTCTTCTAACTTAGACTTTGCTTAGACAATAAAGTCTATTTGTTATAACTCTTTGGCAAAATTTGATCATTATACATCATATCACGTTGGAGAAAATGATAGACCTCATTTATCAATAATTTCGAACAGCACTGTTCAAAATGGTGGCAAATCAAACAGTGACTCGTTCCTGAATAGAAGCCTGTTATCAAATCTTTGCTGGCTGAGAAGTGCAAACCAAGAGAAACTTACAGACGAATGTGTTATGCGTATAGAGAAGCATGTCCCAGTCAAAAATATGTTTAAGAATGTCACTACAATCCTGATTTTAAAAAAAGACAGTCCATCATGTGGAAAATATAATCGTTAGAAGTCAGGGTACAAACAAACGCTATATTCAATGCTGGAATTTTTTTAAAAATGCGTGTTCTGTGTTAAAAATAGAAATAAAATAAATTTTATTTTTAAAAATCAGAAGCATTATAGTTCATAATAAAACTCAAAAGAGTTTGATGTAAAATTACTTAAAAGTGTATAATGAGTATCAAAATTCTTCATGATATATTCCAGCTATTAAAAAAGTAATTTACGAGTCCACAGCGTAATTGAAGAAAGATGTAAAGTTTCAAGTCACTTGTGGTGTTGATAAATCCATAGTGTTGTAGATGAAAACCTTCAGAGGTTAAAATTTATTTTATTTTTATTTTTAACACAGAACACGCATTTAAAAAAAAAATCCAGCATTGAATATCACGTTTGTTTGTACTCTGACTTCTAACAGTTATATTTTTTTCCCCGTCTTTCTCTCATATGTTGCTCTTGATGATGACCGATCTATCGAGCTGGTCGAAACAGAATTCTGTTAGCAATTATATAACATCAATTGTTTTTTCAAAAATGTTAAATTTCTCCAGTAAAGAAAAAGTTCCAAAAATATGTTTAAGAATGTCACTATAAGTTTAAAATTATTTGCATGTTTACATTTGAATATGATTTCATTTCTCTTATTTTATAGTTTCTTCTTTTTTTAAATTTTAGTATTGGTACTTTTTCCTCTCTCTCTCTCTCTCTCTGTGTCTGTCTCTCTCTATATATAGGATTACACCATGAATACTTCCAAATAATGTTCATATATCAAAATGTCTTAGTCAAAAATATGTTTAAGAATGTCACTACAATCCTGATTTTAAAAAAAGACAGTCCATCGTGTGGAAACACACCAACTCTCCAGTAAAGAAAAAGTTCCAGGTGCAGCAGTCAGTAAAGAAGGTCACGCTGAAAGGAACCATCACTATGGATTTCCGTGAAAAAGGTGCAAGTGTAAACAGTGTTTCCTATTGACAACTTCTTAGATAAAATTCACCGTCTTTCTTAGTCTTTTATTTCTTCTGTTGTTGACTGATCTGGTTCTCTCAGAGACAACGCAAGGCATATATTTTAGTGAAGTGGCGCCGATGCTTACATTAGGATGTCTTTGGCTTAACTAACTCTAAACTAACTAAAACTTCTTTCCCACCATTTCCCAACAACAGGAAGTTGGGGGGTCAACTCTATGTCACAGAACATCAATCATCCAACTCCCTCACACTTGAATTCTACCGCCCTGTCGGCTGGGGCGTTAGAATGCACCAACTGCACCTCTGCAGAGGGGTAAGACTCCCCCAATGGGGCCACCTGTTGGCCACGGGTGGTGACCCATGATACTTAAGGATAGAACCCAGGTGGATGAGCAGTTCATGACTTGCAATACTCCACTTTGGTCCTATCTTGGGCTAGACGGGCGGTCGGAGAGGCCCCCTCCGATCAGTTGGCTGGTCACGTCAAGCCCTAGCACCTATATGATTTTCCTAACCCTATTGCCCTTATGGCAAGCCCCAACCCCTTTTTATCATATGGGTGCTAGAAAGCGGTGGCTGCGGGTCTACATGTCCTGGGAATGACGTTAAACTCTATCTGAAGGTGAGGTTCCAGTTCTGGAGGTTTGGGGAATGTGGAGCACCCCTTCATCACCATTGCTCTCTGGTCCACTCTGACCCGGAGTGGTAGTACCTGTTAGGGTCCTATCTATGGGTTAAATAGGAAAACATGAGTTGATAAACAAAATTGTATTATGCATTAAGAATGTATTTATTTCACAACTTTGTCGGCATTAAATGACCCACCGAGGTTGATATGCCGTAAAACAAAACCAAACAAACCAAACCTGAATGCAAAACCTGTCTCTACACTAACCGTCTAAAAAATGATTGTACTTATTAATACATAACAATTAGACTTTCTGTTATATACCCATTTCTCCATGATATATATATATATATCTTATTATAATGGAGATTTGTGTTTTTACTGTCTGTAACCGAAACTATATTACTACTCAAGTCACAATTCCCTTAGTTATTGACATCACATTCTCCATGATTGCATTTTTATTCAGACCTCAATTATTAATAAAATTGTTTTACATTATTAATACTGTTGACCTTATCGACATACTGATAACATGTAATTATATTTATATATACAACAAAATAGCAAAACTTTATCAGCATTAAATGACCCACTGAGGTTGATATGCTGTAAAACAAAACAAAACAAACCAAACCTTCTTGCAAACGTCATTAAAGAACATGCATAGTCTCTCTACCAGTCTGGAGCCTTCAACTAAAACTTCCTCTTTTGTTTCGGGTCTTGAAACAGAAAAGAAAAAAAGACATGCTACAATGAAAAATATGATAAGAAAGAAAAAAAGAAAGAGTTAGAGAAAGATAAAGAGAGGGGGTGAGCGAGAGGAATCGATTGCTCTAATCAGTTTCAATTTATCATAATAATGGACCATTCCGTTTTTATTATAAAGAAAGAAAGGGAAGAAAAGGACATGCTACACAGAAAAAATATGAGAAAGAAAGAAAGAAAGAAAGTGGGAGAAAGATAGAGAGAGGTGTGAGTTTACGGAAGCGATAACACTAATCTGTTATAAATATATATATATTATATATATATTATATATACTAGCAAATATATGCACCCTCTGGGTGCAAGTATTTAAGTTTTAATGTAATAAAATATTGTATTAAATTAGAAAGGCTAATGAAACTAAATAAGAATGCAGATAAAAAGATTTGAAACAGAGGGAGTATAATAAAAAATGGAACAACTGAAACTTACTCTTCCATCACTCTCGTCTTTCATTGTTATTTTTTCTAATTTAAGTATTTAGTTATAAGAGGAAGTAAAGAATAAAATGACAGTTATTTTATCTTGTTAATGGATTTCATTTAAGATTCATTTAAGACATTTTTGCTTATATTCATTAAAATAAAACCAAACAGTTAGAAATCAATAATACTAAGCACATATTTATTAAATTCGATTTTTTAATATTAATATGCAAATTAGCCTTCCTGTTCACACTGTAAACCGCTATTTTGTTGTATATATAAATATAATTGCATGTTATTAGTATGTAGACATAGTTAACAGTATTAATAATGTAACACAATTTTATCAATAATTGAGGTTTAAATAAAAATAAAATCATGGAGAATGTGATGTCAATAACTAAGAGAATTGTGACTTGAGTAGGAATATAGTTTCGGTTACAGACAGAAAAACACACAATCTCCATTATAATAAGATATTATATGAAGAAGATGAAAAAAGGAAAGAAAGAAGAAAAAGAGTTAGAGTTAATCAAGATTGGTATACTTTTTACATATTGAATTATTTTGTAATTTTTCAATATTAATGAAAAGGGGCAAGGGAGGAAATAAGGAAAATCGAGTGAGAGTTAAATCAAGATTAATATAATTTCTTTAATCGGACGGTGTTGCAAGATGATAACGGTCGTACAAAACCCCCAAAAGACTGAGTATGATTCTGATTTGTGATTTTATATAGACATACATACAAATATTAACACATATATGTATACACACACACACACACACACATACATACATATATATATATATATATATATATATACTCATATGCATACAGACCGAGATATATATATACACACAGGCATACATATACATATATATCACACAGATAAACACACACATATATATATCACACACACACACATATATATATATATCACACACATAAACAATCTTTTATGTGTAAATAATGATTATTCAGAGGTCACTGAGAATATAATGTAAATAACTAAGGGAATTGTGATGTCGGTGGAGATGTGATCTCAGTTACAGACATATAATCTCCATTTATAACAAGATTTAGAACTCCCTCTTGTTCCGTGTTATCAATGCGAGACGAATGAACGATTATTTATTACGAAACGAGTGTGGGATGACATTACTCTTGAAATTAACACTATCTGATGTGTGGCAGATTATGTGGGATTGAGATAATACCCAAAAGTGAAATTAGTATGACCTATTAAAACCTGTCTGTATTAGCTCACGTGGCTTATGTCTTCTCAAGGGCAACTGTTTTTGTTTCTACAATTACAGGCAAAAGCTGTAACATCACCACTGTTATTATTTCTTAATTGTGTTTTTGTATTATCTACTACATAAACATACATACATATTCAGTTAACCAATCCTCAACAATCCAACTTTCTAGACTGACATCTGTGGTACCACCATCCACCATTCTGACACTCCCCATCTAGTGAGAAGAAAATCCACTAACCACCCCCAACCACCCCTCTCCCTACTGACGACCTTCTGTTTCAGCATTTTGAGAATGTCCATAATCGAAGCGAGTACTATATCCAAGTCCTGAAGATGGTCTAATTAAGAGACCGAAATGTTGCATTGTCGACAATAAACATCCAGTTTCCATAACATCCCGTGTTTGTCTTCCTTTCTCCACATATTAACCTCCTCACATTTCTCCCATACATACATATGTGTGTACATATATATTTTTACATTTTTCTTCCATTTTGAGTATTGAATACACACACACACACACACACATGCACACATATGTGTGTGTGTGTGTGAAGAAAAGGAAGTGAATCCAACGGTATGTAGTATATTAAGAAAAATTGAAAAAACACAGGTTTAACTGAGTTAAGTGGTAAGTTTATTGGCTGACGCTGCAGTGTTTCGATCTAATAATTAGATCATCTTCAGGGCATTTGTTGGTATATGGAAGGTGATAAAAAAATTTTTTTATCACAGAATAACGAGAAAAGCAAGTGATAGTCCTTATTTATCAGTCTGTTTAAAATTTGAAGTCTGAAGAAAGGAGACGGTTTGAAATATGACGTCAAATATTCTCTTTTACGGTGTGAGTATGAGAGTGTGTGAGTATGTGTATCAAAAAAAAAACATTGTGCATTTTTTAGGTGTTTTGTATGTGTGGTTGCGCGTGTGTGTATAAATCTTTTGCGATAAACGACATCGAAACAAACCTCAAGGTTGTGTGTGTGTGTGTATGTGTGTGTGATTTTCATTGAGTTGACATTCGAAATGTAAGAAAAATATAAAACGAAATAAATAATTTCGATTCTGTTTTTTCTGGGTCACTCATGTTACTCAACTAGGAAATAACCAAATATTTTTAAAAAATCCTCAATTGTCCCAATCTTGCTACAATTTTCAAAAAGGAACGCTGGTAAAACGATTTTCTCATCTCCAGTCACAGCATTCATAACAATATATATATATATATTATTTCTCTCTCTATCTATCTCTATAAGTCATTGCTCCTGGCAGGTCTTCCACATGGCATCCAGTATCCATACAGAGCTAACTGATATATGTTTTTGCTGGTCGTCCAATGCTGGTGTATCCATATGTAGGTGTTCACCGAAGAACATCACTTATGAGTTCGTTCTTGTTTCTCCAGCTGTGTCCAGCATGTCTTATTCACGTTACTTGGATGTAATGGTAATGATAGCATCTTCATTCAAAAAGTGATGATGAAACATACTTTGCTTGTTTACATGATTTTCATGTGATTTATAATTATTAAATATTGTAAAAAGTAACTGGTACTTAAGCATATATATATTTACCCAACCCCTCTGCATGAGTAGGATGTGACACAAGGTCGTTTTCTTAAGCGGAGTTTAACAGGTTTGAATTCAGAGTTTTCCTTCTCCTAGACTGTTGTCTAACCAAGCTGTAGCCTCACCACTGTTATTATTTTTTAATTGTGTTTTTGTATTATTTACTATGCACAAACATACATACATGTGTGTGTACGTATATATATATATGTATACATATATATATGTATACATATATATATGTATACATATATATATATGTATACATATATATATATGTATACATATACATATATATATGTATACATATACATATATATATGTATACATATACATATATATATGTATACTATACATATATATATATGTATACATATACATATATATATATGTATACATATACATATATATATATGTATACATATACATATATAATATGTATACATATATATGTATATATATATATATGTATATATACATATTATAAAATGGATACAATAGAAACCTACTCGAGTTTCACCATAAGGATCTTCAGGGTTAAATCCACTGAATTAATCGAGGTACCGATTAATTGCAGTCGATCACACGTGTGTTCATTGTATAAGATATTACGTTACTAAAGAACGCTTGTTTGAAAAAACTATATATATATATATATATATAATTTTCATTTTAACAGCATTGTGTGTTTTCATATCCTTTTATCTCTCTCTCTCTCTCTCTCTCTCTCTCTCTCTCTCTCTCTCTCTTATATATATATATATATATATATATATATATATATATATATATATATAATTATTTGAATACTGCTTCAACATTTTTGTGTAAAAATCTTTTGAGAAATATGTACACAAAAAATATAAATGTACAATAAACATCATTCCCTAACCACTAAGGCATCAAATAATCCTAGACGGATTGATGTGCCATTTAATAATTGTAAAAAAAAAAGAAGTAGATGTTTTCTTCACATAACTAGATGAGTGATGATAACTTAGTCGTTTCTTTTTTTTTCTTTTTTTGAGACCTGACTGTTGTATTGTGAAACTTTGGCTGTTCACTTCACGAGAGATGGGGGTGGGTGGGGGTGTTGGGTGTGTGGGGGTGGGGGGGGTGGTGGTTGGTTATGGAGTAAATCATCGAAGCTTGTCTAGTCAAGAGTTGTTCTCTCACGTTTAAAGCGGAGAATAATGTCTTTTTTATTGATTATTGGTTTTTCTTTCTCTCTCTCTTTCAATTCTTGTCTTTCTCTCATTCTATCCCTCTCTCTCTTTCTGTTGTACTCCTTCTCTCTCTCTCAATTCTTATCTTTCTCTCATTCTATCTCTCTCTTTCTGTTGTACTCCTTCTCTCTCTCTCAATTCTTGTCTTTCTCTCATTCTATCTCTCTCTCATTCTCTCTCTCTCTCTCTCTCTCTCTCTCTTTCTACTCCTCTCTCTCTCTCTCTCTCTCTCTCTGTTCTACTCCTCTCTCTCTCAATTCTTGTCTTTCTCTCATTCTCTCTCTCTCTCTGTTCTACTCCTTCTCAGTCTCTCTCTCTCTCTCTCTCTCAAGTCTTGTCTTTCTCTCATTCTATCTCTCTCTCTCTCTCTGTTCTACTCCTTCTCTTTCTCTCAATTCTTGTTTTCCACTCACTCTATCTGTTCCATTCCCTCTCTTTTTTCCTCTCTCTCTTTTTTCCTCTCTCTCTTTTTTCCTCTCTCTTTCTCTCTCTCTCTCTCTCTCTAGTTTTTCTCTACCCCCCTCTCTCCTCTCTCTCTCTGTTCCCCTCTTTCTTTCTGTTCCTCATCTTTCTCTCACTCTATCTCTCTCTCTGTTTCACTCTCTCAACCTTTCTCTCTGTTTATCCTTCACTCCTCTCTGTCCCTCTTCTTTCTCTCTCTCCTTTCCTCTGTTCCTCTCCTCTCTCTCTTTTTTCTTTCTGTTCCCCCCTCTCTCTCTGTCTTTTCTCTCTTTCTCCTTTCTCTCTGTTCTCCTCTCTCTCTCTCTCTCTTTCATATACACAATCCCATCCTTTATTTCTGTTTCTCACATACAATCGCTTCAACTCTCTCTCTCTCTATTTTATACACACATTCTCATCATCTGTCTGTCTGTCTCTCATACACAAATTCCTATTATCTCTCTCTCTCTCCCTCTCTCATACACACAATCCCATCCTTCGTCTCTCTCTCTCTCTCTCTCTCTCTCTCTCTATCATACACAAAATCCCATCCTTTCTTTCATACACACAATACCATTGTTTCTCTCTCTCTCTCTCATACACACAATACCATCCTACATCTCTCTCTCTCTCTCTCCCTCCAGCAGGTGCTCCAAGCGGGGAGGAAGACAAGAGGGGAGTGTGTGTGTGTGGGGGGGAGGGGTTGGGGGTTGGTTGGTTTTAGCTTCTATTGCCTAATCTGTTCCCCTGATAATAATTAGCCATTTAATCTACGCTGAGAAGTTCGATGGATGTTGCGAGGGGAGGTGCTGACGGATGCTGGGGAGAGGCGTTATTCTTTTTATTTATTTATTCATTCATTCATTTTTTTGTTTGTTTATTTGTTTGTCTAGGCTGCAGAGTGGGCAGCAGCGGCTGCAACAGAGTGTGGGGGGGGATATTGGCAGGCTTGAAACTGAGAGAAACGTGTGTGGGGGGAGAGTGGGGGGGATGGCTAAGGGGTCAGGGGGGGGGGTGACGATGTGGAGGCTTTTTTGGGGAGTGAGTTTATCTGCCTGATGTTTTGTTGTGCAAAATCGTATATCATCTCGCCTGACCGTCTTTGCCGCTGCCCTCAGCACCCCCAGACCATTAGTTGTTTTTTTTTTATTTATTTTTTTTTATATCAACCTCTCTCTCTGTCTTTCTCCTCTATCGCTCTCTTTTCCTCTCACCTTCTCTCTCTCACTCTCTCTCTCTCTCTTCTTCTAACACCCTCTCTCTTCACTCACTTTCTTTCTAGTCTCTGTCTATCACATTCTCTCTCTTTATCACCTCTATCTCATACATCTATCTCTCTTTCTCTCTCTCTATCACTCCCCTCTCTCTCTATCACCCCCCTCTCTCTCTATCACCCCTCTCTCTCTCTCTTTCTATACCCCCTCTCTCCTTTCTATCACCCCCTCTTCTTTCTATCACCCCCTCTCTCTCTCTTTCTATCACCACCCCCCTCTCTCTCTTTCTATCACCCCCCTCTCTCTCTCTCTTTCTCTCTCTCTCTATCACCCTCGTCTCCCTCTCTCTCTTTCTCTCTCTCTCTATCACCCTCTCTCTCTTTCTCTCTCTCTCTATCACCCTCTCTCTCTTTCTCTCTCTCTCTATCACTCTCTCTCTTCTCTCTCTCTCTCTCTTCTCTATCACCCTCTCTCTCTATCACCCTCTCTCTCTATCACCCTCTCTCTCTTTCTCCTCTTCTCTCTCTCTTTCTCTCTCTCTCTCTCTCTCTCTCTCTCTCTCTCTCTCTTCTTTCTCTCTTTCTCTCTCTCTCTATTTCTCACACCTTCTTTCTCTCTCTCTATTTCTCACACCTTCTTTCTCTCTCTCTATTTCTCTCACACCTTTCTCTCTTTTTATCACCCTCTCTCTCTCACACACATCTTCTTTCTCTCTCTCTCTCTCTCTCTCTTTCTACCACCCCCTCTCTCTTTTTCTCTCTCTCTCTTTCTATCACCTTCTTTCTCTCTTTCTATCTCTCTCTCTCTCTCTCTCTCTCTCTCTCAATCCCCCTCTCTCTCTCATCCCTTGCAGAAAACACACTCTCTAATCATTCACATAAATACCAACACTTTTTAAAATGTTGAATGTCCAACAAATCCAGTTTTGTATTTTAATTCATTTTTATTTCTATTTAATATTTTTTCTTTTTCTTCTTTTTTTCATTAATTAATTAATTTTTTTTTTTCTTTCTTTTTTCAGGTAAATTCTTCCAAAATTTTCTTTGCACCTTTTTACGGCTGATTGAATTGGTGGGTAAGATTTTCACTTCTCTATGTATCTCATTATTAATATTATTATTTATTTGTTTATTATGACTCCTAGGGCATCTCTCCTTTTTCATTATCTTCTTGTATAAAAACAAAAACAAAAGAAAAATCTTTGCACAGAATATAAAAAAGTCATCAGGGTAGCTTAATGTCGGTATCAACCAATCAATGAGGGAGTCTATCCACTTTTCAATAGCGCTAGACCAAGGAAATGTTGGTTTTTTTTGCATCTGAGGTGGAGCAGCACACCTACCATCAGCTCCTTACTTTACTGCACAGATTCCTGTACTACTCATACGCTGAGTTGACGGGGGCCAGTTTTGAACTAGGCACCCTGTGGTTTCTAGCCGAACGCTCTACCGACTAAGCTAACCCAGCCCACAGAATATCTACAAGTCTTATACAATATCTATATGGTTAGCAAGCTGGTCTCGCAGATCCATTACTACTGAATAGTTTGATTTCTTACTGTATACTTCCTACTTGCGACCTTGTGTCACATCCTAACCGTGGCAAAGCAGTGGCCCATCATAGTTTAATGATTACCAAGCTAGTCTCACAGATCCATTACTACTGAATAGCAACTTTGATCCTTGGTGGATGCCCCATATTTGTGACCTTGTGTCACCCCCTGCCCATGAGGGTGTCCCATCGTTTTGTAATAGTTAGCATGCTAGTCCCATTGTATCCATTTTGTAACTTTTAGTTATTGAAAGCTGACACAAAGGAATGGATGCTGGAATGAGGCTAACACACGATGCAATCTTTTCAACTGCTAAATACTGTTGTATAGTGTTTCTTCATTGACTAGTAATGTAACATAAGATTAGTATATATGGTTTGTGTATATTGTACCTTGTTCATCAGTCACAAGGTCAGGTCATTGGTAGACTACTGTCACTACTGTTCAGTTGTATTCAATTGGAATTTAAATATATTCAGACACCTGCAGGATTTCCTTTCACTTGCTGGGGGTGTCACCGCGTACAATATTGCTACACAATTGTAGCATAAGAATAATAAATTTCATCCATACCAATATATACAGGGTGATCAGGATAAATTTGACATATTTATATTTGGTTAATTTTTTTTTCCGTAGGTTGGAGGTATTGATGCACACTATGTGTCATTTAAAAGCTTGGACCCTTTTTCATTCATATTCATGATGACAGATAAAATGGATGACTGGAACCCACCTGAATCATGGAAGAGAATAACTTGTATCATGATGATCTGCGCTGGCCTTGATTTCTTGAAAATCTACAGAAAAAAGTGTTGGAGGACCTTTGCATTGGAATTCAGGATTTTACATTCTGCGTAGTGTGCGTCAATACCTCCAACCTATTGAGAAAAATAACCCAATATAAATGTCAAATTTATCCTGAACACACTGTATATAAAACACACGCACAAATATAACACATACATAAACACACATATATGCAACACACATATGCATGTGTGTATATATATATATATATGGAGGCGCGTGGGCTAGTGGTTAGTCTTGGAAAATGGACTCGTCGATTCGAGTTCAATTCCTAGACGAAGCTGTTGGCATTTCACATAGCGCTAATACCCTTGGGAAAGGTATGAATCCGTATATATTCTCCCTCCAGCTATGGGTTAAATAGTAGGGCAGACTGGGCTCTTCAGCCTAGGGTAGGTAACCAGTCTAGGAGAGGGATAACTCTGAATTCAAAATTCCTGAGGTCGGTCGTTGATTGGGTTTGTGGCAACCCTTGATGCACCAATTCTTTCCTATCGACTGTGCCAAAAAGTGTAGATGGTCCAACACAAGCCTTCACCACTATAAACAAATCCCTATGTGGGTTGTTCATTGCGTGTGTGAACCCTCATGCATCGAAAATCGACGAGAGAGTCCATAATATATATATATATATATATATATATATATATATGTCATCCACAGACACGTGTTTCAGCGTTTCACGCCTTTTCAGTGTGTCTAGACACAACTATCTTTGGCTAGGGTCGAACTCAGACTGACTGTGTGGCAGCCTGATATCTAATCCCCTCGGCCACTGACAGCTGTAGTGGGGACTGGTGTTTTTAAACTATTCAGTACATAGGTTTGTTTATGTATTTTACGGTCACTGAGAGATCAAATTTCCGGGGGAAATGATCATTGCTTATATGCTTAGTAGTGAGAGTTAATTTAAAGTACCAATTAGAGAGCTCATACCAAATTTATGGGAGCATATATATATATATATGTAATATATCAAGAAAATTGAAAAAACACAGGTTTAAATGGGTTAAGTGGTGAGTTTATTGGCCGACGCTGCAGTGTTTCGATCTATTAAATAGATCATCTTCAGGCATAAGATAAGAAATTATATATCACAGAAAGATGAGAAAAAGTGAGTGGTAATCCTTCTTATTCAGTCTGTTTTAAAAAATTTTCTGAAGTTTGAAAAAAAGGAGACGGTTTTGAAATATGACATCAAATATTCTTTTTAAGGTGTGAGTATGTAACGCTGTTAGTGTGTGTATTGAAGGAAAACATTGTGCATTTTTTAGGTATGTGGTTGTGTGTGTGTGTGTGTATAAAATTTTTTTTCTGTAGCGATAAACGACAGGAAGTGAAAGCTCAAGGTTGTGTGTGTGTGTGTGTGTGCGTGTGTGTGTGTGTGTGGTGTGTTTGTAAGAGGTAGGGGAGAGGTGTTGTGTATATTGGTAAGAGGGGTATAGGATATATATATATATTATATATATATATATATATATAAATATAAATTCATGCCATTTCGGAACACTTGTTTTTTCAAATTTTCTTTATATATATATATGTGTGTGTGTGTGTAAAGGAAATGACTTACCGGTTTTCAATGGTCATAATTACAACATGAACTCTTGTAATTAACTGTAAGTAATTAATATCTTGATTAATTCAGTGGATTTAATCCTGACGATCCTTATGTTGAAACTTGAGTAGGTTATTTCTGTACACACGACAATACTATATTTACACACACACACATATATATATATATATATCATCGACACTCATATATATAACATGCACACACACACATGGAAATAACACATACAAACACATATATATATATATATATATATATCATCGACATCCATATATATAACATACACACACACACACATACACACACACCCACATGGAAATAACACATACACACACACCCACATGGAAATAACACATA
>CM042177.1:42233594-42291094 GCA_023376005.1 Doryteuthis pealeii
TATATATATATATATATATATATATGTATATTATTATGTATATGTATTTTCTGATTAGTATCATCCTCAAATGTGTAGGTGTCTTTCACTAGGTAAAATACATTTTGCAAAATATATTTATATATCAATATATATCTGATGAGTCTATTATATATATATATATATATATATATATATATATATATTATATATTTATATATCTATATTTATATTTTAGAAGTAATTTTTTGGTTGTTTAGAAACATATATACATATAAATACACTTATCAGATATACCATCAAAGAAGCATACATAGACTCATATATATATGTATGTATATATATATATATATATATATTTCAGAGATAGAAATAAACAGAATTCATTGATTCAAATTCATATAATATGAACAAAAGAATATATATTTATGATTGCTAGTAAAAATAATTTTAGGAATGAATATATATATGTATATATGTATATGTATATATATGTATATGTATATATATATATATATATATGATAAGCAAAGGGAAACATTTTAGAATTGAATTTAGATATTCTTTATATAAAAATAATGAGATTTATTTAGCTAATCCATCACGAGACTGCTGGATATTTATGTATGCACATGCGCATCTCTGCTTGTATGTATGTATGTATGTATGTATATATATATATATATATTATGTATATATATATTTCTCTCTTCCTTCCTAATATTTGAGAACCTATATTGATACATATGTTTGTATCTATGTATGTCTATATTTATATATGTTTATATATATATTATATATATATATGAGTATGAAAAAGATGGAATGAAAAATATATATATATATATGTGATGTATGTATCTTGTTCATACAGCTCACATTTGATTTTAAAAGCATTTATCAGATATGCGCATTGAATAAAGACCTGAATAATAGGTGCATCTATGTTTTTTATATATATTATATATAATTTCTCTCTTCATTCTCTGTATTTCATAACATATATTGGTACATGCTTCTCTCTCTCTCTCTCTCTCTCTCTATATATATATATATATATATATATATATATATATATATATATATCTGATGAGTCTATTTATGTGTATATACTGTCTATAATATAATATATATATATATGTATAGGCGTTTTTGGTTGCTATTTTGATAAAGGATTTTAGTATTTTCAGTGAGAATTTTTCTTATGTCAGAAGATGTGAATTTGTCAGTAAGTTTTGTATTTAGATGTTGTAATATAGAGAGGTGCTATGTAAGATGACATACATACATATATATATTATATATATATATATATATATATATGATTCATGAAGTGCACATTTGATTTTAAAGCATTTATCAGATATGCGCATCGAATAGAGACCTAAATAATAGGTGCATTTATGTTATATATATATATATATATATATATACATACATATATATATATATACATACATACACACACACACATGTATCAATATAGGTTTTAAAATACTAGGAAGGAAGAGAGAAATTATAAATATAATATATATATATATTATATATATATATATATATTATATATATGTATAATTTCTCTCTTCCTTCCTAGTATTTTAAAACCTATATTGATACATGTATGTATGTATGGTGTGTGTATGTATGTGTATATATATATAATTTCTGTCTTTCTTCCTTGTATTTTAAAACCTATATTGATACATGTGTGTATATATATATATATATATATATATATATATATATATATATATATATATATAAAAAGAAGTGAATCCGACGGTATGTAGTATATTAAGAAAAATTGAAAAAAAACCCACTGGTTTAAATGAGTGGTAAGTTTATTGGCCGATACTGCAGTGTTTCGATCTATTAATTAGATCATCTTCAGGGCTTTTCTTGGTATATGGAAGATGATAAAAAAATTTTATCACAGAACAACGAGAAAAGTGAGTAATAGTCCTTATTTATCAGTTTGTTTAAAATTTGAAGTCTGAGAAAAAAGAATGTTGAAAAAATGGACGGTTTGAAATATGACGTCAAATATTCTTTTTTTGCGGTGTGAGTATTAGAGTGTGTAATTGTGTGTATCGAAAAAAGCATTGTGCATTTTTTATGTGTTTTTGAATGTGTGGTTGCGCATGTGTGTATAAATCTTTTGTGATAAACGGAATCAAACAAAACTTTAAGGTTGTGTGTGTGTGAGCATGATTTTCATTGATAAAAGTGGCAAGAGAATATTCTTTTAACTTTTGCGTTGCTGTGTGCGTTTATTATGTAAGGGGGTGGGAGGAAGGAAAAATATATGTATATATAGTATATATACTATATATATATCCCTGCCCATTTTTGCATTTTTCTCNGACCGCTCCCCCCCCTCCAGTTTTCGAACAAACAATCTCGCCAGAAATGAATCGCAGTCTATTTTTATGCAGATTTTACCAATTTTTCCAGTAAATAACTTTTCGGTAATTAATTTAAGTATTTTTTTCTTTCGTTAGTAATCAGTAGAATTTTGAGAGAAAATTTAAAAAAAAAAAAAAAGTATGACTAAAAAAACATTAAAAAAAAGTCTGAAATTTGACTGGTTTGTCGGTAGGGTGGTGGTGGGGGTGGGGGTATTGTTTTACCACAGAAGTTTATTAAGACAGAACAGAGCCAATTTTTTTTCTTTTAATAAAAAAAAAAATTTTTAAAAAAAAAAAAAAATTACCCGATTATTAAAAAACAAAACCTTAAAAGACAAAAACATTGAAATCATCATCAATACACACCACCACAACTATCAATCATCATCAAGCAGCCCAGATTCCACCTTGATAATAGAGAGAGAGTGACGAAGAGAGAGAGTGAACGAAGAGAGGGAGAGAGAGTGAACGAAGGGAGAGAGAGTGAACGGGGAGAGAGAGAGAGAAGAGAGAGAGAGGAGTAGGAGAGAGAGAGAGTAAAGAGAGAGAGATGAAAGGAGAGAGGAGAGTAGAGAGAGAGAGAGAGAAGTGAAAGGAAGAGAGGAGAGTAAGAGAGAGTAAGGAGAGAGAAAGAGAAGTAAGTGAAAGGAGAGAGAGAGAGTAAGTGAAGGAGGAGTAAGAGAGAGAGAGAAAGAGAGAGAGTAACAAGGAGAGAGAGTGAAGGATGAGAGGGTGAAAGGAGAGAGAGAGAGAGTAAAGAAAGAGTAAAGAGAGAGAGAGAGAGTGAAAGAAGAGAGTAAAAGGAGAGAGAGAGAGAGTGAAAGAAGAGGTAAAGGAGAGAGATAGAGTGAAAGGAGGGAGAGAGAGAGTAGAGTGAAGGAGAGAGAGAGAGAGAGAGTGAAAGGAGAGAGAGAGTAAGAGAGAGAGTGAAAGAAGAGAAGAGAGAGAGAGAGTGAAGGAGAGAGAGAGAGAGTGAAAGGAGAGAGAGTAAAGAGATAGAGAGTGAAAGAGAGAGAGAGAGAGATAAAAGAGAGAGAGAGAGAGTAAAGAAGAAGAGAGACAGAACTGCTTACTTTTTTAGCAGTGTCCAGCATGTCTTTTTTTTCGTCTCAATCAGATGGCTCTGCTGTGTGATAGGTGGCAAGCGGCTGTACAGTTACTTTGTTGTAGGGTGTTGTTTCTGTATTTGTTTGATATCCCATGGAGGCATTCTTGCACAGTTCCCATATCTCATCTCTAGGGTTCAAGTGGTGCAGCCATACAGTAGTCCTGATACAACTATAGCTTGGAAGAATTGTCGCTTTAACTAGTAATAGAGTCATAAAAAAAGGAATTGTTGACCCGAGTTCAATTCCTGGACAAGGCTGTTTTGCATTTCACTTAGCGGTAATACCCTTGGGAAAGGTATGAATCAAATTCTCCCTCAAGCTAAGGGTAAATAGCAGGGCAGACTTGGTTCTTTAATCATGACTAGGTAACCTGTCTAGTAGAAGGAAAACTCTGAATTCAAACCTGTTAAATTCCGCTTAAGAAATTGACCTTGTTTCACATCCTACTCTTTGCGGATATATACTATATAATATATATGTATGTATGTATGTATTTTATATGCTTCTTGCCTAACTGGAGTCATTATGGTAGGAGGGGAGTCTCTATGATGTAGTGGTTGGCTGGTTGGTTTTTACGGCAGGTCAGCCCTCTGTAGAAGCAATACTCACAATCGCAGTGGGATTCCAATTACCATCGAATTGGCAGACAAGGTAGCAACCGAGCTGTAACTCAATAGAGAACCTGCATTGCCGCCAGCATAATACAGAATGGTTGATATTTATCAAGCATAATAATGTTGTATATTCTTTCTTCTAGTATCTTCTTCTAGCGTTTGGACTTCGTCTTGGGGACTTCATGTCTGGTCTTCCATTGGGGATTTCTCTTTATCAGAAGCCCTGTGTCGTTGGTAGTTTTTAGATAATAACCCAAGACTTCGATTTGCTTTAGATTATATTTTATTCCGAAATCCCCACCAGACTACCTGCACAGATTGAGTCGGCCGTGCGCTTAACACGACTTACCACCTTCGTGGATTGGCCGATACTGATACTAAACTCTCTTTCTAATCTAAACTGGAAGAGGGTCTTCTCCACCGATTCTCATGGTATCCACCGGAAGGATCAGGATGATCAACCCTTGTCACTCAATCCTTCAAGGCCGCCGGCTGCAACTTATATCAGCCATTTTGGTTTCTACACTACTGTAAATAAGTGTTAGGGTACTAACAATTATGTAACAATAACTAATCAGGACCAGATGCAAGTATGGAATATTAATGAGTGAAGGTAAATGTGTAAATGAAAAAGAAATATGACTGCATCGTCATTTTCCTGGGGGATGAATGGGTAGATGTGGGCTGGCCAGAATGACGTTTTTCTTTAGGGTTGGTTGAAATAGCAAATCTATGAAACTGATGACTTTGGAAGAACTTGAAGGACGAATACAAGAATTTATTTCTACCATTCCACAAGAGTTCCTCAAAAGATCAGTTGATGCATTTCCCGAGCAGCTTGAGAGGCTGGAGTCAAATGCCGGTACCCATATAGAATTTTAAATAAAACTCCATGTTATGTGTATTCTTCTCATATTCATTTTTTGTAAAAATAATTAAACTATAAAATTTTGAAAATAGTGAAGGCAGTTATTTTACAATCACCCTGTAGATTGATTATATATATATATATATATATATATATATATATATATATATTGAAGAAATAGATACAACAGAAACCTACTCGAGTTTCGTCGCTAGAATCATCAGGGTTAAATCCACTGAATTAATCGAGTTACCGATTAATTGCAGCTGATCACACGTATGTTCATTGAATAAGATTTATCGTTACAGAGAAACGCTTGTTTACATTTTTTTGAAATCTCACCGGGAATTGTTTTTTTGTTTATTAAAATGAAAGATACAAATCAATTTGTGGATCCTGTGCACCTCCAACGATCGTGCCCATATTCACCGGTAAGCCACCCTTTATATATAAATACATATATATCAGTCATCCACAGACACGTGTTTCAATGTTTACGTCTCATCAGTGCGGCTCGACTTTTTAACAGCTACCTCTAGCCAGGAGTGAAACCCGACAGAATTTTTACTTCTCAAGCTCCTTACCCTTATGGCCGCAGAGACTGTCAGTCAGGGGCGAACAATTAATTGATACAGAATGTATGTTTTTATAATCAGCAGAGAACTCAAGTCTGTAAACAACAGGCGAGTAAATGTCTAATGCTAAACGGTGAAAGTTCAACTAATGTCTCCCCTACAGTGCTCTACCAGGAAAATTGGGAGCATATATATATATATATATATGTGTGTGTGTGTGTGTGTGTGTGTGTGAAAATGGAAGTGAATCTGACGATATGTTGAAAAAAGAGAAATAAAGGAAAGAAAGTATTGAATGGATAAAATAGGATTATTTTAATCAATTTTACTTACATGTGTTTCGGTCAGGAGTTTATCCATGTGTACATTATTCAATCTGTTATTATTTTTAAATAACGAAATGAAATAAAATAATAATAGAAAAAATGTAGAAATGTTCAGCTCACAAAGAAACGTCGACCTTCCTCAGAGTAAATCCTTATTTTTTTAAATAAGATTCGTTGGAACGCGGAGAATTTTTGAAATGTTCGAAAGAAGAACTTTTTAAAAATCACATGAAGAAAGTGTTCAGACGCGGTGGAGAAGACAGTTATAATGACGTCATGTCATATATATATATATATATATATGTGTGTGTTGTGTATTTGGGCAGCATTCTTTCATTTATACATGTAGAATTAAACAAATTCGAAGTGCCAAAAGTACTTGGGACCTGAACTTTGGTGGACTTATCCACCAATTCCACCCAAACATTAAAAAGTTGGCCAGAAAATTAGAAAAAATAAAAAATAAAATTGTTAAACAGGAGATATGCCTTTTGTTTAATTCTACATGTATAAATGAAAGAATGCTGCCCAAATACACACACACACACACATATATATATATATATATATATATATATATAATGTTCTGTTACTCTCGATTGTGTTTTGATATTCAATTTGCACAGATTGGCTTTTTGTTTCACTGAAAAGTCTGTAGCATGAAGGAAAAATGTATAACTAAGCCGAATGTTCCAATACAAAGTTCAATGGTAAACCTAATGTCAAAGAAAAGAGAGAGAAAAAAAAAGAAGAATACTGCCCTTAGGGACATCCATAGTTGAAAAATGTGTAAATAATTATTGAACCATTTTCTGCATAGAAGTTGTAAATAACATAACGATGCTCATAGCGTAATGGTTTTGTAAACATGATATTGGTTTTAATGACATATCAACCCACCTAGGGTTATTGGCAACGCTTCTCAACCCATTTTATCATATAGGTGCTAGAAGGCGGTGGCTGAGGGTCTTAGTATCCTGGGTATGATGTTAAAATGGATCTAATGGTGAGGTTCCAATTCTGGATCTCTGGGAATTTGGGGTACCCGTTCATGACCATTGCTCCCAGGTCCCTCTGACCTGGAGTGGTGGTACCTGTTAGGGTCCCATCTAAGGGTTAGAATAGACTAAAGAGTTGAAAAAAATGTTTTTAAAAAATAAATAGAAATAAACTGTCTTTGGGATATAAAATAACCCAACAAGAGTTGACATGCCATAAAATCTAACCAACCAGACTCCAGAAATGGATCTTAAGGATGGGATCCTAGTGGCTGAGCAGTCCATAACATGCAACACTCTACTTTGGCCCTTACTTTGGCTAGACGGGAGGTCGGTCGGAGAGGCCACACTGATCAAACGGCTGACCATGCCAAGCCCTAGCACCTATATGATTGCCCCAACCCTATTGCACTTATGGCAAACCCAAACCCTTTTTATCATGTATGTGCTAGAAGGAGATGGCTGAGGGTCTTCATGTCCTGGGTATGACAAACTCTATCATATGGTTCTGGAGGTCTGGGGAATGTGGAGCACCTCTTCATCACCATTGTTTCCTGGTCCACTCTAACCCGGAGTGGTATTACCTGTTAGGGTCCCATCTATGGGTTAAATTGACAAAGGAGTTGAAAAAAAAATGTGTTTAAATAAAAAATTGAGTACCCAACAAGAATAAATAAAACAAAATGTCATAAAATAACCCAACAAGGGTTGACATGCCATAAAATCCAACCAAACTCCAGAAATGGATATTTTTTCTCATATATATATATATATATATATATATATATATATATATACACATACACACATATATAGAGGCGCATGGGCTAGTGGTTAGAGTCGTGGGAAATGGACTCGTCGATTCGAGTTCAATTCCTAGACAAAGCTGTTGGCATTTCACATAGCGCTAATACCCTTGGGAAAGGTATGAATCCATATATATTCTCCCTCCAGCTATGGGTTAAATAGTAGGGCAGACTGGGCCCTTCAGACTTGGGTAGGTAACCCGTCTAGGAGAGGGATAACTCTAAATTCAAAATTCCTGAGGTCGGTCGTTGATTGGGTTTGTGGCAACCCTTGATGCACCAATTCTTTCCTATCGACTGTGCCAAAAAGTGTGGATGGTCCAACACAAGCCTTCACCACTATAAACAAATCACTGTATGGGTGTTCATTGTGTGTGTGAACCCTCATGCGTCGAAAATTGATGAGAGAGTCCATAATATACATACACACACACACACTAACCACTCCACACGAGCAGGATGCAACACAAGGTCAATTTCTTAAGCGGAGTTTAGCAGGTTTGAATTTAGAGTTTTCCTTCTTCTAGACTAGTTACCTAGCCATGGTTAAAGAGCCCAGTCTTCCCTGCTATTTACCCATAGCTGGAGGGAGAATTGAATTAATACTTTTTCCAAGGTATTAGCACTATGTGAAATGCAAACAGCCTCGTCCAAGAATTGAACTCGGATCAACGAGCCCATTTCCTAGTACTATAACCATTACACCTATATGTCTACATTTCTGTTACTTTTCAATTTTGCGGTATCACTTTTTAGATTGTGTTTAGATATTCAATTATCACGGATTGGCTTTTTGTTTCACGGAAAATTCTGTAGCGTGAAGGAGAAAAAAAAAGTGTAAATAAGCCGAATATTCCAGTGGCAGAGTTCAATGGTAATTCAAGTGCCGAATCTGAAGTAAAAGAAAAGAGAGAGAAAAAAAAAAAAGAAAGGAAGAATACTGCCCTGAGGGACATCCATAGTTGAAAAATGATATTGTCAGTGTTTTTGTGCAGGTGTCGAGAACATTAGCATATATATTGATCTATTCGGTGCATTTCGGTATTTCTTTCAGATTGCACGAATATTTGGCGATCAGATATCAAACATATATAAAAATAGGTCATTAAATGTCTGCTTTTCTTGGGGGAGGGGGCGGGGAAGGGGGGCAGGGAGCAGGTTGGCGCCATTTTGTAATGTTATATATGCTCTAAGCTTTGCTCTTGTATTCTTCCTCTACAAAATGATTGTATATGTATGGAAATCTGATCTTTTTCATAAAATAAAAGCAGAAATTGTTCCTAGCTGTGTCAGTGCTACTGTATGGCTGCACAGTTACCAGACAAAAAAAAGGGACTGTAAACGAATACAGGCTCTGTACTATTGAAGTCAGTAAGTCCATATATATATATATTTTTTCAAAATGTTAAATTTCATACTGTCGGATTAATTTCCATCTATTTTTCATATTTGTCAAATGAAAAAACTCAAAATGCATGTTCTGTTTTAAAAATAAAATAAATTTTATTTTTAATTTTTAAAAAATCAGAAGCATTATAGTTTATAGAAAAACGATTTGGTCGAAACAGTACTGTCAGCAATTGCATAACAAACATCATATGTTTTTTCATAATGTTAAATTTCATACTGTCGGATTAATTTCCATCTATTTTTCATATTTGTCAAATGAAAAAACATTATATCTGTGACTTTTACACCTTGAAGACTTTCATCTATAACTCTACGGACTTATCAACGCCACAAGTAAATTTTGGAACTCTAACATCTTTTTTCAAATTACAATGTGGACTTGTATATTTTTTAACAGCTGAAATATATACTATACTATTTTGATACCCACTTTACATTTTTATATAAACTTTTACAACAAACTCTTTTGAGTTTTTCTATAAACTATAATGCTTCTGATTTTTAAAAATTAAAAAAAAAAAAAGCAGAACATGCATTTTTCAAAGAATTTCAGCGGTTGAATTCAGCGTTCGTTTCTGTAAACAGTCTTTTTTAACGGATATCTTCTCTTCCCATCTATGTCGCTCTTTGATGAAGACCAACTTATCGATTTGGTCGAAACAGTACTGTCAGCAATTACATAACAAACATCATATGTTTTTTCAAAATGTTTTACTTGAAGGCACTTACAACGCATCGCATAAAATTCGATACTTTTTCTTATAGAAAATGAACTTGACAAGTGTAATATGGCTCGATAGAATATACAGACTGTTTCGATATTAAGTCTCATCATATATACTAACGATCCGACAGAAATCGAAACCGGGATAGTGAAATATATATATATATATATAAATCAATTTCAGGTAGGATATGTCAGACGATTTTAAAATAAAACTAACAGTTAGGCAACACCATATTCATTTTATTTAATTTTACTATTAAATTATGCTCAGTTGTCTTCACAAAAACCTTGATAATGGGTGGAGGCCACCTGAAATATTGGGAAAAAGACAAAGTGGACCAAGGGCAAAACAACAGTTATCTATTTGAACTCTGTTTTTTTTTGTTCTCTTTATATTTCTAATGCTTCCAATATCACTGAAAATGTTCACAAGAACTATATATATATATATATATATATATATGGAGTATTGAAGTCAGTAAGTCAACTGTTGGTTTGAATAACAGCAGCTAACTAAGTACAACTTAAGCAGTGTCCAAGACAGTTGGTATATATAGAAATCAAGAATGACCCATTCATGAATTTGGGTGATTTGGGTGATTCCATTCCTTGAGTTCTGATTGGCTGCTTGACTGCTTGATTTGAATGACATTGTGGAGTCTTATATATATCCTGTCATTCTGCAGTAGACTTTGTGACTATTCGGGTTTGTATTTAAGTTACAACCGTTTGTTGCCTTGTCTTCCCAGTTCGACGGTAATTGGAACTTTAATTAATCTTCATGTACTAACTACCAGAACACAGTCATGGTGATCTTCAGACCAACCTGGTCTGAAGATCGCATAGGTGAGAAACTGTCAGTTACCAGGTGTTGACTCCATGTCCACACTACCTTAACTCAAATATATAATAGGATCAACCCAATTTTTCAACCTGCCACCCATGAGTCTAGGCTTGTGGGTGGTCCCACGTTAATAGGGCTTTGTGCCTGACAAGTGGGGTACAAGGATAATATCAGATTGCTGTGGTCATGGTCAGAAGATCAAAGTGTAGTATCTGTTCCCTTATCTCAAAGTTTTTATCCCAAGTACTTTTGGCACTTTGAAGTGCCATCATCAGGGGTGATATGTTTATGTTCCAGTTTTTACAAGTTAGTACTTGGGATAAGAACTTCGGTGGACTAATCCACGAATTCCATCCAATTGTAAAAAAGTTGGCCAGAAAACTCGAAAAGATAAAAAATAAAATTGTTAAACAGAAGATGTGTTTTTTGTTTAATTCTACATGTATAAATGAAAGAATGCTGCCCAAATACACACACACACACACAGATATATATATATATATATCTTATTATAATGGAGATTGTGTGTTTTTTTTGTCTGTAACCGAAACTATATTACTAATCAAGTCACAATTCCCTTAATTATTTACGTCAAATTCTCCATGATTTCATTCTTTTAAACCTTCAGTTATTAATAAAAATTGTTTTACATTATTAATACTGTTGACCATATCTACATACTAATAACATGCAATGGTATTTATATATACAGCAAAATTGTGGTTTACAGTTTGAACGGGAAGGCTAATTTGCATATTGATATTAAAAATTTGATTTTAATAAATATATGCTTGGTACTATTGATTTCTAATTGTTTGGTTTTACCTTATGAATATGAGCAAAAATCTCGAGGATAAATCTTAAAAGAAATTTATTTACAAGAAGAAATAACTGTAATTTTATTCTTTACTTCCTATTTTAACTAAATTGTTAAATTAGGAAAATTTAGAAATGAAAGAGGGGAGTGATGGAAGAGTATGTTTCAGTCATTCTATTTTTCGATTATACCCCCTCTGTTTCAAATCTTTTTATTTCTTTCATTCTTACTTAGTCTTTCTAATTTAATATGATATTTTATTACATTAAAACTGAAATACTTGCACCCGGGGGTGCATATATTTGCTAGTATATATATATGAAATAAAAATAAATTTAATGGAATAATCATTAGTGAATTTAACAAATTGATTATCCAATAAATAAATAGAATTTGATAAAATAATTTCAATTATGAAAAGAAAATTTTGATCGATTTAATCTCTCTTGATTGAAAACAGAAACATGTTCTAAACCGATTGAATACAATCTGCCAATTTTATTTTTTAAAATGCATCTTATCAAATTATCAGACAATAGTGATCCAGTTTTAAAAAAGATAACATTTTTAATATATATATATACACTAGACAAAATGTGACTCGTTGGGTCACCCATTCAGCTCTGGGTAGATAATTGAGATTAGGGAAAAGTGTGTTTGCAAAGCGAATGAAATTTTAAAAAAATAAGATAATGAATACGGCCGGACCAAACATTAAACTCATTTTGTATGTTAAGCTTTCTAAGAAAGGGAATGTTTGACCTAATTTAAGCTACTGGTTGCTGCTTGTGAAATTTAACATAGAAATACATTTCAAATTCTCCTGCGTGTCTCTCTCTTTCTCTCCTCTCCCAGAAAGGCTAAGATCATATAACGAGGAGGTAATCAAGAGATACGTAGAGGGGAAGAAAGTGATAGGCAGAAAGTAAAGTGAGAGATTGGTCAGTTTTTGACTTAATTGTAAATTATGACTAATTAGAACCAATTAAAAGGGAATTTTTTCAAGCATAATTCAATCTTAAAAGTAAGGAATAATTTAGTATAATTTTTCGTGTAATTAAACTAAATAGGAAAAAAAAGCTTTAGGGAATCAAAAATTGATTCATTCAGCTTTAGTATAATGTCTGTGTGCAAATCTCTAAATGATCTATGCCACCTTTGTCTATATGAATATCTTTTAGATAAGATTTAAATATTGTCTATATGAATAAAATACTTCCAAATATAAGCTTTCAGCATTATAAGCATTTGTATCGGTAGTTTGGCAGCTCAGCGCAGTTCTGTTTTTCATCACAATTCCACCTAAACAACAGAACACCTGAACCTGAAATAAAGGCAACCAGGACAGGTGAATGATATAGACAGTAGTGACTTTTGAATTACGACCGTTCATGTACAAACTGATGAGCAATTGTGGAAATGATGTTACATTTTATCTCTTATTAATTTGCCTGGGAGGAGAGAAGAGGGGATAAAGAGATGGATTCATGTTTTTTCAAAGGGCATTAGTGCAAATTGAAATGCAAAAACAGTCTGGTCAAGGATTTGAACTCGATTTGCCGATTCCGTTTCAGCCGATTTTAGATAAGATTTGAATCTATCTGCAATTGTAGACAGAGGTTTGTTACATAATCTATGCATAGATTATTGTCAACCCCCTGTATTTCTGAAGGGATGGCCTCTTTTCATAACATTGGTGGGACTTTCCATGGAATATTACAGAAAGCCGCGAAATACGTGAAGTCAAGTGGGACCTGGTTGACTCTCAGTTCCAGCTTGGTCGTCAGACAGATAAGGCCTATCTGCTTTAGCTGGAGCTCACTGCACACGCGCATTGTGTTTAGAGTTAAGTAAATAAAAGTTTACATAAATAATATGGTTTTGTGGTTGATGAATGACTTGGCAACAAGAAGAAGAAATGAATCAAGGACGACCAACCAGCAAGAACAGAGACACTAGAAGAAGAACGTAAGATACCAAAGAAGAGCAGAAGAATAATAGAAGTAAAGAAAGAGAGTATACAACAGGTTGGGTCGGTCACTAAAATATTATTAGAATTACAATATTAAATTTAACTAAATAAATTAGAATTTTTTCTTAAATAGTTATTAATTTTAAATAGGATAGATAGAAAAAAGAATAATGAAAAACTATAAAGTAATATTCAACTCCTAAACTATAATTAAAATTAAATTTTAACTGTTTTTACTAACTATTATTTATAATTAGAATTAAATTAATAACTATACAGAAATGAGAACTAAGGAGTAAATACACGTATAGAATAAGCCACACGCAAAAATTAAGAGAAAATATCATCATTATTATCTGAAAAGAAATGTGTCTGAGTTTAACTAAGTGAATTACATCAACTTAGTAAAGCTTAGGGTAGGGTCCTGATGAAATCATTTGGATTGAAATCATGGTAGACCCCTTTAACTTTTTCCTCTACTAATATTAATATTATATATATATGTGGTAAAGAATAGAGGGAAAAAGTGGACAAAAGAATAACTCAAACAAGTAGATGTAGGAGATATATTTCGTCTTGCCTTGAGCAGGACTTCATCAGTCTTTTATTTGAACATTAGTTGGCATTAATGTTCAAATAAAAGAAAAAAGAATTTAAATTGTGGAAAAAATCTATAAAATGGATTGAGCATGCATTGGCGACCTTGACATATATACAAATATATGTATTTATCTGTTAAAAATCCTCCTCCCAGTTGATAGGTGATGATGGCCGATTGATTGAGTGATTAAGAAGCCTTGGGAAAGGTATGCATCCGACTATGCTCCCTCCAGCTATGGGTAAAAATTAGGGTGGGCTGAGCTCATTAACCCTGGCTAGTCAACCAGAAGGAAAACTCCACTTAAGAAACTGACCTTGTGTCACATTCTGCTTGTGCGGAGCGGTTGCTAAATATATATGTATATATAAGAAAAATCTATACATATATAAAGGGCAGTTGTGTGTATATGTATGTCCAGAGGAAACTTCGAAAATAAAACAATTAACGACAAAGTAAATATATATACACATTAAATATCACCAGGGCTTGGTTTTTGAGCAAAAATAATAGAGATTTGATTTATATTTGTAAAGATGATTAAAAAATAAAATTTAAATCATAACAGCATAATTTTTTTTTTCATTTAATATTTTAGATAGTAGATATTAACATTTCTTTTCAGAGTAGCTGGATCAATGCAAGGTCTATTTTTTAATTTTTTTTTTTACATAGGGATTTAAATGGGGCATTTCATGAGGATTCAACTCACGATTCAGTAATAATAGATCTGCGGGACTAAATTAAAAAAAAATTCCCCTCTACCCAGGTGATGCCGGGTAGCTGCTGCTAGTCTATATATAAAGGGCAGTTGGTGTGTATGTATGTCTAGAGCAAACTATGAAAATAAAACAATTAATTACTAAGTAAATATATATACGCATTCACTATCACCAGATCTCGGTTTTTGAGCAAAAATAAGGAAGACTTAATTTATATTCGTGAAGATAATTAAAAAATAGAATTTAAATGATAACAGCATGGATTTTTTTTTTTTCCTTTAATATTTTAGATAGTAGACATTAACATTTTTTTTTTCAGAGTAGCTGGATCAATGCAAGGTCTATTTTTTAATTTTTTTTTTACATAGGGATTTTAAATGGGGCATCTCATGAGGATTCAACTCACGATTCAGTAATAATAGATCTGCGGGACTAAATTTTTTAAAATCCCCCTCTACCCAGGCGATGCCGGGTAGCCACCACTAGTATATATATATATATATATATATATATATATATATAAAGAAAAAATAATGGAACAAAAAATCAATTTAAAATTCTAAAAAATTATATAGATATATATATATAATTAATTTTTTAAATTTAAAATTGATTTTTTGTTCCATCATTTTTTTTTCTTTATATATATATATATATATATATACTAGCGAGGCTACACAATGTCGCCTGGGTAGAAGGGGATTTTTTTTTTTTAATTTAGTCCCGCAGATCTATTATTACTGAATCGTGAGTTGAATCCTCATGGAATGCCCCATTTAAATCCCTATGTAAAAAAAAAAAAAAAAAATAGACCCTGCATTGATCCAGGAAAAGAAATGTTACATAGGGATTTAAATGGGGCATTCCATGAGGATTCAACTCACGATTCAGTAATAATAGATCTGCGGGACTAAATTGAAAAAAAATCCCCTTCTACCCAGGCGACGTTGTGTAGCCTCGCTAGTATATATATATATATATATATATATATATATAAAGAAAAAAAATGATGGAACAAAAAATCAATTTTAAAAAATTATATATATATATATATATATATATATATATATATATCTTATTATAATGGAGATTGTGTGTTTTTCTGTCTGTAACCGAAACTATATTCCTAGTCAAGTCACGATTCCCTTAGTTATTGACATCACATTCTCCATGATTTTATTTTTATCTAAACCTCAATTATTAATAAAATTGTCTTACATTATTAATACTGTTAACTATGTCTACATACTGACAACATGCAATTATATTTATATATACAACAAAATAGCGGTTTACAGTGTGAACGGGAAGGCTAATTTACATATTAATATTAAAAAATCGAATTTAATAAATATGTGCTTAGTATTATTGATTTCTAACTGTTTGGTTTTATTTTAATGAATATAAGCAAAAATCTCTTCAATGAATCTTAAATGAAATCCATTAACAAGATGAAATAACTGTCATTTTATTCTTTACTTCCTCTTTTAACTAAATACTTAAATTAGAAAAAATAACAATGAAAGACGAGAGTGATGGAAGAGTAAGTTTCAGTTGTTCCATTTTTTATTATACTCCCTCTGTTTCAAATCTTTTATTATACTCCCTCTGTTTCAAATCTTTTTATCTGTATTCTTATTTAGTTTCATTAGCCTTTCTAATTTAATACAATATTTTATTACATTAAAACTTAAATACTTGCACCCGGAGGGTGCATATATTTGCTAGTATATATAAAGAAAAAAAAATAATGGAACAAAAAATCAATTTTAAATTTTAAAAAAATTATATATATATATATATATATATATATATATATATAATATATATAAGAAAAAAATAGAATTTTAAGAAATAATAAAACAACAAAAAAAAATTAATAGATGAATAAAAATGATGGAGATGCAAGAGTTTCTAAACAAATTTTAGAAACCAGATGCTCTTTTCATTGTTGTGAGGGTGGGTGGCTGGTGCTTGGGGGTGGGGGTGAAGGTGTTGTTCTCAAATTCTAAAAAAAAAAAAAAAAAATAAAAGATCTATTTACTTAACTCTACTTACCCTAGTTTAATGGTTTGACCTGTTTCTATCTGTTATTGTCTACTTAAAATTTATATTATATATATATATATATATATATATATATATATATATTTATTATGTGATGATACAATAGATGTAATTTATAGATATTCAATTGTTCATTCTGAAAATATGTCGGACGATGTTAAACAAAGATTTTCCCACAATACAAAATTCCAATTCCAACCCCTCCCCCTCACCCATGGATTATTCTCGTACATTACATCAGGCTTTTTAAATTTACATTTTCAAAAAGGAAGTATAGATAGATAGGTATTGTGATACGTAGATAATGTACATACTGAATAAGATAGATAGATAAGTGGATAGATAGATAGACTGAGATAGATAGGAAGGTATTGGGGTAGATAGATATATAAATAGATATGTACAGACTAAGATATATATAGATAGGAAGGTATTGAGATAGATAGATATGTACAGACTGAGATAGATAAATTTGGGGCTTTTTAAATTTGCATTTTCAAAAAGGAAGAATAGATAGATAGATATATAGGTATTGTGATACGTAGATAATGTACATACTGAGTTTATATTATAGCAATAACATGATCTTTACAGAACACTGGCATCCCTCACAATATAGAGAGATAGATATGTTTATAGACTGAAATAGGTAGATATGAACAAACTGAGATGGATAGATATCTAGATATTCGGATAAATAGATATGAACAGACCGAGATAGATAGAGAGATAGGAACAGACCGAGATAGATAGATTGATAGGAACAGACCGAGATAGATAGATAGATAGATTGATAGGAACAGACCGAGATAGATAGATAGATAGAGAGATATGAACAGACCAGATATAGATAGATAGATAGATAGAGATATGAACAGACCGAGATAGATAGATAGATAGATAGAGAGATATGAACAGACCGAGATAGATAGATAGATAGATAGAGAGATATGATAGATAGATAGATAGATAGATAGATAGAGAGATATGAACAGACCGAGATAGATAGATAGATAGAGAGATATGACAGACCGAGATAGATAGATAGAGAGATAGAAGATAGAGATAGATAGATAGATAGATATGAACAGACCGATAGATAGATAGATAGATAGATAGGAACAGAGATAGATAGATAGATAGGAACAGAAGATAGATAGATAGATAGATAGGAACAGACCGAGATAGATAGATAGATAGGAACAGACCGAGATAGATAGATAGGAACAGACCGAGATAGATAGATAGATAGATAGATAGGAACAGACCGAGAGAGATAGATAGATAGATAGGAACAGACCGAGAGAGATAGATAGATAGATAGATAGGAACAGACCGAGATAGATAGATAGATAGATAGATAGGAACAGACCGAGATAGATAGATAGATAGATAGATAGATAGATAGATAGGAACAGACTGAGATAGATAGATAGATAGGAAACAGACGAGATAGATAGATAGATAGAACAGACCGAGAGAGATAGATAGATAGATAGGAACAGACGAGAGAGATAGATAGATAGATAGGAACAGACCGAGAGAGATAGATAGATAGATAGGAACAGAATAGAGATAGATAGAACAGACCAGATAGATAGATAGATAGATAGGAACAGACCGAGATAGATAGATAGATAGGAACAGACCGAGATAGATAGATAGATAGGAACAGACCGAGATAGATAGGAACAGACCGAGATAGATAGATAGATAGAACAGACCGAGAGAGATAGATAGATAGATAGATAGGAACAGACCGAGATAGATAGATAGATAGGAACCGAGATAGATAGATAGATAGATAGATAGGAACAGACCGAGATAGATAGATAGATAGATAGATAGATAGATAGATAGATAGATAGGAACAGACGAGAGAGATAGATAGATAGATAGATAGATAGATAGGAACAGACCGAGATAGATAGATAGGAACAGACCGATAGATAGATAGATAGATAGGAACAGACCGAGATAGATAGATAGATAGATAGATAGGAGACAGACAGATAGATAGATAGATAGATAGAACAGACCGAGATAGATAGATAGATAGGAACAGACCGAGATAGATAGATAGATAGGAACAGACCGAGATAGATAGATAGATAGATAGATAGATAGATAGGAACAGACCGAGATAGATAGATAGATAGATAGATAGATAGGACAGACCGAGATAGATAGATAGATAGGAACAGACCAGATAGATAGATAGATAGATAGGAGAAGATCAGATAGATAGGAACAGACCAGATAGATAGATAGAGATAGATAGATAGATAGATAGATAGGAACAGACGAGATAGATAGATAGATAGATAGGAACAGACCGAGATAGATAGATAGGAACAGACCGAGACAGATAGAGAGATAGGAACAGACCGAGATAGAGAGATATCTTCCACTGGAGGAAGACGCTTATCAGTTTGTCCTTGCTTCTCCAGCAGTGTCTTGTTTGTTTCATTCATTCATGGTTTGTGTGATGGGGGGCAAGTGGCCATACAACTGCCTCCCTGTGGAGTGTTTCCACAATTTGTTTAAGACTGCATGCAGCTCCCATCTAGTTTATCATCTAGGCACTTCGTTATGGTTCAAGTGGTGCAGCCATACAGTAGCACTGATATAATTACAGCTTGAAAGAATTGTCACTTTCCTATACGTGAATTAACATTGCTTTCTGTGGATGAGATATTACTATCTAGGTATGTGAACATACATACAAATACAATATATATATATATATATATAATTTGTTGAAAGAATAAATAAAGGAAAAAAAATGTTGAATGGATAAAGATGTTTAATGAAGTGCCAACAAATGTTTCGGCTAAGAGGATATCCTAAATAAAATTTATTCTATATACTAATGCTTTTGATTATAAATTAAATGCTCATTGATAAATGCAATTCCTGAGGGTATTGTGATGTAGTTTTCAGTTACAGACAAATTGACACTGAATCTCCATTAAAATCGTCGTTGGGGTGGCCTAAAGTCAGTATCAGTCAGACAGCGAGGGAGTCTATTCCCTTTTTCCTAGTGCTAGACCGAGGAGATTGTTTTTGGCCTCTGAGGTGGAGTGCTACACCTACCATCGGCTCCTCACTTTACCGCACAGATCCCTATGCTACTCATACGCTGAGTTGACGAGAACTGGTATCAAACCCGGAACCTTGCGGTTCTCAGTCGGACTCTCTACTAAGCAAAAAGAAGATATATGTGTGTATATATATATATATATATATATATATATATATATATATATATAGGATGGATGTAGTAGAATAATCCGACAGTATGAGGTAGGTAGAAGGATGGTGAACAAGAAATAAAAACTCAAAACAAAACTAAGAGTTGAAAGGTTTTGACTGAGGATGTCCGTTTGAATTCGGTCAAAATGTTTCAACTCTTCTACCTACTTCATATATATATATATAGTATAATATAATATAACATTCAAAGTGGAGAAGTTCCAACATGTAGTTTATGTGTAAGAGTATGTCTCTCCAGGGCTGGCCTGGTGAGTCATCTGAGAAAACACAAAGATAGAGTATCAAATGCTACTGGCACCCAACTATGATAAAAAAAAAAAAAAAAATTGAAAAAAAAAAGTTGGCAAGAGCTGGTATCGAACCCGGAAACTTGCGATTCCCAGCCAGACGCTCTACCGACTGAGCTAAGAAGATATAGATATATATATATATATATAGTTTCACCCATTTATGTATTGAGAAATGCCACAAATATGTGATGTTAAAATAATGCCAACTACGACGTACATATTTATATGACGAAAAAATTCTTTAAGCTAATTGAAATACACTTTGCGTAATTTCTTTTTTTCTTAAACGAAATACCAGAGATTTATTTCTCGTATTATTTTATGGTGCACTTGATTTTCCTTATTCAACCGAACAACAAAAAAAAAAAAAAAAAAAAAAGAAGAAATCTCTTGTATCTTGTATTGGAAGTTGCGGTAGTTGGTAGGCTAATGTTTATCTAAACACCATAGAGAACACCAAGGTAGTATGTTGAAGTTTAAATAAACACCATAAAACACCAAGTTAGAATGCTATTATCTAAATAGGCTAATTTTTATCTGAACACCATAAAACACCATTTTCCTATGCTAATGTTTATCTAAACTCCATAGAACACCAAGTTGGTATGTTATAATCTAAATAGGCTAATTTATATCTGAACACCAAGTTGGTAGGCTAATGTTTATCTAAACACCATAAACACCAAATTAGTATGCTAATGTTTGTTTAAATACCATAGAACACCAAAGTTGGTTTGTCTAAACACCAAAAAAGAAAAGAAGTCTTTTGTATATTGGAAGTTGCAGTAGTTGGTATGCTAATGTTTGTCTAAACACCAAGTTGGTAGGCTAATATTTGTCTGAACATCATAGAACACCAACTTATTGGCTGATGTTTATATAACATAGAAAACCAGGTTGGTTGGCTATTATCTAAACACCAAATTGATAAGTTAAATCTTACCTAAACACCATAGAACTCAAAGAAAAAAATTGACTATGGAGCACCAAATTGGTATGCTATTATCTAAACACCATAAAACACCAAGTTGGTAGGCTAATGTTTGTCTGAACACCATAGAACACAAAGGTGGTAAGTTGAAGTTTATCAGAACATCATACAACACCAACTTGATGGGTTGATGTTTATGTAACATCGAACACCAATTGGTTGGCTATTATCTAAACACCATAGAACACCAAGTTGGTAGGCTAATGTTTATCTAAACACCATAGAACACCAAGTTGGTAGGCTAATGTTTATCTAAACACCGTAGAACACCAAGTTGGTAGGCTAATGTTTATCTAAACACCGTAGAACACCAAGTTGGTAGGTTAATGTTTGTCTGAACATCATAGAACACCAAAGTGGTGAACTGATGTTTATATAACATAGAACACCAAGCTGGTTGGCTATTATCTAAACACCATAAAACACCAAGTTGGTAAGTTAATGCTTATGCAAACACCATAGAACACAAAGAAAAAATTGACTATCCATGAAGAATGAATAAAACAAAATGTCTTTAGCATAAAATAACCCAACAAGGGTTGACAAGCTGTAAAATCCAACCAATCTCACACACAATCTCGGTGACCAAGTTACTGTTAATTTCTGAATATTGATGCTGGGAAGTGTGGAGTACCCCTACATCACCATTACTCCCAGGTCCACTCTGACCTGGAGTGGTATACTCACTAGGGTCCTATCTATGGGTTAAATAGAAAAAATTGTTTCTCTGAATGTTTGAGACGAGGTTTGAAGATTAGTATTATCTGTGTTATGCGGACTATTGTCCCCATCTTCATTGTTATTTGTACAATGTTTCGGCTGATATGCCCTCCGGCCTTCTTCAGGTATTTCTTGTCGGACTCGGGAACCTTCTCGGACTCAAGAACCTTCATGGACTCGGGAACTTTATTTCAACTCGGGAACTTTCTTGTCGTAATTGGAGCCATCACGGAACTTTGAACCTAACCCTTTATTTAGTCCACGGGGGTATCCTGTTCTCATTCCACTAACCATAGGAGTTGTGTTAATTATTTTTCTAACTGCCTTCACTCAGGATTGAACTCAGGATCCAGAGATAACTGTCACTTAGAACTGTCTTAACCTAACTACCTTATCCACTAGGCCATGTGTCCAATTGGACAATTGAGTGTGAATTTTGGGAACTTATAAACCTAATGTCTTGATTTTGTACTAGAAAAAATTGTGTTTGAAAAATCATTTCTAATTTCTGATACTATGTGTCTCTAACAGTCTTTCTCATTGCAGCCTCCCTAAACATCATAGAACACCAACTTGGTAGGCTAGTGTTTACCTGAACACCATCGAACACTAAGTTGGTAGTCTAAAGTAATGGCCTTTTAAAATCCTTCTTTTTTTTTTTTTAATCATTTTGTTAAGTTTCTGACTGCCATCCTTGGCCAGTTGAAAAGGATTTAAAGTAATTAAGTCCTGAGCTATAGAATCCTTTGGTAAGGAATAAGTCCTGAGTTATGGAATCCTATTTAGTGTCAAAGGTCCAGTGATATAATCCTATGTTCCGTCGTACACGAAGGTTCAAAGCATTATGAGTAGGTATGACCAGAACAGCCAGTATAAATAACAATATCAGCAGCAGAGTACTGCCACTGATTGGCCAAGAATATGGTCACATGATTATCGCCGAGTCTATAAATAAGAGTAGGCATCTAGGACACACTTTATATCCAGAAAAGTCAACACGCCCCCTTTCTGATATAAGGTGGGTGATTCCATTCAGAAATATTAAATCATTTCATTCAAGAATATAAAGTTACAATCATTTCATTAAGAAATTTTAAAATTTATAGTAATTGTATTTTTGTTCTATTACTTCTAAACCTAATTTTACTAATCCATACTACTGGCAAAAAACCCCTCATACCCCAGAGATCAAAACATATTGATGTAAAATATCAATTTATAAGGGATGAAATTAAAAAGGGATCTATACTCTTACAGTATATAGAATCCTTTGGTAAGTGAATAAGTCCTGGGTTATGTAATCCTATGTAGTGTCAAAGGTCCAGTGATATAATCCTATGTTCCGTCGTCCACGAAGGTTCAAGTAGTTATGTGTAGGTATGACCAGAACAGCCAGTATAAATAACAATATCAGCAGCAGAGTACTGCCAGTGATTGGCCAAGAATATGGTCACATGATTATCGCCGAGTCTATAAATAAGAGTAGGCATTTAACACACACCTTATATCTAAAAAAATTCAACAGACGGGACGACCGAAAGAAAGATATATTGTCCAAATTAATGTGTGATACACTGTTACAGAGAAATGTCCGCAGACATGTGCAGCATTGTATTCAGAAGAAAAAAAATCAATGAATGGAACGTTATTTTTTTTCAGAATACAAGGTGTGTCCAAAAGTACAAAAAATCTCGATACTTTTATGACACACCTTGTATATATGTATATCATCATGTCGTGCCAGTAGCACAAATATCCATGACAATCTCTCACCAACCGTCCCTATCATTCCTCGCTCTTTGGATGTCCTCTGCACAGCATCCAGTATTCGCGTAGAGCTGGTCAATGCAGGTCTTTGCTGGGCGGACTGGGCTGGCGTACTCATGTGCTGGTTTCCATAGGAGAACGTCATTTATGAGTTCGTCCCCGCCATCTTTGGCCAGTTGAAAAGGACTTAAAGTAAGTAAGTAAGTCCTGAGCTATAGAATCCTTTGATAAGTGAATAAGTCCTGAGTTATGGAATCTTATGTAGTGTCAAAGGTCCAGTGATATAATCCTATGTTCCGTCATCCACGAAGGTTCAAGTAGTTATGTGTAGGTATGACCAGAACAGCCGGTATGAATATCAATATCAGCAGCAGAGTACTACCAGTGATTGGCCAAGTGTATGGTCACATGGTTGTCGGTGAGTGTATAAAGACTATTAGAGATACACGGTATCAGAAATTAGAAATGATTTTTTAAACACAATCTTTTCTATTTAACCCATAGATAGGACCCTAGTGAGTACTACCACTCCAGGTCAGAGTGGACCTGGGAGTAATGGTGATGTAGGGGTACTCCACACTTCCCAGCATCAATATTCAGAAATTAACAGTAACTTGGTCACCGAGATTCTGTGTGAGATTGATTGGATTTTACAGCCTGTCAACCCTTGTTGGGTTATTTTATGCTAAAGACATTTTGTTTTATTCATTTTCATGGATAGTCAATTTTTTTCTTTGTGTTCTATGGTGTTTACATAAGCATCTAGGATACACTTTATATCCAGAAAAGTCAACACATTTCTGTGGCAATACCATATATCCCTGATAGTCTCTCTCACTGCATCCTCCCTATCTCACACAGAATCTCGGTGACCGAGTTAACGTTATTGTTTGAATATCAAACATTTGATGCTGTAAAATTGTGCATTGTTTTGTAGCGGTGTTGTTTCTGGTGCGATGTCTTTCTCGTCTCATCTTACAATTTGTTGATCCTGGAATATTTGAGCTGATTCCAATCTCTCTCGTGTCTAATCAATTCTCTTTGAATGCTGGGTCTTCTCTTCTCTTTTTTTTTTTGTTAAATGCTATAATTATTATTTTTCCGCAGCTCAATAAACGCCACGCCCACTGCCAGCCTTTTGTCCCCTCCAACCCATCTCCCACCCACAAACATTTACGTTTTCTCATCGACAGTTTCCGATTTGCGTTCTTTAAAGATGGGGATTTAAAAAAATTTTTTTCATTTTTGTATTTTGCGTCTTTGATCAAATATTTTTTATTTTTTTTATTTCCATTTTTTTTTTTTTTTTAAATTTTTAAATTAATAAATCTTACCTTTTTTATGCGAATTACAGAAATGTTGGATTTGTCAGCTCATGGCCTCAGTCTTTAACTCTTGCATTGGAGACGAGTATGTTGAGGAATTTAAATCTTGATTTAAAACATGACCCAATAATTTATCTCTAGATATATAAAAGGGCACTTGGTGCTTATGTATGTCTGGGTGTTACATAATCATTAGATACCTAATGATTATGACAATAGTGTAGAAATCATTATGGCGATCAGTACAGCTGATGGCCTTGAGAGTGAGTGACAGTGTTTGACCTCACTATCACCTTGCGTTCTGGGGAGAACTGTGAGAAACGGAACCCCGATAGAAAGCTCCCTTCCGGTTTAAGGTGTAAGCAACTCAGTTAGTCAGTTAGACGGTTAGGACTTAGAAGCGAAGCTAGCAAGATGTGAGTCTCACTGCGTGATTGTCTGGTCTGGGGTTCTACGAATAAAGTAACATCATCGTAAATCGAAGTCTTGTGGTTATTACTAAAAACTAACAATGACAAGGAGTGATCCCCAACAGAAACCAGACCCGGAGTCCTCAATAGAAGACCAGACGAGACCTTAGAAGATATACCAGACCAAGATAGAAGATAGATGATAGACGATAGAAGAAGCAAAGCCGGCCAGAAGAGTAGATGACCAGAGTAAGAGTAAGAGAAGTATATAACATATAGATATTTAGTGCTGGTAAAGAGGGTATGCAATATGGGTGAAACTACAAAAATAAAACAATGAACAACAAAGTAAATATATATACACACTAGGCACAGCTACCCAGTGTCACCTGGGTGGAATGGAGGGGGTACCCAAGTGTATTGATTTTTTATTTTAGCAATTTACTTATTTAGTCTTTCTAATTTAATATGATATTCTATTACATTAAAACTTAAATACTTGCACCCGGAGGGTGCATATATTTGCTAGTATATATAAGGTAAAATAAGGAATGAAAGAACAAAACTCAAACAAAAATGTGTAGTATATTTCGCTGGAATGTTAAATTCCGCTTCCTCAAACTTTATTGAATCATTAGGATCATACAAGTGTTTTATAGAAGGGAGATGTAGGTAGGAGGGAAAGTTTTGTGGTGAGGGAAAGATCTGATTGGTTATAGGAGACATGCAAACTACCATTCTCCGATTAAAAACCAAAACGTTATAACATTGACTTCCCCATCAAGAATAAATTCCTCTTTTTTGAATACTTTGTGTTTTCTATCTTCTACATATATATATATACACATATATATATACATATATATATATACATCATGGACCGGTTTAGCTCGGTTGGTAGAGCACATGCCTAGGAATCGAGAGGTTCTGGGTTTGATACCGGTCCCCAACAACTAAACATATGAACGCCCTGTCAGCTGGGGCGCTAGAATGCACCGACTGCACCTCTGCAGAGGGGTAAGACTCCCCCAATGGGGCCACCTGTTGGCCGTGGGTGGCAACCCGTGATACTTAAGGATGGAACCCAGGTTGTTGAGTAGTCCATGACTTGCAATATTCCACTTTAGGCTTTTATTGGGCTAAACGTGCGGTCTGAGAGACCCCCTCCGATCAATCGGCTGGCCACGTCAAGCCCTAGCACCTATATGATTGCCCCAACCCTATTGCTCTTATAGCAAACCCCAACACTTTTTATCATATGGGTGCTAGAAGACGAAGGCTGAGGGTCTACATGTCCTGAGAATGACGTTAAACTCTATCTGATGGTGAGGTTCCAGTTTTGGAGGTTTGGGGAATGTGGAGCACCCCTTCATCACCATTGCTCCTTGGTCCACTCTGACCCGGAGTGGTAGTACCTGTTAGGGTCCCATCTATGGGTTGAATAGAAAAATGAGTTTATAAACAAAATTGTATTATCCATTAAGAATTGATTTAGTTCAAAACTTTCTCGGCATCAAATGACCCACTGAGGTTGATATGCCGTAAACCAAACCAAACCATCTATATATCTCTCCCTCACTATATTGCTATCTATCATGAAGGCGCGTGAAATGGACTCGTCAACCCGAGCTCAATTTCTTGACGGAGATGTTTGCATTTCACATGGCGCTAGTACCCTTGGGAAAGGTATGAATCCAATTCTCCTTCCAGCTATGGGTAAATAGCAGTGTAGACTGGGCTCTTTATCCATGGATAGGTAACCAGTCTAGGAGAAAGAAAACTCTGAATTCAAACCTGTTAAACTCTGCTTAAAAAATTGACCTTGTGTTGCATCCTGCTTGTGCGGAGGGGATGGTAAATATATATATATATATATATATATATATATATATATATATATATACACCAACCCCTCCACACGAGAAGGATGTGACACAAGGTCAATTTCTTAAGCGGAGTTCAACAGGTTTGAATTCAGAGTTTTCCTTCTCCTAGACTGGTTGCCTAACCAATGTTAAAGAGCCCAGTCTGCCCTACTATTTATCCATAGCTGGAGGGAGAGTAGGATTCATACCTTTCCCAAGGGTATTAGCGCTAAGTGAAATGCAATTACCACGTCCAGGATTTGAACTCGGGGCGACGAGTCCATTTCCCATGATTTTAACCATTACACCATGCGCTTCCCACGGGTTGGTAAATATATATTGCTATCTATCCATCCATCTATCTGTCCTTTATGGCGCCGTGAGTAAGCTATGAAAGGTCGCTGGGTACCTTCGCACAGAAATCATAAAAAAGTGAACGAACGATACCGAAAAAGGAGGAGGAAATTATATAATTGATTGAATTTAGCGGAACGAGCGGAGGACAACGACTTTTGGAAATTTCCCGGATTGTCTTTTAATAAAAGAATGGAAAGATGGAATCGAAATTGAATTGAACAAAATTATTTTAAAAAAAACCCACACACTTGATGATTAGAAAATTTTAATTTGAAATAGGAGCCCCCTCTCCCCCCCCCATTCCCTCATCCCTACCCCCAATTCTGAGAATATGGAAGGTGTGTGGGGGGTTCATTCTTATCTTTTACCAAAATTGATTGATTATTGTCGAGAATCAAAAAAAAAAAATTTCTAATCTAAAAAGAATTTATATAATGTGTGTGGGTGTTTATATAGTGTGTGTACTGTGTGTGTGTGTGTATATATATATATATATATATATACTTTTATTAATGATTTTTCTAATATTATCATATAATTATATTTTCACAAAATATAAACATATATTATATATATATATATATTTATATATATATATATATGTGTGTGTGTGTGTGTTATTCTGACAGTTAAACATTTTTTGAAAAAAACAAATGATGTAGGTAGTTCGCTGACAGAATCTGTTTCAACCTTTTGGTAAAGCGGTCTTCTTCAAGAGCGAAATATTTATGATGGAGAGACGGAATAAGTAAACCTGTTAAAAAAAAGGAGGTGTACAAACGAATGTTAATTTTTTTTCAAAATATGTTTAATTCATATATATATATGTGTGTGTGTTATTTCTTTATGTTGGTGGGATCAAGAATAGTAGGGCCAAAAAGGAGTAAAGAATAAAATTTCTTTTGTATGCAAAGAGCAGGACAGAATTTGTTGATGAGGAGGGCCTCGAGTACAGCTAGGTGTAACTTATTGGTTGAGGATGCCAAGATGGTGAACATTGAGGATTGTTCAACAGGTGTCGGCCAATGGTGGAAGGTGAATTTGGATTGCTTGGTGGAGAAGAGCGGTCAAAGATGTGGATAACAGATGGAATGTGCTGGTTTATTCTAACCTCCAATCTTTGGGTAGTACACCCAGTGTAGAAAACATCGCATTTGCATTTAAATTTGTAGATTAGGTAACTTTTTTGGTGAGGGGGGTCACGCTATCTTTAAGATTGGGGGAAAGAGCGTATTGGCTCACAATTATATGGTTTCAAGTATTTCTATCTAATACAAATAATTTGAACAAAGTTATATGGTTTCAAGTATTTCTATCTAATACAAATAATTTGAACAAAGTTATATGGTTTCAAGTATTTCTATCTAATACAAATAATTGGCTCAAAGTTATATGGTTTCAAGTATTCCTATCTAATACAAATAATTGGCTCAAAGTTATATGGTTTCAAGTATTCCTATCTAATACAAATAATTGGCTCACAGTTATATGGTTTCAAGTATTCCTATCTAATACAAATAATTGGCTCACAGTTATATGGTTTCAAGTATTCTATCTAATACAAATAATTATCACAGTTATATGGTTTCAAGTATTCCTATCTAATACAAATAATTTATACACAGTTATATGGTTTCAAGTATTCCTATCTAATACAAATAATTTATACACAGTTATATGGTTTCAAGTATTCCTATCTAATACAAATAATATACACAGTTATATGGTTTCAAGTATTCCTATATAATACAAATAATTGCTCACAGTTATATGGTTTCAAGTATTCCTATCTAATACAAATAATTGGCTCACAGTTATATGGTTTCAAGTATTCCTATCTAATACAAATAATTTATACACAGTTATATGGTTTCAAGTATTCCTATATAATACAAATAATTGGCTCACAGTTATATGGTTTCAAGTATTCCTATCTAATACAAATAATTGGCTCACAGTTATATGGTTTCAAGTATTCCTATCTAATACAAATAATTGGCTCACAGTTATATGGTTTCAAGTATTCCTATCTAATACAAATAATTTATACACAATTATATGGTTTCAAGTATTCCTATCTAATACAAATAATTTTCACACAATTATATGGTTTCAAATATTCCTATCTAATACAAATATTTATACACATTATATGGTTTCAAGTATTCCTATCTAATACAAATAATTTATACACAATTATATGGTTTCAAGTATTCTATCTAATACAAATAATTTCACACAATTATATGGTTTCAAGTATTCCTATCTAATACAAATAATTTATACACAATTATATGGTTTCAAGTATTCTATCTAATACAAATAATTTTTCACACATTATATGGTTTCAAGTATTCCTATCTAATACAAATAATTTATACACAATTATATGGTTTCAAGTATTCTTATCTAATACAAATAATTTTCACACAATTGTATGGTTTCAAGTATTCCTATCTTCAAGTAGTGGACAGATTGTTTGCTGCGTTCACTACTTAATATCAATGATATTGGCTATTCTTTATAAAATAGCGGGACCTGTGTATATACCACATTATAATGAAAGGGCTGGGTTAGCTCAGTCGGTAGAGTGTTCGGCTAGAAACCACATGGTTCCTAGTTCGATTCCGGTCCTCGCCAACTCAACGTATGAGTAGCACAGGGATCTGTGCAGTAAAGTAAGGAGCTGATGGTAGGTGTGGCGCTCCACCTCAGACACTAAAAACAGTCTCCTTGGTCTAGCGCTATTGAAAACGGGATAGACTCCCTCGCTGATTGGCTGATACAGACTTTAGGCCGCCCCAACGACTTACTACTTAAGAGCTATTGTGTTCAATATATAAAACGTATAAGTGCATGAATATATATATATATATATATATATATAATCTCTGGTCAATTTCACCGCATGAGGGTTCAAGTGTTTTGTTTATAGTGGTGAAGGCTTGTGTTGGAGCATTCCACACTTTTTTTGGCACAGTTGATAGAAAAGAATTGGTGCACAAGGAATGCCACAAACCCAATCAGTGACTGATCTCAGTCTTTCAAATTAAGAGTTTTCCTTCTCCTAGACTGGTTACCTATCCAACCTTGGTTAGGCAACCAGTCTAGGAGAAGGAAAACTCTGAATTCAAACCTGTTGAATTCCGCGTAAGAAATTGACCTTCTGTCACATCCTGCTCGTGCGGAGGGGTTGGTAAATATATATATATATATATCCACATGCAGACACACATAATAGATAATCTCCTAGTATGAAATAATTATTTGTATTATAATTACTTATCTATAAGACCTATCCTCTCCACCCACACCTTCCTCTCCCTCTCCACCCACAAAAATACAAAAACGGAATATGATTCAAAATGTGGCACTTTATCCACTGGTATTATGGATAGGAGGTTGAGGGCTTAAGTGGATTAATTTGGGGGTGGGGAAACGAGCGGAATGGTGCAGACCTTGTGACTGGGCTCTGAGGGCAGGGCTAAAGTCAAATATCTAAAAAAAAAAAAAAAAAAAGAAAAAAAAAAGCGTCTCATTTATTAAATGACGTGATTACTGTGAATGTGCTAAAATTATATCACCAAGAAGTTAAAAAAAAGAAAAGGCTATATATATATATATATATATATATATATATATAAAAGGTGGCTTACCGGTGAATATGGGCAGGATCGTTGGAGGTGCACAAAATAATTTGAATTCAAAACGAAAACATTGATGTTCAAAAAGCGTACAAGTCATCAATGTTTTCGTTTTGAATTTAAATCATTTTCTGATTCTCTCTCGATGAGTCTGGATTAAAAACAAGCTCTGATGATGATTTTTATAAATCGAAATATTGTTCAATATTAGCTATGAATATGATATAAAATATTTTCATTTTAACAGCATTGTGTGTTTTCATATCCTTTTATCTATACTTATATATATTGCTCCACCTCAACAAAAAAATATCAATCTCACTAGTCTAGTGCTCGTGAAAAGGAGATAGACTCCCTCAAAGTCTGGCTGATACTCCACAAACTTTACTTACTTTATTACTGTTACTCAAATTTCCTGCGTATTAGGCAATCCTCTGACAGGTGAATAGTAAAAAGTGGTTTATATACATATATATAAATATATATAGAGAGAGCCTGTTGTAATGGTTAGAGTCGTAGGAAATGGACTTGTTGAGCCGAGTTCAATTCCTGTACAAGGTTGTTTACATTTCATATAGTGCTAATACCATTGGGAAAGGTATGAATCCAACTATTCTCCTTCCATCTATGGGTAAATAGTTGGGTAGACTGAGCTCTTTAGCCTTGGTTAGGCAACCAGTCTAGTATTGAGGTCAGTCAGTCAGTATACTGTTGGCTTGGACAACAGCAACTGGCTAAGCACAACTGAACTAGTGCCCAAACAGTAGCTGTGGATGGCAATATTTTACTAACACAGCTTCCTCCAGGCTGACTGGCTTAGCACAACTGAACTATGCCCAAGACAGCTGGTACTTATGGAACTCAAGAATAGTCCATTCATGTATTTGGGTGATTCCATTCCTTGAGTCCCGATTGGCTGCTTGGTTTCTATGATGTTATGAGTCTTCATAAGAGAAGTAAAACTCTGAATTCAGACCTGTTAAACTCCGCTTAATATGGGTAAATAGTAGGGCTGACTGGGCACTTTAGCCTTGGTTTGGCAACCAAGTCTAGTAAAACTCGGAATTCAAACCTGTTAAACTCCGCTTAAAGAATTGACTTTGTGTCACAACCTACTTGTGCAGAGGGTTTGGTAAATATATATATATATATATATATATATATTCTAGTCACAAGATTATTGCTATTAATCCGTCTATCAACATACGATTATTACAATTAATCAGCCAGAGATTAACTTTAAAACAAAAAAACAAAAAAAAAACCCGACAAATAACGAGGAAACTCATTATTATATCCAATTATAAGATATCTGTGCACAAAATGATCTTGGTTAATTAGCTCTTTGTATTTAATGTCATCTCCTTCCTTCAACAAAGAAGTTTCTCCATGTCTAGACTTAAATGATGTCTTGTGGGTGTAGCTTCTTTTCTTCCAGGTTTCTTCAGTTTCACCTATGTATATTTTTCCATGTTTTTCCATGGGTTGTACTGTGGCTTGGTATACTACACTAGTTTAGAGGTGTAAGATTCAAAGTGATAATACTTGAAGTTAAACTCCGACAAAGGTTGATAGACAAAACATTTTGTATACAGCACAGAATAAACAGGGTACATAATACATTAAGGTGTACAAACATACATACATAAGTAATACAAAGTTACATGTGAAAGGATAAACATAAAAGCAACAGACATGAGACTAGGAATAGTCCATGCTGTATGAGTCACTTACAGTAATGTAAGGGGGGCCAAAGCCCCAACAAGAGGGGGGTAGACCAGAGTCTAACCCATAGTGTCTCGTAGATCAAGCAACAGGAAAAGAGAGAGAAGAAGTTCAAATCGGCCACTTAAATACACCCGAGGCCCCTAGCGGGAACCAGCAAAACTAAACGGGCAGACAACTCTCCAGGCAAATACAAAAATAATGCCACAGAGGCAATCAGGTTTGTTTTTGCAAGGGATTTTCTTTCAGTGTATGTACATGTTCGTGTAGTTTTATTTGTACACAGTTATATGGTTTCAAGTATTCCTATCAAATACCCGCCCTGTCAGCTGGGGCATTAGAATGCACCGACAGCATCTCTGCAGAGGGGTAAGACTCCCCCAATGGGGCCACGTGTTGGCTGTGGGTGGCGACTCGTGATGCTTAAGATAGAACCCAGGTGGATCAGCAGTTCATGACTTGCAATACCTTGGGCTAGACAGTCGGTCAGAGAGGCCACCTACGATCAATCGGCTTGCCACATCAAGCCCTAGCACCTATATGATTTTCCCAACCCTTATTGGCAAGCCCCAACCCCTTTTTATCATATGGGTGCTAGAAGGCGGTGACTGAGGGTCTACATGTCCTGGGAATGACGTTAAACTCTATCTGATGGTGAGGTTCCAGTTTTGGAGGTTTGGGGAATGTGGAGCACCCCTTCATCACCATTGCTCCCTGGTCCACTCTGACCTGGAATGGTAGTATCTGTTAGGGTCCCATCTATGGGTTAAATAGAAAAATGTATTTATAAAAAAATTGTATTATCCATTAAGAATTGATTTATTTCAAAACTTTATCGGCATTAAATGACCCACTGAGGTTGATATGCCATAAAACAAATCAAAACAAAACAAACCAAACCAAACCTATCAAATACAAATAATTGGCTTACAGTTACACACAGTTATATGGTTTCAAGTATTCCTATCTAATACTAATAATTATATAAAAGTGTTTTATAATTTGCTTGAAGCATTGTGTTTATATTGGTTTGTTGGTTGGTTTTAAAGTCTATCACACAATGCAAGTGTAAAAGAAAAAAGAAGGTAACTATGGTGTTGTTTGTTAACCTTTAATTTATTCTTAATATTTCAAGATAAAAATCTCTTTGACAGAAGATTTCTGAAACTGAAGCTGTTGTTAGTGATCGTCCATTCTGTTTTGTGTCTTAGATCTTCCAAATTCTCTGATCAACAATGTCTGATTATCATTCCAGGTTTGGCCTACCCTTTTTGTTTATTAAGCAGTAGCCTGTTTGTTTATTTGTGTATATGTGTGTGTGTATGTGTATGTGTATGTGTGTTTATGTGCATGTGTGTTTATGTGTGTGTGTCTGTTCAACAATGTTTGATTATCATTCAGGTTTGGTGTTTTATTAAGCAGTAGCCTGTTTGTTTATTTGTGTGTATATGTGTGTGTGTATGTGTATGTGCGTGTGTGTTGATGTGTGTGTGTTTATTCAACAATGTCTGATTATCGTTCCAGGTTTGGCCTACCCTTTTTGTTTTATTATTAAGCAGTAGCCTGTTTGTTTATTTGTGGAAGATATACAAACCCATATACATAAATAATAACACTTTATTTTTGCAATACATAATTGTATCTACCACAACTCCTAGGAAAATCAAATATTTAAATTCTAGAGATTGGCTAACGGATCTATTTCAGCATTCCCAAAAGTGATTTAAAAACATTCTCTCCGAACATTTCTAAAAAAATCTCCATTTTTCTCCAACAAATTTTTTCATTCAAAATAAGATTTCACTCTGATGAAGGTCGAATTTTCTCTGTGTACGGAATATTTTTACATTTTTCTATTATTATTATTTCATTTCATTTGTTTATCTAATGATAATAATAGTTTGAATCGTGTATATAAAGCGTTCGGCTAGAAACCACAAGGTTCCTAGTTCGATACCGGTCCTCGCCAACTCAGCGTCATGAGTAGCACAGGGATCTGTGCGGTATAGTAAGGAGCTGATGGTAGGTGTGGCGCTCCACCTCAGACGCCAAAACAATCTCCTTGGTCTAGCGCTATTGAAAAGGGGATAGACTCCCTCGCTGACTGGCTGATACCGACTTTAGGCCGCCCCGACGACTTTACTTTTACTTACTTTACATAAAGATAAACTGACCGAAACACATGTGTAAGTGATATTGATTAAATTCATCTTTTATTATCCATTCTGTACTTTCTTTTCTTTATTCATTCTTCCTCATATATATCTATATATAATGGAGATAGACTGCATTTTTGTCTGAAGCTGAAACTATATTACTACTCAAGTCACAATTCCTTTAATTATTTACGTCAAATTCTCCATGATTTCATTCTTTTAGACCTTCAGTTATTAATAAAAATTGTTTTACATTATTAATACTGTTGATCATATCTACGTACTAATAACATGCAATTGTATTTATATATACAACAAAATAGCGATTTACAGTTTGAACGACAAGGCTAATTTGCATATTGATATTTAAAATTTTATTTTAATAAATATGTGCTTGGTATTATTGATTTCTAATTGTTTGGTTTTATCTTAAGAAATATTAACAAAAATCTCGTAGATAAATCTTAAAAGAAATTTATTTACAAGAAGAAATAACTGTAATATTATCCTTTACTTCCTATTTTAACTAAATAGTTAAATTAGGAAAATTTACCAATGAAACAGGGGAGTAATGGAAAATGATGGAATAGTTAGTTTCAAAGTTGTTCTATTTTTCGATTATACCCCCTCTGTTGCAGATCTTTTTATCTGCATTCTTAGTCAGTTTCATTAGCCTTTCTAATTTAATATGATATTTTATTATATTAAAACTTAAATACTTGCACCCGGATGGTGCATATATTTGCTAGTATATATAATGGAAATATTTAATTCATGTTTTCTAGTCACGAGATTATTGCTTTTAATCCGTCTATCAACATACGATTACTCAGTAGAAGATTAAGTTTAAAAACAAAAAAGACGACAAATAACGAGGAAACTCATTATTATATCCAATTATAAGATATCTGTGCACAAAATTATCTTAGTTAATTAGATCTTCGTATTTAATATCATCTCCTCCTTCAACAAAGAAGTTTCTCCATGTCTAGACGGTAAAAAAACACAGCGGATTGCACCTAGGTAGGTACTAGATATACAAATCTGTGGTTTCAACAATTGATCGGTAAAACAAAGAAAATAAAAACCCAAATTGTTATTATCACTTAGAACAACAAATCGTTCGATTGTCTATTTCGTCTTTTTCACCTATCAATACTAACCGGCTAATAATACTGTAGGTACCACCAAAATAAGTCACATGATGAGTTTACGCCATATTGAAGGAAGAAACGTAAACTTTTAAAACTTAAAAAAAATCTTGCAATAAATAAATAACGAACATAAAGAGTTGTTACAAAGAAAAATAATTAATTCAATAATCAAGTTATCCTATTGGGGAAAAATTACTCACTGTTATCTTGAAAAATAAGTAAAACAGTCCATTTTTTTTACAACAGGGTCAATTTCTTTATTGATATTTTTTAGCAGAATTCTGTATTCATGGGTCTTTTACTAAAAAGCTCTTGCATCAAAACTTATAAAAATCTTCTGATATAATCATTCAGACTCTTATCTTTATAAAAAAAAGTTAAAATTGTTTTTTGTCAGTTCATTTTTTCATATTTCATAAACCTCGTAAAAATATATTTACTATTTCTAGGTAGGTACTAGATATAAAAATCTGTTGTTCCAACGATTGATCGCTAAAACAGACACAGAAAATCATCCAATAGTTATTTAGTCTTTTTCACCTATCAATACTAATCAGCTAATAATACAGTAAGTACCACCAAAATATGTCACATGACCAGTTTAGACACATTGAAGGAAGAAAACTAAATATTTTTGAATTCTTTTTTTTAAAAATTTCATAAAAAATAGATTGGCAGAGTTATGTGGATTTTTATCTCTCCAAATTTGCTGGGGTTGTTGAAACATGGCGACTTTTTGTAACCTATTTTTGTCTGTAAAATGAGTTCTAGAGCTTCCTACTACTCCTAAAAATTGGTTTATAAGAGAATTTTTGCCCACGGAATCCAAAAAGGATATCAAAAAAGTTTTAAAGTCAATCAGTTTTAAGTTATTGATGATTTTTGATTTTTTCATAGCAAGATTTAAGACTTTTTTGATAGCATTTTTGGGTTCTTTGAAAAAACAATTTTTAGTAGTAGGGAAGCTCTAGAACTCATTTTACAGACGAAAATAGTCACCGATTTTTGCCAACACTGCCAAATTTTGAGAGCTAAAAATCGACATAATTCTGCCAATTTTTGGAATTGGAAGATCAAATTTTGGGGATTGTCTAACTTTATCATAATCCACACTTGACAAAATTTCATAAAAATTGAAGGGGGTGGGAGACATAGCCTGGATAATTTGACATGGATTTACCCTGCAGGCGCCTCATGTGGTGTTATGATTAGTATTTCTGATGGCGCAGCTCTAGTTCTGTTATTCACATACCATTTCTGATGGTGAGGCTCTGTTTCTGGTATTCCTATGTCATCCATGTTAACTAATTCAAAATTAAAATTTGGCCAATCTATTATTAAACACTATGTATCGTCTGATTTAATAATAACTAATTTAGTGATAGTTATTTACTAAACTTAACTTAGATGTGGCACAAGGCCAGATTATGGGGCACCCAGTGAGAATCGAACTCATTAATAATGGTCTGCGGATCTAGCTTGCTAACCATTACACCACATAAGGGCCCAACTAATTTAGTGATATGAATTCTAAAAGTTTCTATCTTATAAGTTTGACACATTAGACATGGGGGTGATTATTTTTTATTTGGACATTTTAAGGTCTCAGATTACCAAGCTAGATTCGCTACCCATTGTTAGTGAGTTCAATTCTCACTGGGCGCCCCATACTTCTGGCCTTGTGTCACATCTAAGCTAAGCTTAGTAAATGAGAATATAAGACACATTGTAGGATTTTAAATGTACAATGTTTCAAGGCAAATTTAACTCAGATTTTTATAACCATTAATAAAGTATTTATTCTATGTACTAATGATTTTGACAATGAATTATATACTCATTGATAAACTTACGCAATTCCTGAAGATATTGTGATGTAATTGTATACTCATTGATAAATTTTCGACAACAAATCATTCTCATGTCTTAGAGAAAAACCAGCCCTGTTGGCTGGGGCTTTAGAATACACCAACAGAACCTCTTTAGAGGGGTAAGACTCCCCCAATGGGGCCACTTTTTTGGCCGTGGGTGGCGACCCATGATGCTTAAGGATAGAACCAGGCGGCTGAGCAATCCATGACATGCAACACTCCCTTTGGCTCTTACTTGGGCTAGACGAGCGTCAGAGAGGCCCGCTTCAGTCAATCGGCTGGCCACATCAAGCCCTAGCACCTATATGATTGTGCCAACCCTATTGCCCTTATGGCAAGCCCCAACCCTTTTTATCATATGGGTGCTAGAAGGCGGTTCATGGAGGTTTTGGAGGTTTGGGGAATATGGAGCACCCTTCATTCATTACTCCCAGGTCCACTTTGACCTGGAGTGATAGTACCTGTTAGGGTCCCATCTATGGGTTAAATAGAAAAACATGAGTTTATTAAAAAAATGGAGTATCCATTAAGAATGAATATATTTCTGAAGAATAATTAAAGTTCCAATTACTGTTGAATTGGGAAGACAAGGCAACAAACGGTTGTAACTTAATACAAACCCGAATAGTCACAAAGTCTACTGCAGAATGACAGGATATATATAAGACTCCACAATGTCATTCACATCAAGCAGTCAAGCAGCCAATCAGAACTCAAGGAATGGAATGACCCAAATCACCCAAATTCATGAATGGATCATTCTTGATTTCTATATATACCAACTGTCTTGGACACTGTTTAAGTTGTACTTAGTTAGCTGCTGTTATTCAAACCAACAGTAGACTTACTGACTTCAATAATTTCAAAATTTTGGTTGGCATTTAAGTGACCCATTGAGGTTGATATGCTGTAAAACGAACCAAACCTTGAACCTTAGAGAAAAATAAAAACAATAAACGTTATCATTATTTTCTAAAACAATGAATTCAATTGTCTGTTTCTTCTTTTTCACATTTCTTTATTTCTTTGTCATTTTCACTTTATTTCTCTTCAGGAGTTCCTTTTTCATTTTCACTTTATTTCTCTTCAGGAATTCCTTTTCATTTTCAACTTTATTTCTCTTCAGGAATTCCTTTTTCATTTTCACTTATTTCTCTTCAGGAATTTCTTTTTCCTTTTCCATTTCTTTATTTCTCTTCAGGTTCCTTTTCATTTTCACTTTATTTCTCTTCAGGATTCCTTTTTCATTTTCACTTTATTTCTCTTCAGGAGTTCCTTTTTCATTTTCACTTTATTTCTCTTCAGGAATTCTTTTTCATTTTCTTTATTTCTCTCAGGAGTTCCTTTTTCATTTCACTTTATTTCTCTTCTTCTTTATTCTCTTCATTTCATTTTTTTATTTCTCTTCAGGAATTCCTTTTTCATTTTCATTTATTTCTCTTCAGGAATTCCTTTTTCATTTTCACTTTATTTCTCTCAGGAATTCCTTTTCATTTTCACTTTATTTCTCTCAGGATTTCTTACCGTATTTCTTTTATTTCTCTTCAGGAGTTCCTTTTTCATTTTCACTTTATTTCTCTTCAGGAATTCCTTTTTCATTTTCCCTTTATTTTCTCTCAGGAATTCCTTTTTCATTTTCATTTATTTCTCTTCAGGAGTTCCTTTTTCATTTTCCCTTTATTTCTCTCAGGAATTCCCTTTTCATTTTCACTTTATTTCTCTTCAGGAATTCCTTGTATTTCTTTATTTCTCTTCAGGAGTTCCTTTTTCATTTTTCTTTATTTCTCTTCATTTCTTTATTTCTCTTCAGGATTCCTTTTTCATTTTCACTTTATTTCTCTTCAGGAGTTCACTTTCCTTTTCATTTTCTTTATTTCTCTTCAGGAATTCCTTTCATTTCACTTTATTTCTCTTCAGGAGTTCCTTTTTCATTTTCACTTTATTCTTTCAGGAATTCCTTACCGTTTTCTTTATTTCTCTTCAGGAGTTTCCTTTTTTTCACTTTATTTCTCTTCAGGATTTACCGTATTTCTTTATTTCTCTTCAGGAGTTCCTTTTTCATTTTCACTTTATTTCTCTTCAGGAATTCCTTTTTTCATTTTCACTTTATTTCTCTTCAGGAATTCCTTTTTTTCATTTTCACTTTATTTCTCTTCAGGAATTCCCTTTTTCATTTTCACTTTATTTCTCTTCAGGAGTTTCCTTTTTTCATTTTCACTTTATTTCTCTTCAGGATTCCTTTTTTCATTTTCACTTTATTTCTCTTCAGGAGTTCCTTTTTTCATTTTCTTTATTTCTCTTCAGGATTTCCTTTTTTTCATTTTTCACTTTATTTCTCTTCAGGAGTTCCTTTTTTTCATTTTCACTTTATTTTTCTCTTCAGGAATTCCTTTTTCATTTTTCACTTTATTTCTCTTCAGGAGTTCCTTACCGTATTCTCTTTATTTTCTTCAGGAGTTCCCTTCATTTTCTTTATTTCTCTTCAGGAGTTCCTTTTTCATTTTCACTTTATTTCTCTTCAGGAGTTCCTTAACCATTTTCTTTTATTTCTCTTTCAGGAATTCCTTTACCGTATTTCTTTATTTCTCTTCAGGAGTTCCTTTTTCATTTTCACTTTATTTCTCTTCAGGAATTCCTTTACCGTATTTTATTTCTCTTCAGGAGTTCCTTACCGTATTTCTTTATTTTCTTTTCAGGTATTTCTTTATTTCTCTTCAGGAGTTCCTTTTTTTCACTTTCACTTTATTTCTCTTTCAGGAATTTCCTTTTTTCATTTTCACTTTATTTCTCTTCAGGAATTCCTTTTTCATTTTCACTTTATTTCTCTTCAGGAATTCCTTTTATTTCTTTATTTCTCTTCAGGAGTTCCTTTTTCATTTTCACTTTATTTCTCTTCAGGAGTTCCTTTTTCATTTTCACTTTATTTTCTCTTCAGGAATTCCTTTTTCATTTTTCCTTTATTTCTCTTCAGGAATTCCTTTTTCATTTTCACTTTATTCTCTTCAGGGAGTTTCCTTTTTCATTTTCCTTTATTTCTCTTCAGGGTTCCTTTTTCATTTTCACTTTATTTCTCTCAGGAATTCCTTTTTCATTTTCACTTTATTTCTCTTCAGGAATTCCTTACCGTATTTCTTTATTTCTCTTCAGGAAGTTCCTTTTTTTCATTTTCTCTTTATTTCTCTTCAGGAGTTGTTCCTTTCCTTCAGGAGTTTCCTTTCATTTCTTTATTTCTCTTCAGGAGTTCCTTTTTCATTTTCCACTTTTTATTTCTCTTCAGGAGTTCCTTTTTTCATTTTCACTTTATTTCTCTTCAGGAGTTCCTTTTTTTCATTTTCACTTTATTTCTCTTCAGGAGTTCCTTTTTTTCATTTTCACTTTATTTCTCTTCAGGAGTTCCTTTTCATTTTCCTTTTTTCTCTTCAGGAGTTCCTTTTTTCTTTTATTTTTCTTTCAGGAGTTCCTTTTTTTCATTTTCACTTTATTTCTCTTCAGGAGTTCCTTTTTTCCATTTTCACTTTATTCTCTTCAGGATTCCTTTTTCATTTTCACTTTATTTCTCTTCAGGGGTTCCTTTTTTTTTTCTTTATTTCTCTTCAGGAGTTCCTTTTTCATTTCACTTTATTTCTCTTCAGGAGTTCCTTTTTTCATTTTCACTTTATTTCTCTTCAGGTTCCTTTTTTCATTTTCACTTTATTCTTCTTCAGGATTCCTTTTCATTTCATTTCTTCTCTTCAGGAGTTCCTTTTCATTTTCACTTTATTTCTCTTCAGGAGTTCCTTTTTTCATTTTCACTTTATTTCTCTTCAGGAGTCCTTTTTCATTTTTCACTTTATTTCTCTTCAAGGAGTTCCTATAGTATTTTCTTTATTTCTCTTCAGGAGTTACTTACCGTTTGGCATTGGAGAGGAATCAGCCATTGGATTTTACATTTGATTGTGGGATGAAGTCTTTCAAGAAACAAACTTAAAGGTATCGTCTTTCGATTTTACTTTTCTGTGTTGCTTAAAATTGCTGATAAAAAATTCTCTCTCTCTCTCTCTCTATCTATCTATCTATATGTATGTAAATGGAAATTGGGAAATGAATCCGACAATATGAGGAGAAAGAATAAAGAAAGAAAGAAATAGAATGGATAATAAAGATGAATTTAATCAATATCACTTACACATGTGTTTCGGTCAGTTCATCTGTGTGATTCAAATAAGATTTCACCCTGATGAAAGGTCGAACTTTCTCTGTGTGCGAATATTTCACACAGAATAAACTGACCGAAACACATGTGTAAGTGATATTGATTAAATCATCTTTTATTATCCATTCTATTCTTTTCTTTTCTTTCATTTTCACTTTTATTCTCTCAGGAATTCCTTTTTTCATTTTATTTATTTCTTCAGGATTCCTTACCGGTATTGCTTTATTTCTCTTCGGAGTTCCTTTTTTCATTTTCAGTTACTTTATTTCTCTTCAGGAATTCCTTTTTCATTTTCACTTTATTTCTCTTTCAGGAATTCCCGTATTGCCTTTATTTCTCTTCAGGAGTTTCCTTTTTCATTTTCACTTTATTTCTCTTCAGGAATTCCTTTTTCATTTTCACTTTATTCTCTTCATTCCTTCGTATTGCTTTATTTCTCTTCGGAGTTCCTTTTTCATTTTCACTTTATTTCTCTTCAGGAGTTTCTTTTTTTTCATTTTCACTTTATTTCTCTTCAGGAGTTCCTTTTTTTCATTTTCACTTTATTTCTCTTCAGGAATTCCTTTTTCATTTTCACTTTATTTCTCTTCAGGAATTCCTTCTCTTCAGGATTCCTTTTTCATTTTCACTTTATTTCTCTTCAGGAGTTCCTTTTTTCATTTTTCACTTTATTTCTCTTCAGGAATTCCTTTTTCATTTCACTTTATTTCTCTTCAGGAGTTCCTTTTTCATTTTCACTTTATTTTCTCTTCAGGAATTCCTTTTTCATTTTCACTTTAATTTCTCTTCAGGAATTCCTTTTTCATTTTCACTTTATTCTCTTCAGGGATTCCTTTTTTCATTTTCACTTTATTTCTCTTCAGGAGTTCCTTTTCATTTTCACTTTATTTCTCTTCAGGAATTCCTTTTTCATTTTCACTTTATTTCTCTTCAGGAGTTCCTTTTTTCATTTTCACTTTATTTCTCTTCAGGAATTCCTTTTTCATTTTCACTTTAATTTCTCTTCAGGAGTTCCTTTTTTCATTTTCACTTTATTTCTCTTCAGGAGTTCCTTTTTCATTTTCACTTTATTTCTCTTCAGGAGTTCCTTTTTCATTTTCACTTTATTTTCTCTTCAGGAGTTCCTTTTTTCATTTTCACTTTATTTCTCTTCAGGAATTCCTTTTTCATTTTCACTTTATTTCTCTTCAGGAGTTCCTTTTTTTCATTTCACTTTATTTCTCTTCAGGATTCCTTTTTTCATTTTCACTTTATTCTCTTCAGGAGTTCCTTTTTTCATTTTCACTTTATTTCTCTTCAGGAGTTCCTTTTTCATTTTCACTTTATTTCTTCAGGAGTTCCTTTTTCATTTTCACTTTATTTCTCTTCAGGAATTCCTTTTTTCATTTTCACTTTATTTCTCTTCAGGATTCCTTTTCATTTCAACTTTATTTCTCTTCAGGAGTTCCTTTTTCATTTTCACTTTATTTCTCTTCAGGAATTCCTTTTTCATTTTCACTTTATTTCTCTTCAATTCCTTTTTTCATTTTCACTTTATTTCTCTTCAGGAATTCCTTTTTTCATTTCACTTTATTTCTCTTCAGGATTCCTTTTTCATTTTCACTTTATTCTCTTCTTCTTTTTTCATTTTCACTTTATTTCTCTTCAGGAATTCCTTTTTTCATTTTCACTTTATTTCTCTTCAGGAATTCCTTTTTTTCAATTTTCACTTTATTTCTCTTCAGGAATTCCTTTTTTCATTTCACTTTATTTCTCTTCAGGAATTCCTTTTTTCATTTTCACTTTATTTCTCTTCAGGAGTTCCTTTTTCATTTTCACTTTATTTCTCTTCAGGAATTCCTTTTTCATTTTCACTTTTTTTTCATTTTCACTTTATTTCTCTTCAGGAATTCCTTTTTCATTTTCACTTTTTTTTTCTTCAGGAATTCCTTTTTCATTTTCACTTTTTTTTTTCATTTTCACTTTATTTCTCTTCAGGAATTCCTTTTTCATTTTCACTTTTTTTTTCTTCAGGAATTCCTTTTTCATTTTCACTTTTTTCATTTCACTTTATTTCTCTTCAGGATTCCTTTTTCATTTTCACTTTATTTCTCTTCAGGAGTTCCTTTTTTTCATTTTCCACTTTATTTCTCTTCAGGAGTTCCTTTTTCATTTTCACTTTATTTCTCTTCAGGAGTTCCTTTTTCATTTTCTTTATTTCTCTTTCAGGATTTTTTTCATTTCACTTTCAGGAATTCCTTTTTCATTTTTTACTTTATTTCTCTTCAGGAATTCCTTTTTCATTTTCACTTTTTTTTTCTTCAGGAATTCCTTTTCATTTTCACTTTTTTTTCATTTTCACTTTATTTCTCTTCAGGAATTCCTTTTTCATTTTCACTTTTTTTTCTTCAGGAATTCCTTTTTCATTTCACTTTTTTTCATTTTCACTTTATTTCTCTTCAGGAGTTCCTTTTTCATTTTCACTTTATTTCTCTTCAGGAGTTCCTTTTCATTTTCACTTTATTTCTCTTCAGGAATTCCTTTTTCATTTTCACTTTTTTTTTCTTCAGGAATTCCTTTTTCATTTTCACTTTTTTTCATTTTCACTTTATTTCTCTTCAGGAGTTCCTTTTTCATTTTCACTTTATTTCTCTTCAGGAATTCCTTTTTCATTTTCACTTTATTCTCTTCAGGAATTCCTTTTTCATTTTACTTTATTTCTCTTCAGGAATTCCTTTTTTCATTTTCACTTTATTTCTCTTCAGGAGTTCCTTTTTCATTTTTACTTTATTTCTCTTCAGGAGTTCCTTTTTCATTTTCACTTTATTTCTCTTCAGGAATTCCTTTTTCATTTTTACTTTATTTCTCTTCAGGAATTCCTTTTTCATTTTCACTTTATTTCTCTTCAGGAATTCCTTTTCATTTTTCTTTATTTCTCTTCAGGAATTCCTTTCATTTTCACTTTATTTCTCTTCAGGAGTTCCTTTTTCATTTTCACTTTATTTCTCTTCAGGAGTTCCTTTTTCATTTTCACTTTATTTCTCTTCAGGAATTTTCTCTCTGGAGTTCCTTTTTCATTTTCACTTAAATTCTCTTCAGGAGTTCCTTTTTCATTTTCACTTTATTTCTCTTCAGGAGTTCCTTTTTCATTTTCACTTTATTTCTCTTCAGGAGTTCCTTACCGTATTTCTTTATTTCTCTTCAGGAATTCCTTTTTCATTTTCATTTCTCTTCAGGAATTCCTTTTTCATTTTTACTTTATTTCTCTTCAGGATTCCTTTTTTCATTTTCACTTTTTTTTTCTTCAGGAATTCCTTTTTCATTTTCACTTTTTTTCATTTTCACTTTATTTCTCTTCAGGAATTCCTTTTTCATTTTCACTTTTTTTTTTTTCCTTTTCATTTTCATTTTTTTTCATTTTCACTTTATTTCTCTCAGGAGTTCCTTTTTCATTTTCACTTTATCTTCTCTTCAGGAGTTCCTTACCGTATTTCTTTATTTCTCTTCAGGAGTTCCTTTTTTCATTTTCACTTTATTTCTCTTCAGGAGTTCCTTACCGTATTTCTTTATTTCTCTTCAGGAGTTCCTTACCGTTTGGCATTGGAGAGTGAATCAGCCATATTGGATTTTACATTTGATTGTGGGATGAAGTCTTTCAAGAAACAAACTTAAAGGTATCGTCTTTCGATTTTACTTTTCTGTGTTGTTTAAAATTGCTGATAAAAAATTCTCTCTCTCTCTCTCTCTTTTTATATATATATATATATATATATATATATATGTATGTAAAAATGGAAATGAATCCGACAATATGAGGAAGAATGAATAAAGAAAAGAAAGAAATAGAATGGATAATAAAAGATGAATTTAATCAATATCACTTACACATGTGTTTCGGTCAGTTCATCTGTGTGATTCAAAATAAAATTTCACTCTGATGAAGGTCGAAACTTCTCTGTGTACGGAATATTTTCACACAGATGAACTGACCGAAACACATGTGTAAGTGATATTGATTAAATTCATCTTTTATTATCCATTCTGTTCTTTCTTTTCTTTATTCATTCTTCCTCATATATATATATATATATATATAATGTTGTTCTGGTTCCAATGGGAGAAAATTCCATATTTTATAAAAAAGAAGGTCTGCCAAATTTATTATGTTCTCAGAAAATTTTTTTAAATTCTTTTTATCTTACATATGCGACACGTGTTTCTGATCTGTTGTCTTCTTCAGGCATTGAATTATTATTTTGCCAGAATATGTCCGATCTATTATAATAGAAAAGTTGCAGAAACACACACAACCTATCAAATATCGGAAAATAGACTATAATGAAAAATCCCTAAGTCTTTTGTTATTTCTTTACTTATATAGATAAAAGGATATGAAAACAACACAAAATGTTGTTAAAGTGAAAACATTTTTTTTAAGAAAACACCATTAGTAATTGGTAGGTCCTCTAGATGGCATCCAGTGTCTGTAGAGACATGTAAACAAGTACAATAAACTGTTTTAATTTTTTATTATTCATTTATTTATTTATTTTTTTATTTTTTTTTTGAAATTTTTTTTTTTTTGGATAAAACCATTAGTAATTGGTAGGTCCTCTAGATGGCATCCAGTGTCTGTAGAGACATGTAAACAAGTACAATAAACTGTTTTAATTTTTTTATTATTCATTTATTTATTTATTTATTTTTTTTTTTTTGAAATTTTTTTTTTTTTTTGGGATAAAACCATTTGTAATTGGTAGGTCCTCTAGATGGCATCCAGTGTCTGTAGAGACATGTAAACAAGTACAATAAACTGTTTTAATTTTTTTTTATTCATTTATTCATTTATTTTTTTTTTTTGGTTTGAAATTTTTTTTTGGGGATAACATCATTAGTAATTGGTAGGTCCTCTACACGGCATCCAGTGTCTGCACAGATGGTTTTTTTTTTTGGTTTTTTTTTTAATTTAAAATTTTTTTTTTTTTTTTTTTTTTTTTTAGAAAAAAATTTAAGAATTTTTTTTTTAAGAAAACACCATTAATAAATTGGACAATAGTTTTTTGATGGTTAGAATGGAAGGTGAATGTCTTTTATAGAAAGATTTTCTTAGAATAATTCTTCATCTTTAAAGTAATTACTTGTAAAGTTAATCAGTCATTAACGATAAAGTTGGTGAATTAAAAAAAAAAAGAAAGAAAAAAAAGAAAATGAATTTTTTTCTAAAAAAGGAAAACATCCCCCCCCCCATCGCCTGCCCCAACATACCCTCCCCCCCCCCTGCGCTGATCGATGAAGTGAAAAGCGATTTTTCTTGAAATCAATTCTTTTTTCAAGCTTCAATAATGATACATTTCATTAATCTTCGATAAAACAACTCGAGAGTTGTTCTTTCTTTCAAATTTTTGGTCATTCTGTGAATGGGAATTCTATGAGGATGAAGAAAGAATAGGAGAAAGATGAAGAAAGAGACGAAGAAGAAAGAAATGAAGAAGGGGGTGAAGGAGAAGAATGAATAGAAGTGATAGAAGGAGAAGAAGAAAGAAGAGATGAAGAAGAGAGAAAAAGAAGAAGAATAAAGAGATGAAGGGGGTGAAGGAGAAGAATGAATAGAAGAAATGATAGAAAGAGAAGAAGAAAGAAGAGATGAAGGAGGAAGATATGAAGAAGAAGAAAGAAGAGAGAAAAAGAAGAAGAAAGAGATGAAGAGGGGGGTGAAGGAGAAGAATGAATAGAAGAAGTGGTAGAAGGAGAAGAAGAAGAAGAGATGAAGGAGGAAGATATGAAGAAGACGAAAGAAGAGAGAAAAAGAAGAAGAATAAAGAGATGAAGAAGGGGGTGAAGGAGAAGAATGAATAGAAGAAAGATGTGATAGAAGGAGAAGAAGAAAGTGATGAAGAAGAAAGAAGAGGAGGAGAAGAAAAAGAAAAGAGATAGAAAAAGAGGCTGAAAGAGAAGAATAAATTGAAGAAAGATGTGATAAAAGAAGAAAGAAGAGATGAAGAAGAAGAAGAGATAGAAAAAGAAGATGAAGAAGGCAGTGAAGAAGAAGATGAAGAAGAGGAAGATAGATGAAAAAATTCTATGAGGATGAAGAAAGATGAGGAGAAAGAAGAGAGAAAAAGAAGAAGAAAGAGATGAAGTAGGGGGTGAAGATGAAAAAAGACGAAGAAGATAGATGAAAAAGATAGAAAAGAACAAAAAGAAGGAAGAAGAGGAAGGAAGAAAGAGATGAAAGAAGAAAGAGATAGAAGAAGAAGAAGGAGATGGAGAAGAAGAAGAAAAAGATGAAGAAAGATGATGAAGAAGGAGAAAGAGATAAGGAAGAAGGAAGAAGAAGAAAGAGGAGATGAAGAAGAAGAAGAAAGAGAAGAAAGATGATGATGAAGAAGAAAAGAGATGAAGAAGACTGGTTGAAAGAGAAGAATAAATAGTCAGAAGATGGATGAAGAAGAAAGAGAGGAAGAACAAGAAGAATGAAAAGGTAAGAAGAAAGAGATGGAAGAAGAAGAAGAGATGGAACAAGAAGAAAGAGATGAAGAAGGAGAAGAAAGGGATGAAGAAGAAAGATGGAGAAGAAAGAGATGAAGAAGAAGAAAGAGATGGTGAAAAAAGATGAAGAAGAAGAAAGAGATGGAGAAGAAGAAAGAGAAGATGATGAAGAAGAAGAAAAGAGATGTAGAAGACGGGTTGAAAGAGAAGAATAAATAGTCAGAAAATGGATGAAGAAGAAAGAGAAGAACAAGAAGAATGAAAAGGTAAGAAGAAAGAGATGGAAGAGGAAGAAGAGAAAAGATGAAGAAGGAGAAGAAAGAGATGAAGAAGAAGAAAAGAGATGTAGAAGACGGGTTGAAAGAGAAGAATAAATAGTCAGAAGATGGATGAAGAAGAAAGAAGAACAAGAAGAATGAAAAGGTAAGAAGAAAGAGATGGAGGAAGAAGAAGAAGAAGAAAGGAGAAAAAAAAAATGTAAAAAATCTGATTTTTTTTTTTATTAGATTTAATCAAAGATGTTTTAATGCTTCATCAATGTAATTTATATTGTTCACTTAAAATAAGAAATCCAAATGCACAAAGGAATTCGGTATTTCACGTGACCTAACACCCCACCCCCACATCACCCCACCCACCCCCACATCACCCACCCCACCCACCCCTAGAATACGGTGAGGCATTACTAACACCCCAGCCTCTAGGCTGAACTTCTTTTTTTTCTTCTTTTGAAATCAATTAGTTAAATATTGATATTTACTAAGCTGAGGTTAGTATGATACAAAAAAATGGAGACGAAAAGATTGTGCTAGACCTGGAGAATCAGCATTCAGAGTCTTGGCTTTTTAACTGGGCTAGAACTCTGGCATCATAATGCCAGGGTCATTCAATAAATAAGGTGAAATTTTACTAATCTACAATCAGCATATCATACTCACCTTCACAGGAAGGCTGTAACTAGTGTCCAGTTACCAGACAAAAATTTCGACTGGCCGTAACCCAATACAGTAGCTGTGCATGGCAATATTTTACTAACACAGCTTCCTCCAGGCTGAACAACTGAACTAGTGCCCAATACAGCTGGTACTTATGGAACTCAAGAATAGTCCATTATTTTATGCCCAAGACGTTTTGTTTTATTCATTCTTGATGGTATGCTGTTAGTTTGAACAACAGCAAGCACTACTCACAGGTGACCAAAACAGCTAGTATTTATGGAACCCAGGTATACTCCATTCATGTATTTGGGTGATTCCATTCCTTGAGTCCTGATTGGCTGCTTGGTTTCTATGATGTTATATGAGGCTTCTGTATGGAAGCGCGTGGTATAATGGTTAAAGTCAAGGGAAATGGACTCGTCGCCCCGAGTTCAAATCCTGTACGTGGTAATTGCATTTCACTTAGTGCTAATACCCTTGGGAAAGGTATGCATTCTACTCTCCCTCCAGCTATGGATAAATAGTAGGGTAGACTGGGCTCTTTAACCTTGATTAGGCAACCGGTCTAGGAGAAGGAAAACTCTGAATTCAAACCTGTTAAACTCCGCTTAAGAAATTGACCTTGTGTCACATCCTGCTCGTGCGGAGGGGTTGGTAAATATATATATATATATGAGGCTTCTTAAATACTCTGACATTCTGCAGTAGGATTGCAACAAGATTAGATCCGTATTAAGTTACTGCTACTTGTTGCCTTGTGGTAGACCTGGAGAATCAGCATTCAGAGTCTTGGCTTTTAACTGGGCCAGAACTCTGGCATAAAAATACCAGGGTTATTCAATAATTAAGGTGAAACTTTCCTAATATACAATCAACGTATCATACTCACCTTCACAGGAGGGCTGTAACTAGCATCCAATTACCAGACAAAAAAAAAATAGGACTGACTGTAACCCAATACAGACACTGTGCTTGGCAATATTTTACTAACATTCCTACCTCCAGACTGAACTTCTTTTGTGTTTTTATAAATCAATTAGTTAAACTAGCAAATATATGCACCCTCCGGGTGCAAGTATTTAAGTTTTGATATAATAAAATATCATATTAAATTAGAAAGGCTAATGAAACTGACTAAGAATGCAGATAAAAAGATCTGCAACAGAGGGGGTATAATCGAAAAATAGAACAACTTTGAAACTAACTCTTCCATCATTTTCCATTACTCCCCTCTTTCATTGGTAAATTTTCCTAATTTAACTATTTAGTTAAAATAGGAAGTAAAGGATAATATTACAGTTATTTCTTCTTGTAAATAAATTTCTTTTAAGATTTATCCACAAGATTTTTGTTTATATTTCTTAAGATAAAACCAAACAATTAGAAATCAATAATACCAAGCACATATTTATTAAAATAAAATTTTAAATATCAATATGCAAATTAGCCTTGTCGTTCAAACTGTAAACCGCTATTTTGTTGTATATATAAATACAATTGCATGATATTAGTACGTAGATATGGTCAACAGTATTAATAATGTAATACAATTTTTATTAATAACTGAAGATTTAAAAGAATGAAATCATGGAGAATTTGACGTAAATAATTAAAGTAATTGTAACTTGAGTAGTAATATAGTTTCGGTTACAGACAGAAAAACACACAATCTCCATTATAATAAGATATTGAATTTTACTAAGTTAACCTTAGTATGGTACAAAAAATGTAGGCAAAAAGGTTGTGGTAGACCTGGAGAATCAGCATTCGAAGTATTGGCATTTAACTGGGCTAGAACTCTGACATCATAATACCAGGGTCATTCAATAAATAAGGTGAAACTCTACTAATATAGAATCAGTATTTTCTGCGTTATTCGGACTATTGTCCTCATCTTCATTGTTATCTGTACAATGTTTCGGCCGATATGCCCTCCGGCCTTCTTCAGGTATTTATTGTCGGACTCAGGAACCTTCCCGGTCCGACAAGAAATACCTGAAGAAGGCCGGAGGGCATATCTGCCGAAACGTTCAGAAAATAATATAGAATCAACATGAAGATAATATGAAACAAACAAAGGAAAAAAATATTGGTTATATCCTATGTCTAACATAAACAAAGGGGAACCACTCTTGACTGATAAATTATTTATTTATTTTTTGATCTACTAGGAAAAAAGACGGGGTTAGGGTTATTTCCTATAAGGCTAACATAAACAAAGGGGAACCACTCTTGACTGATAAATTATTTATCTATTTTTTGATCTACTAGGAAAAAAGAAGATGGGGTTAGGGTTTAGGGTTAGTCTAATGGAAAAAAAATAAATAAATCGGTCAAGAGTGGTTCCCCTTTGTTAATGTTAGACTTCTAGGAAATAACCAAAATATTTTTGTTGTTAAAAAGATGATGGCTGTTTTGAATGAGTTGAGTTTGGAAAATGTAGAAGTTATCCCCCAGATATAGAAACAATATAATACTCACCGTCGCAGTGGGATTCTAACTACTGTCGAGTTAGCAGACAAGAATAACATGCAAGCTGTAACTTAAATACAGTCCTTGCATGTTGCTGGCATAGTGTAAAGTGATGGCTGAAGAGTGGGTACTTATCTGTAGAAGTTATCCCCCAGATATAGAAACAATAAAAAACATTATCCATATCTTTACTCACCCTGAAAACCATCAGCCAATCAATACCCAGGAAGTGAACTTGCCAGAGTTCATAATGGAATAACCCAAAGCTGTATTTGAGTTACAGCTTGCATGTTGTTCTTGTCTGCTAACTCGACGGTAGTTAGAATCCCACTGTGATGGTGAGTATCATATTGTTTCTATATCTGGCAGATAACTTCTACATTTTCCAAACTCAACTCATTCAAAACATCCATCATCTTTTTAACAATAAAAATATTTATGAAAATATGTAGAAAAGGTTCATAAACGTTTGTTAATTAGCATTTGTTTCATATTGTCCTGAAGAAGGTTTCTATATAAACTGAAACATTCAAACATTGACACTACAACCAATAATAAATTTCCATCCATTATAATATCTCATGTGTGTCGACATTTCTCCTCACATATAATATATATAAAGATCTGACATACCGTAAAATCCTACCAGTCAAATCTGTAGAATAATCATACTAAGTCCAATTACCGTCGAATTGGCAAGACAAGGCAGCAAGCAGTCGTAAGCCAATACGATTCTGGTATGCTGTAAAGACCACTGCAAAGTGGCAGGATTTATGAAGCCTCATAACATCATAGAAACCAAGCAGCCAATCAGGACTCAAGGAATGGAATCACCCAAATACATGAATGGAGTATACCTGGGTTCCATAAATACTAGCTGTTTTGGTCACCTGTGAGTAGTGCTTGCTGTTGTTCAAACTAACAGCATACCATCAAGAATGAATAAAACAAAACGTTTTGGGCATGAAATAACCCAGCCAAGGTTGACATGCCGTAAAATCTAACCATCCAACCAACTACCACTCCAGGGTCAGAATGGGCCTGTTAGGATCTGTTCACACTATTGTATTACTATCCAGAATGAATAAGACAAAACGTTTTGGGCATAAAATAACCCAGCCAGGGTTGACATGCCGTAAAATCCAACCAACTACCACTCTGGGATAAGAGTGGACCTGTTAGGATCTGTTTGCACTATTGAGATACCACCAAGAAAAAACAAAACATTGGGTATAAAATAACCCAGCCTGGTTTGACATGCCGTAAAATCCAACCAACCAATCAACAGTCTCGATACTTTTTGTGGACACATTTGATTTCAAGATAATTCTCCCAACAAATGAGTCAGTAATCCCTAATGAGTCACCAAAACTCTAGTTGCTTAAGATGATGCCAGCATACTGTCCTATGAACTTTGTTGTATGCTATATGTCTTTCTAACTTGCAATGCACTTTTATTACATTAGCAGATTGGGTAGATTTTCGAAACACCCCAGGGAAATCCGTTTGGTTTAAAAGATTTCTTTATTTTTTTGTTTTTTGTTTTATTTTTCTTGATTTCTTGGTCTCTTGGCTAGAATGTTGATTTGCAAAGTATACACCTTGCCAGAAGTTGTTCTGGTAATAAGCCTGTTAAAGTTATTGAACTGTAACATCGATACAGAAATAATATAGGGGATCATACGCATATATATATATATATATATATATATATATATAACTATGCATGAAGAAACAAGCACACGTTTACATATTACATATTGATCGCAACGTCTTGTCAGGCGACTGCTACTCCTTCATCCATTGCCCGTTTGTGGGCTTGTTCATGACTTTTCAACCCTGCCAAAGTCCTGCATATCCTAGAACATATCTGGCACACAGAACGACCGGTGTTGACTCCGTCGACAGGTGTTGTATACTCATCATTGTCCTCATGTTTGGGATCATGCTGGGTCTTAGAGTGTGGCATGGTAGAGACAACAATTGCAGTCGGGTATATTGAAGTCAGTAAGTCTACTGTTGGTAGAATAACAGCAGCTAACTAAGTACAACTTAAGCAGTGTCCAAGACAGTTGGTATATATAGAAATCAAGAATGACCCATTCATGAATTTGGGTGATTTGGGTCATTCCATTCCTTGAGTTCTGATTGGCTGCTTGACTGCTTGATTTGAATGACATTGTGGAGTCTTATAAATATCCTGTCATTCTGCAGTAGACTTTGTGACTATTCGGGTTTGTATTTAAATTACAATCGTTTGTTGCCTTGTCTTCCCAGTTCGACGGTAATTGGAACTTTAATTATTCTTCAGGGTAGTTCTCGTGTGATTTCATGTGATTGATCAAGCCCGTTTTGACAATAATGCCTGGTCACACTCCTCACAGATCCACACATCAGAATTGGCTGGCAGAGTTTCACGTTTTCGGCATGCTTTCCTGAGTTTTGCTCGGTCCACCCTTGCAGCTTCAAACAGTTCTGCATCCCTGTATATCGCAGCCCTCCATTGTCCACGATCAGATGTCAGGGACTCCCAATTATCGACAGGAATACCAAAGCACACTAGACACTCCTTCACAATATCACGAAACCGTTGTTTTTTTTGTTTTTTTTGGGGGTGGTTGTGTTGTGGTCTTTTGCCAAAAAGAAGCTCACCATAAAAAAAGCTGTTTTGGTAGTCTAGAGTCATCAAGCTGAACAAGATGACCCGCACAACGCATCTGATTCTTCATCACAATTGCAGCAATGCTAGTTGTTTTGGCTTTGGTCAAGACAGTTGTATCGGGAACATGGCTTTCCCACTTCAGACTAAGAATATATCTAAGACAATGGCTGATGGAATCTTTCAAGCTGCCTCATATGAGATTGATACAACGTCCAGGTTACAGAAGCAGAGAGCAAGGAGGACAAAACACATGCTTGATACACAGACACTTTAGTTGCAAGAGTTACATCACCATCGGACCAGACTCTGTCTTCTAATTTACCAAATGACCCAGATGCCTGTTTGATTATCGCATCAGAAAAACCGGACGTACACCAATACATACATTCATACATACAACTGTTCTTTACATATCTACTAGAATCGGTTGCTCGGCATCGTCTGGGTAGAAGAGGGGTGTGTGGCAAAAATGTTAGTCTTGCTGATCCATTAATTACTGTATGCTAGTTGTTTTGGCTTTGGTCAAGACAGCTGTATCTGGAACATGGTTTTCCCACTTTAGACCAAGGATATGTCTAAGACAGTGTGAATAACTAGCACGGTTCACTTTTTCAGCAGGCACTGCCTAGCGTATTTTAGGACAGGAAGCCGGGACAACAACATCGGAAAATCACCCATACATTTAAGAATTATATAAAAACTCTGGTTTCAACCGGTGGATCCGGTCTTGGACCGAATAAGTTAACATTGTTGATCCCAGAGGCCATCCCCCCAGGCAACACCTGCCACCTCTATTTAAAGGGGCAGGGCTGGGTTTATTGCCTGGTGCCTAAGCCCCCCATCCTTGAGGGAAATACTGACGGGATCAATGCATTTTTTGCACCCGCCTCCCATGAGCTTCGGTTTGTGGTTGGTCCCATATTAATAGGGCCTTGTGCCTAACCTGTACATATAGGGTACGTGGTAAACATTCATTAAAGAATTGAGAAAAATAAAAAAATAAATATATAAATAGTTTAACATAGGGAGTTACTTTTCAATTACCCTGTGTTAAATATATATTTTAGGTATACCCAAGTTTTTGTCTGTTTTTCATTTTAAAAACAAATTAAAATTAATTAGATTGATTATTCAAGGTCAAATTTTTGTCCAAGTCGAAAAGTAGTAACATAATGAGCATCAGTAAATTTTAATAACTGATGCTTTGTAAAATTCATTCATAACAATTATGGAGCACTCTATGGCGGCCTTTACATACAAAGTGATGTGTGTATTAAAACAGTTAAAATCCCCTTTGCATTCTGTTGGTGATGACAGCCTGGCGGTTAAGGTGTCTGACTGACACTGAACCGATCAGATTTCAATCCTGGCTGTAGGTAGCTTACAAACGTCTAGCCACACTGAAGAGACTTGAGAAGTCGAAACACGTGTCTGTGGATGACTTATATATATATATATATATATATATATATATATGAGAGTAAGTAAATAAACAATGTGTTTATTTGATATGGCTTTTTTAGCCGACAATTTTTGGAGGATATGTGCTTAATTGAAGTCATACCTAATTTTGAAAATTAATTAGTTAATAATTAATGAATTTAGGCGGGCATATATGTTCAAATGTATGGCTAAACGAATAGAGAAAATGTCAATCTCTGAATGTACATTTCGACCTATTAGGTCTCCAAGTCACACACGGAGCAGTCTCCGATGTCTATAACCTTGCTGATGAGACCTAATAGGTCGAAATGTACATTCAGGGATTGACATTTTCTCGATTTGTTTAGCCTTACATTTGAACATATATGCCTGCCTAAAAATTCATTAATTATTAACTAATTAATTTTCAATTAAGCACATATCCCCCAATATATATATATATATATATATATATATATATATGAGAGAACGGGAAATGAATCCGACAATATGAGGAAAAAATGAGTAAAGAAAAGAAATGTAGATGTATAAAAATGAATTTTATTGATATCACTTTTAATCGATATCACTTACACATGTGTTTCAGGCCATTTATCAAAATGTATACGGATTTACGTTATTATTATTATTAAAATAATCAGATGATGTTGAAATGATGGTAATGATAATAATAGGAAAAATGCATAAAATGTTCTGTACACAGATTTTGCCGACAAAAATACCACTCTGATGAAGGTCGTCAAAATCTGTGTACGGAACATTTTATGCATTTTTCCTATTATTATTATCATCATCATTTCAACATCATCTGATTATTTTAATAATAATAATAACGTAAATCCGTATACATTTTGATAAATAGACCGAAACACATGTGTAAGTGATATCGATAAAATTCATTTTTATCCATCTACATTTCTTTTCTTTACTCATT
>CM042177.1:42296094-42373594 GCA_023376005.1 Doryteuthis pealeii
ATGAATGTATGTGTGTGTGTATATATGAATGTATGTGTATGTGTGTGTGTATATATGAATGTATGTGTGTGTGTGTGTGTATATATGAATGTATGTGTGTGTGTCTATATGCATATATATATATGTGTGTGTCTATGTGTATATATGTATGTGTGTGTGTGTATATATGAATGTATGTGTGTGTGTCTATGTGTATATATGTATGTGTGTGTGTGTATATATGAATGTATGTGTGTGTGTCTATGTGTATATATGTATGTGTGTGTGTGTATATATGATGTATGTGTGTGTGTCTATGTGTATATATATATGTGTGTGTGTGTGTATATGAATGTATGTGTGTATGTCTATATGCATATATATATGTGTGTGTGTGTGTATGAATGTATGTGTGTATTTATATATATATATATATGTGTGTGTGTTTGTATATATATATATATATGTGTGTATGTATATATGTGTATATATATATGTATACTGTGCAAAGGTGCAGAAAATAAGGTTGAAGTGGCGGAGGTGGGGAGGTGCAAGGGTAGGGGCAGGGGGAGTCCGGTCTGCGGAGACGAAAAACTAACAAGGTAAATTATTCAGGCGTTGTTTGGGAAAAACAAAAAAGCAAAAACGGGTTAATAAAATAAAGCGTAGACAAGTGATTGTTTCGAGAAAAGAAAGAAACGAGATCTAATAAAGAAATGCCCGCGGGAAAATATGGCATTGTGACTTGTTCAACATAGTTTTTTCTGATGGTCGACTCGGCCGTCAGTGTGGGGTGATGTCGGGGCTCTCTGGTGTGAGTTGCGTACAGAATTACTGGACAGTGTTTAATTTTGTCTTTTTTAAAAAAAATATATCATTCTCAACTTTTTCACATACACACACACACATACACATATATATATATATAAGATTTTTGGATGTTTGTTTTTTAGAAGCATTGTTGGATAAAGTATATATTATTATTTATATTTTTGCTTGAAGGCAATTACAATGCGTATATTGCATAAAATTCGATAATTATAGAAAATAATCATGACAAGTGAATCTCAGCAAAGAATTGTTTGGTGTGTAGAACATCGTACAGTCTGTTTCAACTTTATTAAGTCTCATCAGCGATGTATACTAACGATTTCCCTCCGACAGAAATCAAAAACCGGTAGTCCAGGAGGCAAAGTCTGTGACTTTACCACTTTGCCAATGGTCCGCATCGTACAATCCCTGCGAAATTAACCTGTCAATGATACTAGCACGCTTCTTCCATATGAGGTATGCCGACGTTGAGTAAATAACAACAAACCAGACCCATGTCCCGGTGAAGGAAATAAGATTTTTGGATGTTTGTTTTTAGAAGCATTGTTGAATAAAGTATATATTATTATTTATATTTTTGCTTGAAGGCAATTACAATGCGTATATCGCATAAAATTCGATAATTATAGAAAATAACCATGACAAGTGAATTTGTGTATATGTGTATGTTCGGATGAAACTTCGAAAATAAAACACTTAACGACAAAGTAAATATATATACACATTAAATATCACCAGGGCTTGGTTTTTGACCAAAAATAATAGAGATTTGATTTATATTTGTGAAGATAATTAAAAAATAAAATTTAAATGATAACAGCATGGATTTTTTTTTCCCAAAAATCCCCCTCTACCCAGGCGATGCCAAGTAGCCACTGCTAGTATATATATATATATATGTTAAGAATTGATAAAAAGAATTACAGGTTAACAAACAACACCATAGTTACCTTATTTTTCTTTACACTTGCATTGTGATAACCTTCAAAACCAACCAACAAACCAATATATATATATATATATATTATATATAATATATATATATGTAGTATATTAAGAAAGAATGAAAAAACAGGTTTAATGAGTTAAGTGGTGAGTTTATTGGCCGACGCTGCAGTGTTTCAATCTATTAGATCATCTTCAGGGCATTTGTTGGTATATGGAAGGTAATAAGAATTTTTTTATCACAGAATAACGAGAAAGGCAAGTGGTAGTCTTTGTTTATCAGTCTGTTTAAAATTTGAAGTTTGAAAAAAGGAGACGGTTTGAAATATGACGTCAAATATTCTCTTTAAAGGTGTGAGTATGGGACTGTGTAAGCGTGTGTATTGAAAAGAAAGCATTGTGCATTTTTATATATATATATATATATATATATATATATTAAATATATTAAACAATACTTCTCTCGTTTTTTATACATTGTTATCAAGATGGAATATGTCACATCTTTTCCACATCTTTTAGTGGACCAATCACATCATGGCTTTTCGACTTCACATGTTCCAATCATGTCATTAAGCTTCAATTATGAACTCTAATTATTGAATAGTTACAAAACTTTTCTATACATTTTCCAAATTCAACACAGTTAAAACATCCATCATCTTTTTAACAACATTTTTTTCTCCCTGGCTAGTTTCCTATTGTCCTGAAGAGGGTTTCTTTAAAAACCGAAATGTTCGAACATAGAGACTATGACTGTTCATATCTATCTATCTCGATCTGTTCATATCTATCTATCTCTCTCCATCTGTTCATATCTATCTATCTCTCTCCATCTGTTCATATCTATCTATCTATCTCTCTCCGTCTGTTTGGTTTGGTTTGTTTTATGGCATATCAACCTCAGTGGGTCATTTAATGCCGATAAAGTTTTGAAATAAATCAATTCTTAATGGATAGTACAATTTTGTTTATAAACTCATGTTTTTCTATTTAACCCATAGATGGGACCCTAACAGGTACTACCACTCTGGGTCAGAGTGGACCAGGGAGCAATGGTGATGAAGGGGTGCTCCACATTCCCCAAACCTCCCAAACTGGAACCTCACCATCAGATAGTTTAACGTCATTCCCAGGACATGTAGACCCGCAGCCACCGCCTTCTAGCACCCATATGATAAAAAGGGGTTGGGGCTTGCCATAAGGGCAATAGGGTTTGGAAAATCATATAGGTGCTAGGGCTTGACATGACCAGCCGATTGATCGGAGGGGGCCTCTCCGACCGCCCATCTAGCCCAAGATAGGGCCAAAGTGGAGTATTGCAAGTCATGAACTGCTCATCCACCTGGGTTCTTTCCTTAAGCATCACAAGTCGCCACCCACGGCCAACAGGTGGCCCCATTGGGGGAGTCTTACCCCTTTGCAGAGGTGCAGTCGGTCCATTCTAACGCCCCATCTGACAGGGCGGCCTCCATCTGTTCATATCTATCTATCTATCTATCTATCTCAGTCTCTTCATGTCTATCTATCTATCTCAGTCTGTTCATATCTATCTATCTATCTCCGTCTGTTCATATCTATCTATCTCTCTCGGTCTGTGACCTGATTCAGGGGTGGAAATTAGAAAAAGAAAGAAAGAAAGAAAAACGGAAATACTTAGAAAATATTTTTTGTCGGCGATCAGAATCTATGGAAAGAAAAAAAAAAGAATAAAAGTAATTTTTTCACTGAAACGGTAAAGATAATAATCAGCAATAATATTGACCGCTAGTGTATCTAGTGCAAGGCCGCGATTGAGATGTCCGTAGCGGGGGTGGAATCTTAAGTAGGTCAGAAGACCCGTGGGGTGAATCCAGTCAAGTAGCCGGAAGAGATAGCACATGGATTAGTCAGCGGTACTTATCCTCTGATACGCGAGACGATCCTTTGAAGTAGCTTGACTGATGTCGCTCGGAAGAGATTGATCATGATTGTCTGGAAGACACTTAAGCAAAGATAAAACTCTTGTTGAAAATCGGAAGTAAAGAAAATTCCTAATATCTCCACGCTGACCGGAAATAAGAATTTCCGATTGAAATATTATTTAAACTGAGACGATCTTGACGAGAGATCAGAACGAAGCCGGGCGTGCTTGAGAACGGTAGCTAAGAAAGCTTGAAGTGTGGACGTAAAGATCCTGTAGCCGACAGATAGACTGACTTCAGCCAACATTGCCGCGAATATTATTCCGACCAGAACACATTGAATTGAGGTCCATCACTCCCCCGTCTTGAGAAGTAATTATTTGTATTCTTGCATTTTTTAAATATAAATGTTGTTGATTTTTGAAGAAGAAAAAGAGTCGTTATACTTTTTTGTGTGTGACCAATCGGACGCCATTAATCTCGGAAATCAGTTTCTATAGCAGATTTCTAGTCGTTTGAGATCTTAGCACAACGTGGGGCATTCGGCTAGACTTCCAGCAAATATAGAGACCCTGCAATCCGTGGTTGATGCAGAAAATCCGATCTTGACGGCCAATTTCGGAGATTCTGTGAGCCCTTTAGCTCGGGAGCGACCGACGGGTTATATTTGGTGCCTTAATGACCCAGGATTTTTCAACCGGACTGTGACCACAGAAGAAAAAAAACCTCAAGAAGAAACCACCCCAGGAACCCAGACAGCAACGACGCTGAAACGTTGAGACCCAGGAACCCAGGAGCTTTGAACGAGACGACAGTTTTTAAAAAAAAAACAAAAACAAAAGAGACTCTAGTCAATTTGACTTTTAAAAAAAATAATTCTGAGAGAACCAGCAACCCAGAAACTGAGGAGCCAAGGATCATTTAAAGGTAGGACACTCTTTTGGTTTTTCCCTTTTTCTTGTTATCATATATCTCTTGCCAGTGTTTTTGAGTATAATGAGTGTGGGCGGGTCTCAAGATAGTTTGAATAGGGGGTGTCAGGAAGCTGATGAGGGTGGATTAGGAAGAGGAAACCTTCATAGGATATTAGGTGGGATGCGAGTGCCAGTGTTTAAGGGCGATTCTACCAGACTGCAAGACTGGATAGAGTCGATAGAAAAAAAGAAATTGATCTATGGACTATCAGATAGAGAATCGGTGCTGTTAGCATTTGAGGCAACAGCGGGACCGGTTTCGAAATCCATAAGAAGATGGATTGAAGAAAGTCCCGGTTTGGGATGGGAAGACTTAAAAGGGAAAGTAATTGAAAAGTATGCTAGTGTTCGTACCGAGATAGAGGCAAATAGGAAGTTACTTAGGCTGAAGCAGGAATCTGGGGAAACTCCTTCAGAGTTAGGTGAGAGAGCGACCGAATTGGCGTTGCTTGCCTACCCGGAGGAGGCGGCTCGGGGATGTAAGGTGATCCAGGCCCAGCTGGTGGATCTGTATATAGATGCCTTACAGGACGACGAAGTAAGGAATGAGATACTTCGTGGGAGACCGGCCAGGTTGGCCGATGCGTTAGAATTAGCCCGAGATGGAGAGAGATTCTGGGATCGATCTCGAATTTAGAAAGAGCCAAGCTCAGGAAAGGATTCAGGAAGGAGCGAGAAATATTTGGGAAAGAAGGGTCCCAGGTCCAAGAGGGGGACGGAGAATACCACAGGTAATAAGTAAGAATTGGGAGGAGGATACAGACCCGATGCGTGAAACATGGTCAGTGTGGCGTGGATTTCATAATCCCCCACCGAGACATAACAGGACAGTGTGTTGGACCTGTAAAGGTGAAGGACACAGGTCTATGGAGTGTCCTTCAAAAAGAAATAGACAAGAAGCTGGGTGGGATAGAAAAAATAATGATAGGCCTAGGGAATCTCCAGTGGTTAGGCCCAAACCTGTCCCAAGGAAACAGGGTAACGCCTATGGAACAATCAATGTGATAAGGACTAGGGTAGCCCCAACTAGAAAGATAAGCCTCAGATGTTGGAACTGTAAACAACCAGGCCATATGTCTGCCAGCTGTCCTCGCAGGAAGTGCTGGGTTTGTGATCAGTTAGGTCACATTAAGAAGTCCTGTCCCAAGCGAATTAGAGGAGAAAACAGGGGCAATACAGAGGGTTGGAAATACAGTCGTCTAGGTCGCACTAAGAAATACTGTTTTTGTGGGGCAAACGGGGAGATAGAGTCAGAGAGTTGCGACTCGAAGTCGGGGAAAGATAATGAAAAATATCTGTTGCCAGCCCAAATATCTAGAAGGGCACAGAACGGGAGAGAAAGAAGGGCTAGAGTATTCTCACTCTTAACGGAGGGGAAAGGATTAACATGTAAGGTTGGGGTGGGAGATATTAAATTCGAGGCTTTGATCGATACTGGAGCCTCGGTGTCTCTAATAAGTAGGGTCGCTTATAATCGCTTAACGACCCGGAAGGGATTAAGAAAACCGGACTTGATAATCAGTCAAGCTAATGGGGAGGAGATGGAGGTCTCAGGTATGACGTGGCTACCATTAAGAATAGGAGGGGTGGAAAGGAACCACAAGCTGTATGTGGCACCTGGTTTGTGCAACGAACTGATTCTTGGGGAAGACTGGTTAAAGCAGAATAGGGCACATTTAGAGTTTAACCCTCCCACGCTGTTAGTGGGTGGGGCAGAAGTATCCTTAAGGGACAGTGAGCAGGAGGTAGTACCAATACTGGCCGAAGAAGAAATAAAAATTCCACCCAGGACGATAGTATCGGGTAAAGGTATGGTGGATCCAGGGAAGGCATTGCCAAGCGGTATCTATCAGGTTTCTCCAATAACGGGAAGGAACGATGAGGAAATATCGTTATGGGAATCGATCATTGAGGGGGGTAAGATGATTCCGATGTTAATTGCCAACACCTCTAGTAAGACAGTTAAGGTTAAAAAGGGTGAAGAAATAGGACAGGCCTCACCTATTAGGAGGGTTAGCCAAGTAAGGATACCAAGAAACGGTCGAATGGGAAGGAAACCGACGGTGGGGGAGATAAAGGAGAAAGAAATAGTGGCTCCAGAAAGGTTCAAGGGAAGGATAAGAAATCTGTTGTGGGATAATAGAGACGTAGTGGCTAACAGTGATAAAGAGTTAGGCAGGACACAAACAGTAAAAATGAAAATTGACACGGGGAATCACCCACCAATTAGACTAAGACCCTATAGGACCCCAATTCATAAAAGAAAATTAGTGGAAGAAGCAGTAAGGGATATGCTGGACGCGGGAGTAGTAGAAAGATCAGAGTCCCCTTGGAGCTTCCCCATCGTGGTGGTAGAAAAAAAAGATGGAGGACACAGATTTTGTGTCGATTTCAGGAAATTAAATTCAATAACGAGGCCATTAGCTGTCCCTCTACCTTTGATAGATGACATATTGGCACTCTTGGGTAAGGCAGGCTGTTTTTCGACTCTGGACCTAAGGTCCGGATATTGGCAGGTGGCATTGGATGAGCCAGATCGAGAAAAGACAGCATTCGCATGCCACATGGGGTTGTTCAATTTCAGAGTAATGCCCTTCGGGTTGTCAAATGCCCCGGGTATATTCACCCAGTTGATGTCAATAGTGCTGGGGGGAATGGAGGGATTTGCTATGGCTTACTTGGATGACATTTTAGTGTTTTCAAAAACACCAGAGGAGCACTTGGGACATTTGCAGCAGGTGTTCGATAGATTAAGAAAGCACGGATTGAAGCTGAAGCTATCTAAGTGTCAGTTCTTGAAGGAAGAAACCAAGTATTTAGGTTTCATTATTGATAAAAAGGGTATTAAGCCTGATCTAGATAAGATAGAGGTCATAAAAGCTATGCCAGAACCCACAACAGTAAGGCAAGTGAGAGGGTTCATTGGAGCTATAGGATACTATAGAAGATTTATTCCCGCGTTCTCTCGACTGGCAGGACCTCTGATAGCACTGACAAGGAAGTATGCTCGATTCAAGTGGTCGGAAGACTGTCAAAAGGCATTTGACAGCCTTAAAGGACAGTTGACGGCCATACCGCTGCTAACTTACCCCGATTTAAAAAAACCCATGACATTATACACTGATGCGAGTGATAAGTGTATAGGGGCAGTGCTAACCCAGCCTTGTCCTAGTAATGAAGGACCAGTGCCTGGTATACCGGAGGAGGTGCCTATTTATTTCCTGTCCCACAGGCTATCTGAGACACAACAGAGATGGCCGGTAATTGAGAGAGAAGCATACGCAATTATGTATGCGGTCCAGAAATTGGACTTTTATTTGAGTGGAGCGGTGTTTACAATTAAAACCGACCATAAGCCACTTAAATACTTATTGGAGGCGGATTGGACAAATAAAAAGATCCAACAGTGGGCGCTAAAACTAAGTGGTTATAATTGTAAAATAGACTACCTAGCTGGGAAGGAGAACACTTGCGCTGATCTGCTTTCGAGAATACCAAAACAGCTAGAGGCGGAATCTATTAGGCTAGAACCTGGAGTAGATGATAGGGCCTACCAGATCCACGTGATTAATTCACAGGGACTCAAGGATAGGCCCCGATGGGAAGACAAGGAGGAGCATGAAGTTGTAACGAACCCTCATTGGAAAAGTATTGTGGAAGAAAGCCAGAAGGATAGTGAGATTGCTACCCTCAGAGCTAAGGTAGAAAGGGGGACCACCTCTAGGTATGTGATACAGGATGGGCTATTGTGTTACCTGTCGGGTAGGGATGAAGAAGTTAGACTTCGGTTATTTGTCCCCAAACTGTTGAGGGCTGAGATACTGGGGCAGTGCCACGAAGGGTTGGGTCATCTGGGAGTAGACAAAACCTATGAACTGATAGGCCGGCATTATTATTGGCCTGGGCTGTTTCAGGAAGTGATGACCTACGTAGGAGCTTGTATCATATGCCAAGCGCAGAGTAGAGGCCACGAGACAGCTCCATTGGAGGAGAGGAGACAGATATTCCAGAGTATCCATTCCAGAAGATAAGTATGGATATCTCAGGTCCCTACGGTGAAACGAGTCGGGGAACCTCTATATTGTCAGCTTCGTGGATTGGCTGACCAATTGGCCAGAAGCATATGCCATACCCGATAAAGAGGGCCCGGACGGTAGCAGAATTGATATTAACGGAAATATTCCCCAGATATGGATCCCCCTGTTCAGCTGGTCACTGACAACGGACCCGAAAACGTTAATGAGACTATGAGGGAGACATTGCAAAGTCTTGAACATAGACCACGTGACCACTTCCCCTATCACCCTCAGAGCAATGCGAAAGTGGAAAGGTTCCACAGAACGCTGGCCGACATACTAGCAAAATTAGCTTGGGGCGATAGGGAGAACTGGGACCTGTATTTGACGCAGGCATTAGCTGCAATTCGGTTTTCAATAAACGAAACCACGAAATTCTCTCCATATTACCTGTTATTTGGAAGGGACGTAGTCCTGCCCGTAGATAATTTATTAAAACCCCGTAGGAAGTATATGGGTGAAGATCACCATAAACTAATAATAGAGCAACAACACAAGATATTTGCACAGGCTAGGAGAAGAATAAGAAGAGCACAAAAGAAGCGAAATGAAAGAGTTAACAGGGGAAGAAAAGAGATTAATTTTGAAGTAGGAGACCCAGTGTACTATAAGATGCATTCGAGGGAGGGGAAATTAGACCAAAGATGGGAACCCTATTACAGGATAGTCGAACAGACAGGCCCAGTCTCATTCCTAATATGGGATCAGGTGTCTGGCAGGGTAAAGCGAGCCCATGTGAACGATCTAAAATTGGCAGGGATCGAAGAATGGGAAGTCCCTGGAACTAGAAATAAAAAAAGGATGAGAAAGGTAACCCTAGTGGAACCTGAAGATTCAGAAACAGATGGGGAGGATGAATACGTGGGCGTGCTCTATGGTCCTGGGGGTGATAATGACGTAGCTGAGAGGCCAGTTGCACAGGACCGAAGCACAGGACAGGATAATGCCCCTGATCCTAACCTAAGTGAGGGAGAATCTAGTACGTGGGAAGAGGAGGAAGTGATACCCATCTCCCATCTCCGCGAAAAATTGAAAAAAAGAGAATTAATAGACAGTAAGCCAGAGTTGCCACTCAAATTAAGACTAAGGGGAGCACAGGCGCTAGGCCCTGAAGGGGACGTAGTTCAAAAACCCAACACTGAATAGATAACTGATGTAAAGGTGGAGGATGTCTTGGGATTGTTCGCGTGCGCTGCCGTTCGTATGGAAGGGCCCCCGTGCGGGGGTGGTTCCCGCGAATATTTTGAGACTAAATTCGCCAGGCATTAGTGTAGTTAACCTAGGATATACGTATATAGCTGTATGAATTAATAGAAGTACACGTTGTAGTTAACTATAGTAAAATGGGATATTTTTTTTTCGTCTCTTGCAGGGATGGATAGAACGAAACTAGTGATCATACTACTTCTGGCCGTGACCGTGAGTGCATGGAAGCGCAGTCAAAATACCATATTCAAGAAAACGAGTGAGGTGACCATAACCCGATCAAAGTGGCTGATAACTTTAGTGATAGACTTAGGGCTGTATGTGGAGATATTGACCAGGTTGGTAAAAGAATTAGCTGAACTTAGGAAAATTAAAGTTCACTGAGAGAAATTCGGATGATGATAAGTATCTAAGGTTGTTAGATTTCTTGGAGCAGGAGGCTTCTATGGTAGCATACCGTGGGAAGAAAATGCAGAATTATTTGAAAGGGGGTAGAGTTGTTGCAAACCAGACCAAAAAGAGCGGTGGTACCCATAGCAGGAAAAGCCCTAAGTGTGTTGTTCGGAACAGTATCCGAAAGCGACAAGAAAATTGAAAGATGTAAAAGAGGGTCAGAAAGTGTTAGCCCAGGTAGCTAAGGAAAGCGTATCCATTTTAAACATGACAAGGGTGGAGTTAGCTAAGAACAGAGGCACTATAAATTGGCTTATTGGTAGTATGGAAACCTTGCAGGGAGAAGTGGGGAATGTGACAGACAAGTTATGGTAACCCCTGGTCGTCTTAGAAGTATTCTCGTAGGTATACGGGCAGGGCTCTCTCATCATTTGAGATTGCCAGTTGACCCTACTAAAAGAATTGTGGTGGATGTTATAGTGCCTTGGGCTGTGTTACTTTGTTTTAGAAGATGATAGACTGTTGGTATTGTTATCCGTTCCCCTACTGGATAGAGATAGTATTTTTGAAAGATATCAGGTGATGAATTGACATCTCCCATAACCCCGGGTAGACCAGACACTTGGAGCAGTTGCTCGATATAAATTGAAACTGAATTTCTCGTTTTAAGCTTGGTTCGACTAGAATTCCTGCTGTTGTCAGAGGTAGAAGCAATAAGGTGTAAAAGTGATGTCTTAGGAACTTGCGACTCTGTGAGTCCCATATATGTAATGGATAATCGTAAGTTGTGTATACTAGAGTTATACAAAGAGAAGTTTCAGGAAAAAAAGAATCAATTTTTAACTTATTGGGGACCAATATTAGCGATTGGGTGGAGTTGTGGAAACCCCTAGTGAAGGATTTTCGGAGGCAACGTTAAGAAAGATACCTAAGCTTTTAGGGCCAGTTGAGAGGATTGATTTAGACCAGTTACAGGATAGGTTAAGTTCAGTAGGGACATCGAATTCAGTGTGGAAGGAACGTCGGGGATGGTGATAAACTGGTCGGTTATGATAGGAATTTGGCTGATCATAGTGATGGTACTATCAGCAGTATTCTTGTTGAAAAGACGTAGGAAAGTATTAAGCAGGAAAAGAGCACTGGCAGGTGTGTGTGAGAGCAAGGAGGGAAACCCACTAGGTGTTTCTGTGTAAGGCAAGGGAAACTCAAATTAACCATTGCCAATGATTGATACAAAAAAAAACTCTTGACGAAGGACTGAAGGCTGCTGTTAAAGCAAAAGCTTGTTGCTAAATATATGTGTGCGTGTGTGTACACATATATTACATGTGTTGATATTCTGAACATAATCTACGGATTGGATTGAGTAATTGGTAAGGAGCGCTGAGAGCTCTGTTTGAATTCTATCCTACTGCATAAAAAGAACATTTGAAAGAAAAAAAAAACTCTACTGCATGATTAGTAGAAAGAAAATTAATATGAACGAAAAAAAAAACTGAGAGAAAGAACTGGAACAATTGCATGATCAAGGAAGAAGTAAAGACGTTTTCTGTTTCTACTGCATGATTAGTAGAAACCTTATGTATGAATTATTTTTTAACTTACCAGTTGGTAGGTGGGTTGATATGTCATTTGCAAGTAAATGACAAAAGGCGAAGGGAGTGATGTGACCTGATTCAGGGTGGAAATTAGAAAAAGAAAGAAAGAAAGAAAAACGGAAATACTTAGAAAATATTTTTTGTCGGCGATCAGAATCTATGGAAAGAAAAAAAAAAGAATAAAAGTAATTTTTTTCACTGAAACGGTAAAGATAATAATCAGCAATAATATTGACCGCTAGTGTATCTAGTGCAAGGCCGCGATTGAGATGTCCGTAGCGGGGTGGAATCTTAAGTAGGTCAGAAGACCCGTGGGGTGAATCCAGTCAAGTAGCCGGAAGAGATAGCACATGGATTAGTCAGCGGTACTTATCCTCTGATACGCGAGACGATCCTTTGAAGTAGCTTGACTGATGTCGCTCGGAAGAGATTGATCATGATTGTCTGGAAGACACTTAAGCAAAGATAAAACTCTTGTTGAAAATCGGAAGTAAAGAAAATTCCTAATATCTCCACGCTGACCGGAAATAAGAATTTCCGATTGAAATATTATTTAAACTGAGACGATCTTGACGAGAGATCAGAATGAAGCCGGGCGTGCTTGAGAACCGGGCTAGCTGACAAGATTAACGCAATACTGAGAGCCGAGAGTAACTGACTTCAGCTAAGACCATTTTGAAAACTTAGTCAACTTACGAACTGTTTTGCACAATACTTTGCAGAAGACCAGAAGTATTTAATTACGGGCACATCACTCCCACAAACCTTGAGAAGTAATTATTTGTATTCCTATATTTTCGAATATAAATGTTGTTGATTTTTGAAGAAGAAAAAGATTCGTTATTTTTTTTCATATGACCAATCGGCCGCCATTAATCTCGGAAATCAGTTTCTATAGCGGATTTCTAGTCGTTTGAGATCTTAGCACAACGTGGGGCATTCGGCTAGACTTCCCGCAAATATAGAGACCCTGCAATCCTTGGTTGATGCAGAAAATCCGATCTTGACGGCCAATTTCGGAGATTCTGTGAGCCCTTTAGCTCGGGAGGACCGACGGGTTATAGGTCTGTTCATATCTATCTATCTATCTCTCTCCATCTGTTCATATCTATCTATCTCTCTCCATCTGTTCATATCTATCTATCTATCTATCTATCTCTATTATCTCTCTCATCTGTTCATATCTATCTATCTATCTCTCTCCATCTATCTATCTATCTATCTATCTCTATCTCATCTATCTCTCTCCATCTGTTCATATCTATCTATCTATCTATCTATCTCAGTCTGTTCATATCTATCTCTCTCCATCTATTCATATCTATCTATCTATCTATCTCAGTCTGTTCATATCTATCTATCTCTCTCCATCTGTTCATATCTATCTATCTATCTCTCTCCATCTGTTCATATCTATCTATCTATCTATCTCAGTCTGTTCATATCTATCTATCTATCTCCATCTGTTCATATCTATCTATCTAAATATCTATCTATCTATCTATCTGGGATAGATAGATAGTATCTATCTATCTCAGTCTATCTATCTATCTATCCCAACCCTTGCTCTTCAAACAAAACAGATCATTTATACGTGACCCATGGTGAAACATTTGAGAAACAAATATTTTACTTAAAACTTTGACATTTAATTAAAAATTAATTCTCCTATTTTTCTTTCTATTCACCCTGGACTTTTCGGACTTGTTACCATACACTCTGTGACATTTACCGTTCCATGCATATTCATTCTGCTACACGAAGAAGAAGAATCTCTCATTCTACATCTATTATTCAACAGAAATCGCAGACTTTCTCTCCGCCCCCTCATTTTTGGCCCATTGTGCTTCTTCTTCAGCTTGATATAACGACCCTTTTGTGTCCTCGTATTTGAGACGACTAATATGGAGGTATCAGACACACCTCGGGGCTGGGGCTGGTATGGCAGCAAATTAACAGGGGCACTCTGTCTCTCTTTATCTTGAAGGAAATTGCTTTAATGTCATGAGAATTAGTATTTCTCGTGTGATGGCCGTGGGGTTAAGATGCTGGATTCGAAATCCAATGGGCAATGCCTGCACAGGTTCAAATCCTATTCACAGCTTCATATAGAGATTCTTGAGTGACCAGTATTCAGCTGTGTTGCTAATTGAATCTACTAAGAGAATCCAGACTTGGTAGGTGGTTTAGATAGCAGGTTGGGCTATTCCATTTGTGTATCTTGGCCAAGTCTATTTCTTGGATTCTCATTGGCTGTTGGTTTTAGTGTGGATACTTTTATCCATATATACTCAACACTTGACTGTGTTCTGGCAGTTAGTACTGAGTGTATTCGGTTACGCTCTTTTTTTTCCTTGTCTGGTGACTGGATGCTAGTTACAGCCTCCCTGTGAAGGTGAGTATGATGTCCATTCTATAGCATATTTATTCTGGTACACAAAGAAGAGTCTCACACTTGATATCTATTATTCAATAGAAATCGCAGCCTTTCTCTCTGCCCCCTCATTTTTGGCCCATTGTGCTTCTTCTTCCCTTGGCTATAATGACTCTTTTGTGTCTTCGTATTTGAGACGACTAATATGGAGGTATCAGGCACACCTCGGGCTGGGTTGGGGGTGGCAGCAAATTAACGGGGCACTCTGTCTCTCTTTATCTTGAAGGAAATTGCTTTAATGTCATGAGAATTAGTATTTCTCGTGTGATGGCCATGGGGTTAAGACGTTGGATTCAAAATCCTGTTCACAGCTTCATGTAAAGATTCATTTTCAGTGACCAGTAATTGGCTGTGTAGTTAATTGAATCTACTAAGAGACCCCAGCGTGGTAGGTAGTTTAAATAGCCAGTTGGGCTATTCCACTTTTGTATCTCAGCGAAGTCCATTCCTAGGATTTCTCATTGGCTGCTGTGTTTAGTATGGATACTTTGATCCATATATACTCAACACTTGAGCCGCCCTGTCAGTGGGGCGTTAGAATGCACCAACTGCACCTCTGCAGAGGGGTAAGACTCCCCCAATGGGGCCACCTGTTGGCCGTGGGTGGCGACCCGTGATGCTTAAGAATAGAACCCAGGTGGCTGAGCAGTCCATGACTTTCAATACTTCACTTTGGCCCTATCTTGGGCTAGACGGGCGGTCGGAGAGGCCCCCTCTGATCAATCGGCTGGTCACGTCAAGCCCTAGCACCTATATGATTGTCCCAACCCTATTGCCCTTATGGCAAGCCCCAACCCCTTTTATCATATGGGTGCTAGAAGGCGGTGACTGCGGGTCTACATGTCCTGGGAATGACGTTAAACTCTATCTGATGGTAAGGTTCCAGTTTTGGAGGTTTGGGGAATGTGGAGTACCCCTTCATCACCATTGCTCCCTGGTCCACTCTGACACGGAGTGGTAGTACCTGTTAGGGTCCCATCTATGGGTTGAATAGAAAAAAATGTATTTATAAAAAAATTGTATTATTCATTAAGAATTGATTCATTTCAAAACTTTATCGGCATTAAATGACCCACCGAGGTTGATATGCCGTAAAACAAAACCAAACCAAACATCAACACTTGAGTGTGTTCTGGCAGTTTTGGTTACACTCCCTTTTTTTTCTTGTCTGGTAACTGGACGCTAGTTACAGCCTGTAGAGATTCGTGTTGAGCGACCAGTATTCAGCTGTATTGCTAATTGAATCTAACCAGAGAATCCAGACTTGGTAGGTGGTTTAGATAGCAGGTTGGGCTATTCCACTTGTGTATCTTGGCCAAGTCTATTTCTTAGATTCTCATTGGCTACTGCCTTTAGTGTGGATACTTTTATCCATATATACCGAACACTTGACTGTGTTCTGGCAGTTGATACAGAGTGTATTCGGTTACACTCTTTTTTTGTCCTTGTCTGGTGACTGGATGCTAGTTACAGCCTCCCTGTGAAGGTGAGTAGGATGTTCATTCTATAGCATATTCATTCTCTCACTTGACATCTGTTATTTGATGGAAATCGCAGACGTTCTCTCCGCCCCCTCATTTTTGGCCCATTGTGCTTCTTCTTTGCCTGGATATAACGACCCTTTTGTGTCCTGGTATTTGAGACGACTAATATAGAAGTATCAGGTACACCTTGGGGTTGGGTTGGGGGGGCGGCAATAAATTAACGGGGCGCTCTCTCTCTCTTTATCTTGAAGGAAAGAGTCTTTCTCTTGAACTATTATTTGATGGAAATCGAAGACTTTTACTCCGCCCCCTCATTTTTGGCCCATATTGTTTTTCCTTGCCTAACGACCCTTTTATGTCCTCGTATTTAAGACGACTGATGTGGAGGCATCAAGCAGACCTTGGCATTTGCTCTCTCTCTTTGTCTAGAAGGGAAAGCAGCTTTAATGTCAATTAAGAACTTCAGTATTCAAGGTATTTATAGCTTAAACATCTTTCAAGTCAGCTCCCTTCCCTTGGTAGGTGTTTATATAGCAGATTGGGCTATTCCACTGTATCTTGGTCAAGCTCATTCCCAGGATTCTGATTAGTTGCTGGTTTTTAATGTGGATACTTTGTAACTGTAGAAGTTATCCTCCAGATATAGAAACAATATGATACTCACCATCGCAGTGGGGTTCTAACTAACGTCGAGTTAGCAGACGAGAACAACAGGCAAGCTGTAACTTAAATACAGTCCTTGCATGCTGCTGGCATAATGCAAAGTGATGGCTGAAGAATGGGTACTTATCCATGTTCTTACTACCCTGAAATCCAACAGCCAATCAGAACTCAGGAAATGAACTTGCCTGAGTTCATAATGGAACAATCCAAAGTTCCATATAAGCCACCTACCAAACTCTAGTTTTAGTTTTGCATTCATCCTGTTCGCAGCGCCATGTTGGATTTTGTGTAAAGTATTCAACTCTGTTACAAGATGAATGCAAAACTAAAACTTCTTCATCTTGTAACAGAGTTGAATACTTTACACAAAATCCAACAGTAACCACCTGATTTTGTCTGGTGACTGGATGCTAGTTACAGCTGCAGTTAAGTGACCAGTATTCAGCTGTGCTGCAAGTTGAATCTGTTCCCAGAATCCAGAGTTTGTAGGTGGTTTATATAGCAGGTTGGGCTATTCCACTTGTGTATCTTGGCCAAGCTCATTACCAGGATTCTGATTGGTTGCTGGTTTTAGTGTGGATACTTTGAAGCCACCTGATTTGTACACGTGAAGCCAAAAGTTAAGTGTTTTTGTCAAATACGTCACATATCTTGGATGTCTCAGCAATCTCCAATCACATTGTGACTTTCAGCTTCATGTGTGCCAATCATGTCTTGATTTTCAGCTTTGCGTGTGCCAATAACGTCTTGACTTTCAAAATGAACGCTTGCCAAAATACACTTATGAGCGTTTTCTCTAAATACATTTCTTAACGCCTGTCACTTTAAAAATATCCATCATTGTTCAGACAATAATTTTTTTTTTCATTTCTTTTCTATTGTCCTGACGAAGGTTTAAAATAAACTGAAACTTTTAAACATTGACTTTACCATAAAAAATAAATTCTATTCTATTTTTGCTCTCTCTCCCACACCACAACACACACACACACACACACACACACACATATATATATATATATATATATATATATATATATATATGTATGTATGTATGTTATGTATAAACTTAGTTCTTGTGAACACCGGGATTTTTTTTGTCTTTTGAAGCATTGGAAAAAAGAACAAAAACAAGAAAAACAGAACAAAAAACAGAATTTTAATATTCAATTGTTGTTCTGTTCCTGGTTTGATCAGTTCCGATATTTCGGGTGAACATTCACCCTTTTTCAAGGTATATGAGACAGTCTGGAGAAGAAAAATAAAATGAAATGCTGTATATGAGGGCAAAAAAGTGATTATATATATATATATATATAAAGTAAAAAAGTAAAGTCGGGGCAGTCTAAAGTCGGTATCAGCCAGTCAGCGAGGGAGTCTATCCCCTTTTCAATAGTGCTAGACCAAGGAGATTGTTTTAGAATCTGAGGTGGAGCGCCACACCTACCATCAGCTCCTTACTTTACCGCACAGATCCCTGTGCTACTCATACGTTGAGTTGGCGAGGACCGGTATCGAACTAGGCGAACACTCTACCGACTGAGCTAACCCGGCCCCTGAATATGAAAAGTGTTTGCATATAAAAAGTCCTCAATGCTAAATCAGAGCAGGTTTAAAATCTCAAAAACAATATCATGGTATTAATTGACCGTTACTAAAGTTTCATGCATATTGGGTAATCCTCAGACTGCTGAATAACAAAAGTGGCTTATATATATATATATATATATATATATATATATATAGAATCATCCCTCACTACCAAGTTTTGGATACCTCTCATCTATATATATGTATGTATATATATATAGTTTTTTTTCCGTAGTTAGGGTCTTTCCATGTGTGGTTTAACCAAGCTGATGCAGGTAGATCATAAGGAGAGCTCAATGTACCTAATACCAGTGAGTAAAAGGACAGAGCAAGATATTTAGTAAATGAAGAAAAGAGTCATGTTCTTGTTATTACCTGAAGATGCCGTATTAATACGGTTGAAATAAATTATTGTAATGAAGCAAGTTTAGAGTTTTTCTTCATTTACTATACTAGCAAATATATGCACCCTCCGGGTGCAAGTATTTAAGTTTTAATGTAATAAAATATTATATTAAATTAGAAAAGCTAATAAAACTAAATAAGAATGCAGATAAAAAGATTTGGAACAGAGGTGGGTATAATCGAAAATTAGAACAACTGAAACCTACTCTTCCATCACTCTCGTCTTTCTTTGTTATTTTTTCTAATTTAAGTATTTAGTTAAAAGCGGAAGCAAAGAATAAAATGACAGTTATCTTTTCTTGTTAATGGATTTCATGTAAGATTCATTGAAGAGATTTTTGCTTATATTCATTAAAATAAAACCAAACAATTAGAAATCAATAATACTAAGCACATATTAATTAAAATCACATTTTTAATATCAATATGCAAATTAGCCTTCCCATTCACACTGTAAACTGCTATTTTGTTATATATATAAATATAATTGCATGTTATTAGTATGCTGATATGGTTAACAGTATTAATAATGTAAAACAATTTTATTAATAATTGAGGTTTAATTAAAAAATAAGATCATTGAGAACGTGATGTCAATAACTAAGGGAATTATGACTTGAGTAGTGATATAGTTACGGTTACAGACAGAAAAACACACAATTTCCATTATAATAAGATATATATATATATATATATATATATATATAAGTGTTGTTATGGGTCCAATCGGAGGAAATCAAATATTTTATAAAAAAAGAAGGTCCGCAAAATGAATTTTGTTTTTTAAAAGACTTTTTTTTATTTTGATTTAGCAACAAGTGTTTCGGATCATCTAGTATCTCCTTCAGGCTCTGTTTAACCACTTTCCGATTCCATATATATATATATATATATATATAGCTATATATATATATAGCTATCTCTCCTCCTCCTTCTTGTCAATTCCTCTGATAGAGAGAGAGAGCAAGAGTGTTGGAGGGAAAACTTGAAAAGTAGAGATAACTCTCTATCTCTTCTCTCTCTCTCTTCTCTATATATATATATATATATATATATATATATATTATATATATATATATATGAGTAAGAAAAGGTGGAATGAAAACATTACACAATGCTGTTAAAGAAGAAAACAATTTATAATATAATCATAGCTGATACTGATCAATATTTCGATTTTACAAAAATCATCATCAGAGCTCATTCACTCCGTAGTTGTTTGGGTCGGAAAGAATGTCAAATGAGTTTAAAAAAAAAAAAAAAAAAGTATTAAAGTTTTGTTTTTTTTTGTTTGTAAACTCATTTTGACTTTCCTCTCCGACCCAAACAACTACGGGAGTGAATGAGCTCTGATGATGATTTTTGTAAAATCGAAATATTGATCAGTATCAGCTATGATTATATTATAAATTGTTTTCTTCTTTAACAGCATTGTGTGATGTTTTCATTCCACCTTTTCTTACTCATATTGTCGGATTCATTTCCTTTCCTTTAACTTATATATATATATATAATGTACTAACCCTATTAGTAAGCCGCCCTGTCGGTGGGGCGTTAGATTGCTCCGACTGCACCTCTGCAGAGGGGTAAGATTCCCCAAATGGGGCTACCTGTTGGCCGTGGGTTGCGACCCGTGATGCTTAAGGATGGAGTCTTGGTGGATGAGCTGTCCATGACCTGCAACACTCCACTTAGACCCTTACTTAGGCTAGACGGGCGGTCGGAGAGGCCCCTCCGATCAATCGGCTGGACACGTCAAGCCCTAGCACCTATATGATTGCCCCAACCCTATTGCCCTTATAGTAAGCCCCAACCCCTTTTTATCATATGGGTGCTAGAAGGCGGTGGCTTCTGGTCTACATGTCCTGGGAATGACGTTAAACTCTATCTGATGGTGAGGTTCCAGTTCTGGAGGTTTGGGGAATGTGGAGCACCCCTTCATTACCATTGCTCCCTGGTCCACTTTGACCCGGAGTGGTAGTACCTGTTAGGGTCCCATCTATGGGTTAAATAGAAAAATGTATTTGTAAAAAAATTATATTATCCATTAAGAATTGATTTATTTGAAAAACTTTATCGGCATTAAATGACCTACTGAGGTTGATATGCCGTAAAACCAAACCAAACCAAACCAATTGAGTATATATATATGGGAGAGAGAGAGAGAGAGAGAGAGAGACAGAGTAGGAGATATGATGAGGCCTCTTACTTGTTACACTTCTTCTATTTCATCGGTCACCATATTCTGTGGTTTGAGCCTAACTCTTAAAAAAACACAAAACAATTATCCATTAAGAATTGATTTATTTCAAAACTTTATCGGCATTAAATGACCCACTGAGGTTGATATGCCGTAAAACAAAGCAAACCTATTAGTAGGTATATCTGACCTCTCTCTCTCTCCCTCATTCCTATTTTCTCTTTCTCTTTCTCTCCTGTTTTCTCTTTATCTCTCTCTCTCTCTCTCTCTTTCTCTCTAGTGTTATCTCTCTATCTCCTGTCCCCCCCGCCTATCTCTTTCTCTCCTATTTTCTTACACCTCTGTTTTCTCTTTCTCTATCTCTCTCTTCTCTCTAACTTCTCTTTCCTCCAACTCTCTCTTCCTTTGACTCCTCTCCCACTCTTTTACCCATTTTCATTCTTTCTTTCTGTTTATTTTTTTTTTTTCATTTTTATTTTTATTCATTTTTTAAAAAAATTCTATTAATCTTCTCCCCCCCCCCTTTTATATTTACCTCCCATAATAAAACAAAAAACAAAAGATCCTCATATTTTCTTTCATTTTATTCTTTTCATTCTTTCAATTAATTTTTTTTTGTCCTTTCTTGCCCCCCCAACCTCGCCCCCCCCACAAATGCCTTCTCAAGTTTTCCCTCCACCTCTCTCTCTCCCTCCTATTTTACCTCCACCTATTACTCTCTCTCTCCTTCTAGTAGAAGTTCTACTCTCTCCCTCTCTCACTTTTTATTTTCACCTCTCTCTCTCTCTCTCTTCCCTCTGCCTATTACTCTCTCTTTCTCTCTCCCCTCCCCCTCTTCCCTCCACATATTACTCTCTTTCTCTCCCCTTCTACCTCCCCTCTCTCTCTCTCTTTCTTCCCTCTACCTATTACTCTCTCCTTCTCTCCTCCTACTCTCTCCTTCTACCTCTCTCTCTCTTTATTTTCATCCCTCTCTCTTCCTTTACCTATTACTCTCTTTCTCTCTCTTTCTCTCTCCTTCTACCTCTCTCTCTTTTCCCTCCTCTACCCCTCTCTTCCCTCCCTCTCTTCCCTCCCTCTCTTCCCCTCCTTCTCTTCCCTCCTTCTTCCCTCTCTTCCCTCCCTCTACCTCTCTCCTCCCTCTACTCTCTCTCTCCTACCCTCCACCTATTACTCTCTCTCCTTCTATATCTCTCTCCTCCCTCTTTCCTCACCCCCCTCTTTTTACCTATTTTTCCATTCTATTTATTTTATTCTTATTCTTTTATTTTAAACCTCCCATAAATAAAACCAAAAAAAGACCCTCATAATTTCTTTGATTTTTTTTATTTCATCCCATTCTTTTCATTTTTCAATTAATTTCTCCTTTCTGCCCTAAGCCTCCATGCATTTTCATAGTTAAAACATCCCATTGCCTCCAATGCATTTTTCATAGTAAAATTCATATTGCATCGCAATGAACGTCACTTCTCCAATCATGGTTAAAATCATAATTCTCGTTTGTCCAGTACTGTTTATTATATAGTTTTACAAAAAAAATTCTACTGGTCCAATGCATTTTTCATATAGTAAAAATCATTGTCCAATGCATCTGTTATTATAGTAAAAAATCATCTCAGTTTTTAAGTAACTGTCCAGTGTCTTTTCATAGTAAATGGAATCCATTATGTCATATGCCATTTTCAATGTAAAGTTATATCAAAATCATTTGCTCTCCAACTGCTACTGAATCTTACTATAGCTAAAAATTACAACTTTGTTCTCCATATGCCATTTCATAAAGCCACACCCAAACTTCACTTGTCCAGCCTCCGCATTNAGAGAGAGATCAAAATGTATGTCATGAGGGTCGCATGGATTACATATGTATGTCATGAGGGCCGCACATGACAACTAAGGGTAATTCCATGTCAAATCATCCAGGCCATGTCAGCCATCCACTTCAATTTTTTTTACATATTTTGTCCAAGTGTGGATTATGTTAAAGTTAGACAATCCCCAAATTTTGAGCTTTCAATTTCATAAATTGGTGCAGTCATATTGATTTTTAGCTCTCCCAATTTGGTGACTTTTTGTAACCTATTTTTGTTTGTAAAATGAGTACAAGATGAACAATTGATCTGACATATTGAACTGGATATCTACTTCTTCACTGATGGGACAGTTGCATCTGTCTAGCCCAAACTGAGTAGCCTCCTAGGGCTGCATGGATTACATATGTCTGTCATGAGGGCCGTACATGACAACTAAGTCTTTAAATCCTTTTTCTATATCAACAGAACAAAGGGATGATTGCTATCATTAATTTCTTTATTATCAACTAAAAGCCTATGAATACATATCTAAAAAAAACATTTTGTTATAAAGAAAGAAAAAAGAATATTACTGACCGAGTTCAAATAATAAAACTGAGTTGCCCCCTAGGGCTGCATGGATTACAAATGTATGTCATGAGGGCCGCACATGACAACTAAGGGTAATTCCATGTCAAATCATGCAGGCCATGTCAACCATCCACTTTAATTTAAAAAAAATTTTTGTCCAAGTGTGGATTATGTTAAAGTTAGACAATCCCCAAATTTTGAGTTTCCAATTCCAAAAATTGGTGGAGCTATATTGATTTTTAGTTCTCCCAATTTGGTGGGGTTTGCAAAAAAAATGGCGACTTTTTGTAACCTATTTTTGTCTGTAAAATGAGTTCTAGAGCTTACCTACTACTAAAAGTTGGTTTCTAAAAGCATTTTTGGATTCATTGGGTAAAAATGCTTTTAGAAAAAATTTTTTCAAAAAGTCTTAGTGTACTAATTTTACGTTACTGATGAATTTTGTCTTATTATTTCACATATATTGAAAATTATTTGTACCAAAAAGATAGTTTGATTTTTGCTCAGAACCGAAGATACAACATTTTGCAAAAATTTGTTAAAATTTTGCACTTCAATTTTTCTGAAATTTTGTCCAGATGTAAACTATGTTAAAGTTAGACAATCCCCAAAATTTGAATTTCCGATTCCAAAAATTGGCAGAGTTATGTTGATTTTTAGCTCTCCGAATTTGATGGGGTTTTTGAAAAATGGTGACTTTTTGTAACCTATTTTTGTCTGTCAAATAAGTTCTAGAGCTTCCCTACACATGAAAATTGGTTTTTAAAAGCATTTTTGCCCAAGGAATCCAAAAATGCTTTCAAAAAAGTCTTAAAGTTAACCAATTTTAAGTTATTGATAATTTTTTAATTTTAATTTTTTAATTTTTTAATTTTTAATTTTTAATTTTTAATTTAATTTTTAATTTTTAATTTTTTTTTTAATTTATTAATTTTGTAAATTTTTTAAAAATTTTTTAATTTCCCGATGTGGCACTGCATCTATGATAAAAAAAATTTTCTATTATTGTTTCACATATATTGAACATCATTTGTGTTGTGTTGGTAGGGGACCACTAATCAACGAAATCCACGTTTATTTTATGGTGTAGAGTACACATTTATTAGGGTGTAAAGTAAAAATGGAAATGTCAGCTGTGTGGTTTATCATCAGTATCAGTTGAACAGCAATGGAGTCTATATGTGTGTATATCTATGTATATACATACATACATATCTAGATGTGTGTGTGTGTGTGTGTATATACATATCTATGTATATATATACATATATAGATGTATGTGTATGTATGTATATATATGTATGTGTATGTATATATCTATGTGTCTGTAGATTTACATATATGTATTTGTATATTTATGTGTGTGTGTATATACATATATGTGCATGTGCATGTGTGTATATATATATATGTATATATGTATATAGATATATGTTGTGTGTGTATATAATATATATATATATATATATATATATATATACGTACATATGTTTGTGTGTGTGTGTATATATATATACGTACATATGTTCGTGTGTGTGTGTGTGTATATATATATATATATACGTACATATGTTCGTGTTGTGTGTGTATATATATATATATATATATATATATATATATATATATATATATACGTACATATGTTCGTGTGTGTGTGTGTGTATATATATATATATATACGTACATATGTTGTGTGTGTGTGTATATATATATATATATATATATATATATATATATATATACGTACATATGTTCGTGTGTGTGTGTATATATATATATATATATATATATATATGCATATATACATGTACACATATATACATATATATGCATGTGTGTATATATAAAAATATATATATTATATGTGTCTTTGTTTTTGTTTTGTTTTGTTTATTCTTTTTACTTTTTTGCATAAAATTCTGTTATTTTTGGCCTCCCCTCAGCTGGACCGATTGTCTTCGAGATGGAAGCGACTGGTTGCTGTGAACAAATTCTTGTTTTTTTTACTTCCATTTCTTTTAATACAAAACACATGACGGCTGGGGATCGGTAGGGGGGGGTAGTGGGGGTAAGAAATGTTAAAATTCTTGCGAAAAAGTAAAAAAAAAAAAAAAAGCAAAAATGTAAAAAAAAAAAAAGATTTTAAAAACAAAAAAAAAAGCTAAAATAGTAAGTTAAGTGTCAGGAAGTTTGCGACCCGGGGTCGGAGGTTGAAGGAATATGGAAAGCATTTAAAAAAAAAAAAAAATTTTTTTTTATTCTTGGTGTATTGTGTAGATTTTTTAAGATAGGACGTGTTGCTTAAGATAGATATTAGAGGAGAACACAGTTTACTTTCGAGTGGTTGGATGAAATTTCATGATGTTAGTTTTATATATTTATATATATATATATATATATATATATATTGGTTTAGGAGGTTGATTTAGAAGGCTATCCCAATGCAGGTGTAAAGAAAAAATAATAATACGGTAACAATTGTGTTGTGTGTTAACCTGTATTTAATTCTTGAATTTTCGAGATAAAATCTCTTTTTCAAAAGATCACTGGAACTGAAGTCGTCTAGTTATGGCATTTCCTTTTAAATGAATTTTTTTTTTTTTCTTTTTTTTTTAAAAAATGATGGTATTTTTATATAACTGTATTCTCGTGATGTATGTTTACGTGAATGCTGGGGGTGGGGGTGTACTTGCGTGTACTTGTCATGCACGTGTCCATGAAAATGCATGTTGGTTGTGACGTTATGACTGTATCCTAGCGCGGGATTGCACATGTGTATGTGCGTATTAATATAAAACTCTCTTTTATATATATATATATATATATATATATATTTGGGAGAATATGTGCTTAATTGAAGTCATACCTAATTTGAAAATTTATTAGTTGATAATTAATGAATTAGGCGAATATATCTGTTTAAATGTGAAGCGTAAACAAATCGAGAAAAAGTCATTCTCTGTATGTACATTTTGGCTTCTGACTATCCTGCTGAAGTCCTGGTTTCGATTTCTGTCGGAGGGAAATCGTTAGTATACATCGCTGATGAAACTTAATAAAGTTGAAACCGTCTGTACAATATTCTACACACCGAATAATTCTTTGCGAAATTCACTTGTCATTATTATCTTCTATAATTATCGAATTTTATGCGATATGCGCATTGTAACTGCCTTAAAGCAAAAATATGAATATTAATATATATATATATATATATATATATGTATAAAGGAAGAAGATAGATATGCATCAAGATGGAGGAAGATAGAGACAGACAGATAATTAATGTATCTAATCATCTACTACACCAAATTCAAAACATCAAACCTCCTCATTAAAAATAACACAAACTCTCCTAAAAATACCCTAAACCAAACGAACGTATTATATAGATTCATTTGCCCATTCCGAGAGTGCCTCTCAGAAAATAAATTATACACTAATAGCTACATTGGCCATACAACAACAACACTGTCCCGCCGTCTCACATACCATCTCTCCGACACAAGCTCCATAAAACAACACTTTATTAAAAAACACCCAGAAAAATCCACCTCCCCCGAAATTAGAAAACTCTTAAACGAAAATAATAAAATTATCTACAAAAATAATAATAAGAAACGCCTACAGACCCTAGAAGCCATAAGCATAAAAAATAAAAAACTTAACATCAACAAAATAGCATTTAAGTCAGATACAACGTACTAAATATCTTTAATAACTAACACTTAACTTACACCCCCTTCTTAAAAAAATGATAGACTCTCCAAATTTAATAAAAACAGAGATAAAAGAACTAAAAAAATGAATTAAAAACCAAATTATGTAACCCCATGATGACGACTGGCGAAACAATCGAAAGCGCTCAGGATATAAGTAAGGGAAATATATATATATATATATATATATACATATATATATATATATATATTATGGACTCTCCCGTCGATTTTCGACGCATGAGGGTTTACACACACAATGAACACCCACACAGTGATTTGTTTATAGTGGTGAAGGCTTGTGTTGGACCATCCACACTTTTTGGCACAGTCGATAGGAAAGAATTGGTGCATCGAGGGTTGCCACAAACCCAATCAATGACCGACCTCAGGAATTTTGAATTCAGAGTTATCCCTCTCCTAGACTGGTTACCTACCCAAGGCTGAAGGGCCCAGTCTGCCCTACTATTTAACCCATAGCTGGAGGGAGAATATATGGATTCATACCTTTCCCAAGGATATTAGCGCTATGTAAAATGCCAACAGCTTTGTCTAGGAATTGAACTTGAATCGACGAGTCCATTTTCCACGACTCTAACCACTAGCCCATGCGCCTCCATATATATATATATATATATGAAAAATAGATGGAAATTAATCCGACAGTATGAAATTTAACATTTTGAAAAAACAAATTATGTTTGTTATGTAATTGCTGACAGAATCTGTTTCGACCAAATCGATAAATTGGTCATCATCAACGAGCGACATAGACGGGAAGAAAGATATCCGTTAAAAGACTGTTTACAAAACAAACGCTATATTCAACCGCTGAAAATTTAAAAAAAATGTGTGTTTACGCTGTGGACTTGTATATTATTTTAACAGCTGAAATATATCCTAAACATTTTTGATACCCACTTTACATTTTTATATAATTTTTACAACAAACTCTTTTGAGTTTTACTATAAACTATAATGCTTCTGATTTTTAAAAATTAGAAATAAAATTTATTTTATTTTTAAAACAGAACATGCATTTTTTTTAAATTTTCAGCCGTTGAATACAGCATTCATTTTTGTAAACAGTCTTTTAACGGATATCTTTCTTCCCGTCTATGTTGCTCATGATGAAGACCAATTTATCGATTTGGTCGAAACAGATTCTGTCAGCAATTACATAACAAACATCATTTGTTTTTTTCAAAATGTTAAATTCATATATATATATGGTGGACTCTCCTATCGAGAACGATAGATGAGGGTCAGCAGTGAGTGATTTGATTCCTCCCATGTTGTGCATGCTGTCAAGAAGACATTTTATGTTTCCTCGAGTGTGACAGCAGCCCAGCCCTGCTGCGAGCCATGAAACCACACTGACAAACGAAATGATCCAAGGCAGGAGTTAAATGTTTTTCTTTTAAAGTTATGCGGAGCTGATCTCTATGCTTCAGTCTATTTTGTTCAAAGCTCTTTAGTTTAGCGAAACAGGTCTTACGCCATTCCTTCCGATCCGATGCTAGATCTTCCCAAGCACTCAGGTCAATATCGAGGCGTTTCAAATTGTCCTTCAATTTGTCCTTGTAACGTAAGAGAGGACGTCCAATGGAACGCTTAGCATTTGGTAGTTGCCCGTATAAAAACTTCTTTGGAAGCCTGTTATCATTCATATGGACAACGTGACCAGCCCACCTAAGTTGAATCTTGGCTAGTAGGGTTTCAATGCAAGCAATATCACATCTTTTTAAAATTGTGCTGTTTTTTTTTTTAAATTAAATAACAAACATCATTTGTTTTTTCAAAATGTTAAATTTGATATATATATATATATATATATATATATATATATCTTATTATAATGGAGATTGTGTGTTTTTCTGTCTGTAACCGAAACTATATTACTACTCAAGTCACAATTCCCTTCGTTATTTACATCACATTCTCCCTGATTTTATTTATATTTAAACCTCAATTATTAATAAAATTGCTTCACCTTTTTATTAGTGTTGTCCATATCTACATACAAATAACATGCAATTGTATTTATATATACAAAAAATAGCGGTTTACAATGTGAATGGGAAGGTTAATTTGCATATTGATATTAAAAATGTGATTTTATTAAATATGTGCTTAGTATTATTGATTTCTAATTGTTTGGTTTTATTTTAATGAATATAAGCAAACATCTCTTCAATGAATCTTAAATGAAATCCATTAACAAGAAAAAATAACTGTCATTTTATTTTTTATTTCCTAATTTAACTAAATAATTAAATAAGTAAAATTCAGCAATGAAAGACGGGAGTGATGGAAGAGTAAGTTTCATTTCTATTTTTCTATTATACCCCCACTCTATTACATATCTTTTTATCTGCCTTCTTATTAGATTTTCTAATTTAATACGATATTTCATTATATAAAAATTAAATACTTGCACCCGGAGGGTGCATATATTTGCTAGTATGTATAAAGGAGGAAGATAGATATGGATCAAGATGGAGGAAGAGACAGACAGACAGATAATTAAATGCTTTCAAAACAAATTGAATAAATCTTATGATATTTCCATTTAACACTTGCTCGGGAATTAGACATCGATTAGCTACAAGGGTTATTCTTTCTGAAATTGATTTTCTGCTTTGCTTTTTAAAATTGTCTTATCGACAATCAAGATGAAGTAGATGATACGAACAGATGGCAGGGTAATCAACTATGTCCAGGCAAACATAGACACATTGATTACGATAAACTGAATACTGTCGTAGCTTGACTTATGGCTTTAATTTCTGCAACTTGTAACTCAATTTCTATAGTAAAAATCATTTCCAGTGTATTTTGATAGTAAAAATCATTGTCCAATGCATTTTGATAGTAAAAATCATTGTCCAATGCATTTTTATAGTAAAAATCATTGACCAATGCATTTTTATAGTAAAAATCATTGTCCAATGCATTTTTATAGTAAAAATCACTGTCCAATGCATTTTTATAGTAAAAATCATTGTCCAATGCATTTTCATAGTAAAAATCATTGTCCAATGCATTTTCATAGTAAAAATCATTGTCCAATGCATTTTCATAGTAAAAATCATTGTCCAATGCATTTTATAGTAAAAATCATTGTCCAATGCATTTTCATAGTAAAAATCATTGTCCAATGCATTTTATAGTAAAAATCATTGTCCAATGCATTTTCATAGTAAAATCATTGTCCAATGCATTTTTATAGTAAAAATCATTGTCCAATGCATTTTGATAGTAAAAATCATTGTCCAATGCATTTTTATAGTAAAAATCATTGTCCAATGCATTTTTATAGTAAAAATCACTGTCCAATGCATTTTTATAGTAAAAATCATTGTCCAATGCATTTTTATAGTAAAAATCATTGTCCAATGCATTTTTATAGTAAAAATCACTGTCCAATGCATTTTCATAGTAAAAATCATTGTCCAATGCATTTTCATAGTAAAAATCATTGTCCAATGCATTTTCCTAGTAAAAATCATTGTCCAATGCATTTTCATAGTAAAATCATTGTCCAATGCATTTTTATAGTAAAAATCATTGTCCAATGCATTTTCATAGTAAAAATCATTGTCCAATGCATTTTCATAGTAAAAATCATTGTCCAATGCATTTTTATAGTAAAAAATCATTGTCCAATGCATTTTCATAGTAAAAATCATTGTCCAATGCATTTTTATAGTAAAAATCATTGTCCAATGCATTTTCATAGTAAAATCATTGTCCAATGCATTTTCATAGTAAAAATCATTGTCCAATGCATTTGATAGTAAAAATCATTTCCAATGCATTTTGATAGTAAAAATCATTGTCCAATGCATTTTCATAGTAAAAATCATTGTCCAATGCATTTTATAGTAAAAATCATTTCCAATGCTTTCATAGTAAAAATCATTTCCAATGCATTTCATAGTAAAATCATTGTCCAATGCATTTTCATAGTAAAATCATTGTCCAATGCATTTTTATAGTAAAATCATTGTCCAATGCATTTTCATAGTAAAGATCATTGTCCAATGCATTTTCATAGTAAAAATAATTTCCACTGCCTTCTAGTACATATCTAATAAAAAGGGTTCAGGTTTGCCATATGGGCAATAGTGTTGGGGCAATCATATAAGTACTAGGGTTTGAAGTGACCAACTGATTGATCAGAAGGGGCCTCTCCGACTGTCTAGCCTAAATAAAGGACAATGTGGAGTGTTGCATGTCATGGACTGCTCAGCCATCAGGATTCTGTTCTTAAGTATCACGAGTCGCCACTCATAGACAATAGGTAGCTCCATTGGGGAGAAGGTCAACCCTAACCCTAACCCTCTGCAAGGTGCAGTCGGTATGTTCTAAAGCCCCAGCTGACAGGGCAGCTTAAGAATTGGTCTTTTCTGAATTTGTGTTGTTTTTTTGGGGGGAAGTGGGGGTGATTCTGACCATGCATGCTCATATTTCTGGAAGCGTTCTTTGTTTTCATCGGCTTGGAATCGGTGCTTCCACTTCTAGACAGGAAATCCTCTTCCTTTTTGCTTGAATTGGTCTCCAAGAAAATAGAATCCCAGAATTCTTCTATTTTATTTCCAGTAATCTTTTTGTGTATTTATTTGAAAGTTCTTGGAATATTCCAATCTTCTTCGGTGAAAATAGAATCCCAGAATTTCGGTTTTGTCTGCAATGACAGATATAAATTCGATTCCATGTTTGGTCAGCAGAGAGAGAAACTCTATTTAGATTCCAATGCAAATAAAGTTTGGTTTTTCCAAAGTAAACTGGGAGAGGAGATGGGTGTCTCCAATTGACATGATATAGGCACAAATTTGAGTGTGTGTTTCGGATAAGGTAGCCTGGGCAATCTCAATAAATTTTTATTTTGCACTCCGCCTCATTATCACTTTCTTGCATTCTCTATTGTACTTTTTTTCTTCCTGTGGTAATCCTCTGATGAAAACAAAATGTTTTTGTAAAGGATGAATCCACTTATGATTGCTATTCTTAAATTTTGTACTCTTGGACTGTGGAGTACTCCTTCATTCCTGTGGTAATCCTCTGATGAGACTCTCCTTCATTGCCATTACTCTCAGGACCACTCTGACCGGAAGTGATCATATCAGTTAGGGTCCCATTTAGGGATCAAATAGATTGGTTTTAAAAAATTATTCATTCTAGCAACCGCCCTGTCGTCTGGGGCATTAGAATGCACCGACTGCATCTCTGCAGAGGGGTAAGACTCCCCCAATGGGGCCACCTGTTGGCCGTGGGTGGCAACCCGTGATGCTTAAGGATAGAACCCAGGTGGATGAGCAGTTCATGACATGCAATACTCCACTTTGGCCCTATCTTGGGCTAGATGGGCGGTCGGAGAGGCCCCCTCCGATCAATCGGCTGGTCACGTCAAGCCCTAGCACCTATATGATTGCCCCAACCCTATTGCCCTACGGCAAGTCCCAACCCCTTTTCATCATATGGGTGCTAGAAGGCGGTGGCTGCAGGTCTACATGTCCTGGGAATAACGTTAAACTCTATCTGATGGTGAGGTTCCAGTTTTGGAGGTTTGGGGAATGTGGAGCACCCCATTCATCACCATTGCTCCCTGGTCCACTCTGACTCGGAGTGGTAGTACTTGTTAGGGTCTCATCTATGGGTTAAATAGAAAAATGTATTTATAAAAAAAATTGTATTATCCATTAAGAATTGATTTATTTCAAAACTTTATCGGCATTAAATGACCCACTGAGGTTGATATGCCGTAAAACAAAACAAACCAAACAAACCAAATCATACTAGCAAAATAAAAAAACACCCTCCGGGCGATGTAAAAATAAATTCTTGAAAGATATTGCTTGAGGTGGTGGAAGTTAAAAATTAAATGTCGGAGAGTTTGAACCATAAATCATGAAATCATCAAATTTATTAAAGGAGTAAAAAAAATAAAAACAATTTGAAATCGAAACTAAGTTCTATTAACTTTGAATATCTATTAAAATAAAACAAACTATATATAAATATATGATACTGGGGATGTATCTATTAAAACTTGTTTTAAAAAACAATGAGGACTGTCTAATGTTGCATGCTCAAATTTTGAGTGTATTTATTCTATGTTATGACGATTTCGGGTATAGTGATGTAAGCAGTGACATAGTTTTTGTTACAGACAAAAACCAGAAGCGAATCTCCATTATTAATACATTTGAAAGGACTGATTTTTTTAAAAAAATTTTAAGAAACAGCTACACAAAAAATCTAAATATGAATGTACAATAAACCTCTTGGCATAATATAACCCTGGACAGATTGAAATGCCATTAAAATCCAACAACCAATCAATTTTTCGGAAGTTTATGATGAGAGAGTTAAGTAATAAGTAAATGTTGGTGGAGTGTCAATAGCAACCAGACAGTGAGGGAGTCTATCCTCTTTTCTCTAGTGCTAGACTAGGGTGATTGTTTTTTTGCTTCTGAGGTGGAGATGTAAATAAAGTTTGATTTTTCCAATAACAGTGTAGTGATTGTCTGCCCCTGTTTGGATTGATGTGGGGGTCCAGAAGAGTTATCTTCCCTTGCCGCAGGTTTTTCGCCAGTAGAGGGCTAGACTATTTAAATGGGAGCCCAGGAAAATTTTAACTCTCTTTCTCTGGGACAGGCAACCACTTCACATGGTTTAGGCGCTTGTACCTCTTATCCTTAAGTGGGGGCCAAAGCCCCCCATTTAGCTATCAGTAAGTGACATTCCTTAGGATGTAAGTCCTACATCCTACTTCCTTTATAATGCATTTATGTATCTGTTTTGTATACCTACCTTGTAATTAGTATATGTATTCCTGTCCTGGTGTCTGGGTGATATCAATGGCCTACAACTCGTCTCCAAGACCCACACATCACAAGGTACCAAATGCCACAAACGCATCGCGGACGTATTTTTCACATACCACTCTACATCCACCATCCCAACCGAGAAGAATAGCGATCTCCTCAACATAGCAGTGGAACAATTAATGGATAATTTACTCCATCCAATTTAGAGCCATCCAAGCGAACGATTTAAGCAAGGGATTTCGTATGGATCCCGACGACCATCGGACACCCCTTTACCAAAAACACTTAAATAAATTCTACCTAGAGCCCGGTAGCGCCGTCTTGATGGTTAAAGACAGTACACATTCCCCAAGGCTAGTTGTGCCATACAGACTTCGCAACAAATTTCTGTATCAGGCCCACGACTGTATCAACCACTCAGGGGTCACTTGTATGTGCACCCATTTAGCCAGCTATTGGTGGGAATTCAAGAACCGTGACATCGAAACATACGTCGAATCTTGTGAAGTTTGTGCCAAACGGAAGGGACACCGGCACTGTCCTCTCGGCCATTGTAAACGTGCGAAAAGCCATATTTCTATGTGCTCACAGAATAAAGTTTGTTTGTTAATATCTTCTAAGTCCTTTGTCGGAATATTTCATGCACACATATGTACCCACGTTAGAAGGTTACTTTGAGCCTTCAAACTTATTATAAAAACTTCATATCTTACAACAGCAATAATATTACGTACTGGCATCAAATTCTATATGTTATATAGCGGCTTCTTCAAACTCCCGCTGCTGATGGAGATGTAGAATACTGTTAATTGTTATTCTGTGTTACTTTCACCCTTAGCCAGGATTGAACCATTTTTCTTATTCTATTACACCAAGTGAAAATATCTCCCTTCCTCATCTCTTCAGCAAATATTCTTTCACGACTGCTTTTTGTATTTTCGGTAAGTTTTTGTTGGCGCAGATATCAATGGTACAAGATTCGTAGTAGTTTTTAGCAGATGAACCCAGTCTCCTCAAACAGTTAGCGAATGGACCACTTGGATTCTTCAGTCAGTCACAAACTTTAATCTCTTCAGGGGTGCGTTTACTGATCAAATTGACAGTTTGGCATCTAAATGAAAATAAATTGAAATATGGTAGATTAACCAACTTTACATTCACCATAAAAACATAGGTATTTCTTAAGGGTTTACTTTTACATTCTTCTATCTAATCTGTTTTTTTTCTTTAGTTTTTGTTTCTTTTTTATTGTGTGTGTGTGGGATGGGGGGAAGATTGGTCATCTTTGTAAATACTAGCAAATATATGCACCCTCCGGGTGCAAGTATTTAAGTTTTAATGTAATAAAATATTATATTAAATTAGAAAAGCTAATGAAACTAAATAAGAATGCAGATAAAAAGATTTGAAAAAATAGAACAACTGAATCTTACTCTTCCATCACTCTTGTCTTTCTTTTTTTTTTTTTCTAATTTAACTATTTAGTTAAATGAGGAAGTAAAGAATAAAATGACAGTTATTTTTTTCTTGTTAATGGATTTCATTGAAGATTTATTGAAGAGATTTTTGCTTATATTCATTAAAATAAAACCAAACAGTTAGAAATCAATAATACTGAGCACATATTTATTAAATTCGATTTTTTAATATCAATATGCAAATTAGCCTTCCCATTCACACTGCAAACCGCTATTTTGTTGTATATATAAACATAATTGCATGTTATTAGCATGTAGATATGGTTACCAGTATTAATAATTTAAAAACAATTTTATTTATAATTGAGGTTAGAAAAAATAAAATCATTGAGAATGTGATGTCAATAACTAAGGGAATTGTGACTTGAGTAGTAATATAGTTTCGGTTACAGACAGAAAAACACACAATCTCCATTATAATAAGATGTCCCAGTCTATCTTGAACTTCCTGAATTGTTGTGGGGTCATTTCCGAACTGAGTTGAGGAAGTTTTGCAGTTGGTGTTCTTGCATAATTAGCTGATAATGGGAGTGTCACTGGGGGATCCTTGGCTAGCTTTAGTATAGTGAGCATGTCACCCATAGTCTTGATACCCAGTTCCTTAAGCATTGCACGATCCAGCATATGCAAGCTGGACCTTGCAATCTCTTCACTAGAAAATGTCTGGGCATAAGTTTTGGCAGAGGCAACAGATATGCCTGCCTCAATAAACAGCTTTTCCCATCCAGCTAGGTCAAATCCTGTTCGCAACGCCATATTGAAGTAAGTCAGTTAGACAGTCAACAATTGGTTTGAGCAATGTGACTGGCCAAGCCTAATCATGAAGTTACTAGTTCTCTAATGAACCCACTATAACAGCTTAAATAATTACTGCCACTACTGCCAGGAAGAGTCCATTAAGCTGAGGAGGTGTTTGACTGTTCCACTGTCCAATAGTTAACAATCTGTAACAGTCATTTCCAGACTGCAGGTTCAATCCTGGCTAAGGGTGAAAGTAACACAGAATAACAATTAACAGTATTCTACAATCGTGTATCTGCATACGTAGCGAGTATCGTCACTAACCCTGGACGATATATGTAGTGGTCGCTTAATGAAATTACAACACATACGTATAGTAGGAGTTTTGACTTTATTTCTTCTTCTCAGCTGTACGTGGTGGGTGGCGAGCGTTGACAATGAAATGACCGAGGGTTGACAGTGACTACTTTTGAGATGACTGGTGATGGTGAGGTGGAAGGGGTGGACGAACCTCACTGCCCGCTGGCAGCGATGGACCATGTCGACGGTCGCTCCTTGTGCTCTGTTCGCCGTCCGCTGTCTGACTGACCTGGGATCCCTGACTTCCTTTTATATATATCAAACACCTACGCGTTTTCTTTTGTTATCTTTATCAGCGGACAAATCTATTTCCGAACTTATTGTTACCCATCCTTCTTTGTTCGCTTTACCCGGAAAAAAGTCATTTGTCATTTTTTTCTCGTCTTTTCTTTGTTTAATTTAACCAGAAATTCCTGTTTCCGTTTGCTGACCAAAACCCCCATCAAGCTCATCAAGATTGCATGGGTTGTGGTAGCCATCAATATAGTACTTAGGAATACTCCATTCATGCATTTGGGTGATTCCCGATTGGCTGCTTGGTTTCAGTAGTGTTATGGTGCTTGATAAATAATCTACTCTTCTGCAATATGCTTGCAGCAATGCAAGATCCGTATTGAGTTACAGCTTGCTTGTTGCCTTGTCTTGCCAATTAAACACTAAGGTCTGTATGATGTTCATTCTACAGGGTTGACATGCCGTAAAATCCAACCAACCAACCAGTCAATCAATATGATCGAATCCATCAGTGTTCAAAACCCTATTGATCCAAGGGAGATTTGAAACTTTGTGTCAGGTTCCTAATTGAGGGGGCTTTCAAGGATTACGGAAAAATCCTCAAATCTTTTCCCATCGTTCCGTTGGCAGGTTTCCTCTCGGAATTCTCAAAATAGCGGATTTTTTCTATAAACGGCCACGGATCACAGGAATGGAATAAAAACCCCAAATACCATTAGCGATCCTGATGGAAAGCTTTTTTTTCTTTCTTTTTTTTCTTTCTTTTTTTTTAGTATGGGTTGGGGGAAGGGTATCTACAATGCCTCTCTTTTTCTTGGATCCAAATTTATATCAGCCCCGAGCTCGGATCTCTTTGCCCCATCCATTACAAATAACCTATTAACGTTACAATTTATGAGGGGTCATAAATTGTGAGCAGAACCTGTAAGTAGAATTAAAGGTAATCTGAACATTAGCTACATAAATGAGAGTAACCTCCTCTTGTATGTTTCACTTTGAGGAGACTGTTTGTTTTGGTCGGCTATTTTTATTTCACCGTAAATCTACACTGAAAATAGGAATTCGTTTGACTCAATACATACAACTGCATGTTTTAACACAAAAATATCATAAAATGTGTTCTTAATTGTGTTTGCGCATTATTTAAGATTAACTTAATTGTTATTAAGAGCACATTTAAGCATATGTCATTCTTGATATCGGTGATATACGAGGGTGAGTCAAAAGTAATGCCCTTTTGTTTAGGACAGGTATAATTACCAATACAGGAACATGTATCATAGATCAAAATGAAGCTGGTCCTCTGGATCACATCCCTACTTCTCCACATAGGTGATTCAAAAAGTAATGCCAATTTTGTTTAGGACAGGTATAATTACCAATACAGGACAATGTATCATACATCAAAATGAGCTGGTCCTCTGTAGATCACATCCCTACTTCTCCCCATAGGTGAGTCAAAAAGTAATGCCATTTGTTTAGGACAGGTATAATTACCAATACAGGAACATGTATCAATACATCAAAATGAAGCTGGTCCTCTGTAGATCACATCCCTACTTCTCCCATAGGTGAGTCAAAAAGTAATGCCATTTGGTTTAGGACAGGTACAATTACCAACACAGGATCAAAAGAAAAAAAGATCTTTGTTGGGGGATCAATGCGTAAACAAAAACTAACGAAAAAAATATTAGCCTTTTCATTTAGTAAACATTTATTTACAATAAAAGTTCGTCTTTTATTACTTCATATACCGAAAGTTTTATTAAAATCGGATAGTTAGCTATTTCATATGATTTTTAGAAGAATTCCTGTGATCAGGAACATATATCATACATAAAAATGAAGCTGGTCCTCTCTGGATCACATCCCTATTTCTCACATAGGTGAGTCAAAAATTAATGCCAATTTTTTTAGGACAGGTATAATTACCAATACAGGAACATGTATCATAGTATGATACATGTATGATTCATACATCAAAATGAAGCTGGTCCTCTGTGGATCACATCCCTACTTTTCCACACAGTCACTGTTTTCTCTCAATGTTCCACTTTGAATGAGAGCATGTATCCCTGCCCTATAAAATTCTGTTGACTGTTTCTTTGAGCCACTTCTTCACTATAGATTTCAGTTCCTTGTCACTGGAATAATGTTTGTCTCTCAAACCCTCTATGCAAAATAAAGTAATAATAATAATTTTCTGTATAATATAAAACACTTTTTATGTTTTCTGTTAATATTATTTTATTTTGTATTTAAAATTAAAATAAATAGAATACATTGTGTACAAGAACATTATCTCTCGGCCGAAACACATGTCGGCATTTCATTAAACATTTTTATCCATTCAACATTTTCTTTTCTTTTATTTATTTATTTTTTCAACATATATATATATATCACTTAGTATATTTATCTTCTCTCTCTCTCTCTCATATTTTATTGTATAATAACACCTCTATTGGAAGCATGTGGTGTAATGGTTAAAGTCATGGGAAATGGTCTCGTTGCCCCAAGTTCAAATCCTGGAGGTGGTAATTGCATTTTCACTTAATGCAAATACCCTTGGGAAAGGTATGAATCCCTCTCCCTCCAGCTATGAGTAAATAGTAGGGCAGACTGGGCCCTTTAACCTTGGTTAGGCAACTGGTCTAGGAGAAGGAAAAGTCTGAATTCAAGCCTGTTAAACTTTGCTATAATTAAATTGACCTTGTGTCACATCTTGCTCTTGTGGAGGGTTGGTATATATAATATATATATATAATATTATTATATATATATATATATATATAATCTATTATAATGGAAATTCGTCTAAATTTGTTATGTAACCAAAATTGACGTCACTGTTACGTCACATTACCCAAAATCGTCATAACATAGAATAATACACTAAAAATTTGAGCTTGCAATGTTAGACAGTCCTCATTGTATTTTAAAACAAGTTTTAATAAATACATGCCCGGTATTATATATTTATATATAGTTTGTTTTATTTAATATATATTTAAAGTTATCAGAACTAAGTTTCCATTTCAAATTGTTTTATTTTTTTCCTCCTTTAATAAATTTGATGATTTTACTTACTTAAGTACAAATCTCTGACGTTGAATTTTTTTACTCCCGCCCCTCAGGCAATACTTTCAAAAATTAATTTTACATCACCCTGAGGCATTATATATTTGCTAGTATATATATATATATATCTTTAATAATGGAGATTCGCTTCCTGTTTTTATCTGTAACAAAAACCACGCACTGCTACGTCATATTACCAAAATCGTCATAACATGAATAAATACACTCAAAATTTGAACATGCAACATTAGACAGTCTCATTGTTTTTTAAAACAAGTTTTAATAAATACATGACTGGTATTATACATCTATATAGTTTGTTTTATTTAATACATATTTAAAGTTTACATTTCAAATTGTTTTATTTTTTAATCCTTTATAAATATGATGATTACTTACTTGGGGTACAAACTCGCTGACATTGAATTTTTTACTCCCACCCTCGGGCAATATGTTTCAAAAATCTATTTTACATCGCCCGGATTGCGTTATATATTTTTGCTAGTATATATATATATAATTTTGGATGATATGTGCTTAATTGAAGTCATACCTAATTTTGAATTAATTAGTTAATAATTAATGAATTTTAAGCGTCATATATATTCAAATGTAAGGCTAAACAAATCGAGAAAAATGTCAATTGTTTAGCCTTACATTTGAACATATATGCCTGCCTAAAATTCATTAATTATAACTAATTAATTTTCAAAAATTAGGTATGACTTCAATTAAGCACATATCCTCCAAAAATTGTCGGCTAAAAGCCATATCAAATAAACACATGTTATTTACTACTCTCATATATATATATATAATGTCTAGCCACACTGAAGAGGCATGATATGCCGAAACACGTGTCTATGGATGACTTATAATAATATATATATATATATATTATATATATATACTTATTATAATGGAGATTGTTGGTTTGTCTGTCTGTAACCGAAACTATATCCACTACTCAAGTCACAATTCCTTTAGTTATTTACGTCATATTCTCCATGATTTTATTTTTATTTAAACCTCAATTATTAAAAATTGTTTTACATCATTAAGACTGTTGACCATATCTATATACTAATAACATGCAATTGTATTTATATATACAACAAAATAGAGTTTAACAGTATGAATGGGAAGGCTAATTTGCATATTGAACTTAAAAATTGATTTTGATAATATATGCTTAGTATTATTGATTCTAATTGTTTGGTTTAATCTAATGAATATGAGCAAAATCTCTTCAATAAATCTTAAAAGAAATCCCTTAACAAGAAGAAATAACTGTAATATTAATTCTTACTTCCTATTTTAACTAAACAGTTTAATTAGGAAAATTTACGCAAAAGAAGACGGGAGTAACGGAAAATGACGGAAGAGTCAGTTCAAAAAGTTGTTCTATTTTTCAATCATACCCCACTGTTCAAAATCTTTTTATCTACATTCTTATCTCAGTTTCATACATTTCTAATTTAATATAATATTTTTATTATAAATATATATTTGTAGTATAATAATGTAAATCCGTATACATTTTGATAAACAGACCGAAACACAATGTGTAAGTGATATCGATAAATTCATTTTTATCCATCTACATTTCTTTTCTTTACTCATTTTTTCCTCATATTGTTGGATTCATTTCCTATCTCACACAATATATATTATATAACAGCTCTATGCATTCTTTAAATGAATTTTCCAATGATGTAAGATCGTTTCGCCTTTTGTATTTGAACACTTCATTGTCTCAAGTGTGGAAAATTGAGAAAGTAAGCGTACACTTTTATTTAAAAAAAAAAAGAGCTGCTCTTTCCACTCTGACTCTTCATGTCTCTCCTCCGTCACTCGTGTAATAAGACGGCTGGATCAGTAAGTGAGTATCCCCAATTCACAGTTGAAATCATTGCACTGTGTTTAAACTATGGGATTGATATTTTATCACTTAGTCAAAGAAATAGATTCTTTAAAAATAATATTCTTTGTGTGAGTTTGGGTGTGCGCTTATATGTGCGTGTTTTTGTATAGATATATGTGTGTGTGTGTGTGTGGTGTTATATATATATATATATATATATATATATATATTGATTATGTAATAATTCTTAGACAAAGAAAAATGATTCTTCACTAAAATAAATGGTTTATGTATGTGTGTATTTGTTGTGTGTGTGTTGTGTGTGTGTGTTTATATATTGTGTTTTTGTGTGTGTGTATGTTTATATATGTGTGTGTATATATATATATATATATATAATCTAATAAATTCTTAGACAAGAAAATGACTATTATCTGAAATAAAAATGCTTTGTGTGTGTGTGTATGCATATATACATGCATGTGCTTATATGTGTGAGTGTTATATATGTGTTGTGTGTGTCTATATATATATATATATTTTATTTTTTTTGTATGTGTATATATTAAAAAAAATCTTTTTTTAATGGACTCTCTCAGTCTATTTCGATGCATGAGTATTCATTGAGTGAACAACCAACACAATGTTTTGTTTATAGTGATGAAGTCTTGTGTTGGACCATTCCGCACTTTTTGGCTCAGTCGATAATAAAGAATTAGTGCACAGGAATGCACATAACGCAATCAACGACTGACCTCAGGATTTTTGAATTCAGAGTTTCCTTCTCCTAGACTGGTTACCTATTTAAGGTTAAAGAGTCCAGTCTGCCCTACTATTTTACCCATAGCTGGCGGAGAATATATGGATTCATACCTTTCCCAAGGGTATTAACACTATGTGAAATGCAAACAGCTTTGTCTAGGATTTGAACTCGGATCGATGAGTCCATTCCCCACGACTCAAACATGAATGTCACACACCTGCATTATTGTATATACTATATGCATATATATTATATATATATATATAATATGTTTGTGTGATATATATATATATATATATATATATATATATATTCACATGTATATATACATGATTGTGTGTATATGTTGGTTATATATATATATTCACATGTATATATACATGTTGTGTGTATATGTGTGCATATATATATATATGCTTATATGTGTGTGTCTATATATATTTTTTGTATGTGTATATATATATGTATATATAATATCTTTGTGTGTATATGTAATGCTTTGTGTGTGTGTATATATATATATATTACATATATGTTTACGTGTATATGTATGCTTAGTGTATATATATATTATATATATAACATATATGTTTATGTATATATATATATATATATTATATATATATACATATAGTGTTGTGTGTATATGTATGCTAGTGTGTGTGTGTGTATATATATATATATATATGTATATATATATACATATATGTTTGTGTGTATATGTATGCTAGTGTGTGTGTGTGTGAGTATATATATTATATATGTATGTATATATACATAATATGTTTGTGTGTATATGTATGCTTGTGTGTGTGTGTGTATATATATATTATAATATATATGTATATTACATAATTGTTTGTGTGTATATGTATGCTTGTGTGTGTGTGTGTATATATATATATATATGTATGTATATATACCATATATGTTTGTGTGTATTGTATGCTTGTGTGTGTGTGTGTGTATATATTATATATATATTATATGTATGTATATATACATATATGTTTGTGTGTATATGTACTGCTTATGTGTGTGTGTGTGTGTATTATATATAATATATATATGTTATCATGTTTGTGTGTATATGTATGCTTATGTGTGGTGGTTATATATATATATATATATACATATATGTTTGTGTGTATATGTATGCTTGTGTGTGTGTATTATATATATATATATATATATATATATATGTATATATACATATATTTTGTTTATGTATGCTTATGTCTGTGTGTGTGTATATATATATATATATATATATTATGTATATATACATATATGTTTGTGTGTATATGATGCTTATGTGTGTGTGTGTGTATATATATTATATATGTATGCTTATGTGTGTGTGTAACTATATATATATATATATATATGTATACATATGTTTGTGTGTATATGTATGTTTGTGTGTGTGTGTTATATATATTATATATATATATGTATACATATGTTTGTGTGTATATGTATGTTATGTGTGTGTGTTGTATAATATATATATATATACTATATGTTTTGTGTGTATTATGTATGCTGGGTGTGTGTGTGTGTATATATATAATATATATATATATGTTGTATATTACATTATGTTGTGTGTATATGTATGCTTGTGTGTGTGTGTTGTATTATATATAGTATATATATATGATGTATATAACATATATGTTTGTGTGTATATGTATGCTTATGTGTGTGTGTGTGTGTATATATATATATATATATATGTATAATCAATGTTTTGTGTATATGTTGCTTATGTGTGTGTGTGTATATATATATATATAATACATATATGTTTGTGTGTATATGTATGCTTGTGTGTGTGTATATATATATAATATATATTATATATATATATATTACAGTATATATACATATATGTTTGTTGTGTATATGTATGCTTATGTCTGTGTGTGTGTATATATATATTATATATATATGTATGTATATATACATATATGTTTGTGTGTATATGTATGCTTATGTGTGTGTGTGTGTATATATATATATATATGTATGTTATGTTGTGTGTGTATATAATATGATTATATATATGTATACATATGTTTGGTGTGTATATGTATGCTTATGTGTGTGTGCTGTACTATATATAATATATATATATGTTAATATGTTTGTGTGCTATATGTATGCTTATGTGTGTGTTGTATTATATAATATATATATACATATATGTTGTGTGTATATGTATGCTTGTGTGTGGTGTGTTTATTATATATATATATATATAATATATTGTAAATGTATATTATAACATATATGTTTTGTGTGTATATGTATGCTTATGTTGTGTGTGTAATATATATATATATATATATGTATATATTATGTCATATGATTAACATATTGTTGTGTATATGTATGCTTATGTGTGTTGTGTGTATATATATATATATATATATATTAATATATTATGATATACATATATGTTTGTGTGTATATGTATGCTTATGTGTTGTGTGTATATATATATATATATATGTATGTATCACATGTTTGTGTGTAATATGTATGCTTTGGTGTGTGTATAGTAATATAATATATATTGTATACGTATGTTGTTCTGTGTATATGTATGCTATGTGTGTGTGTATATATTAAAAAATAAATTAGTTATTTAATTATAGTGTGTGTGTGTATAATATATTACATATATTGTTTGTGTATATTGTTATGCTTATAGTGTGTGTTGTATATATATATATTATATATGGTGTGTGTGTATATTATACATATATTTTGTGTTATAGATGCTATGTGTAATATATATATATAATAATAATATACATATTGAGTTATGTGTAGCATGAACATGGAGTCAACACCTGGTACTGACAGTTTTTCACTCTGTGATACTCAGACAAATAATATATATATATACTATATATATATAATATGTTTTTGTATGAGTGTAATAATACGTATAATGTCTGTGTGTTTTTATATGTATGCATAGATATATATATGTTAGGTTGTGTAATCTGAGTGTATATGTGTGAGCCATCCGCAGTTAAGATTAACGATAGAGGTTATTGTTGTTCTGAATCATCATAAGATATTGAGTAGCGTCTGTTCGTNACAGATCTATTTTAACGCCATAGATGGGACCCTAACAGGTACTACCACTCCAGGTTCAGAGTGAACCTTGGAGTAATGGGGATTAAGGAGTAGCCACACTCCAGAGCTCCAAAATTGGGACTTCATATTAGATTGCAGCTTAACATCATGCCCAAGGACACTAGACGCCTCAGCCCACGCACCACCACTTTCTAGCGCAAAAACAGAATGGTCCATTATTTAGCTGAGGTGGAAACACCCATAGAAAAAAGATTTTTGCATTTTGTGTTAAAATTTAGACAACCAAAATTTGACCTTCCATTTCGAAGAATTGGTGAGTTATGTTCAAAAAAAAGATTACAAAAAGTTTGTCATTTTTTCGCCACCCCCCTTCTCAAATTTGGAGAGCTAAAAATTCGAAGATCCACTCTGCCCTACTTTTTAATAGCTCAATTTTGGGATTGTCAATCAACTCTTTACATAGTCCTACATCTTAACAATAAATTTTATGTAAAAATTGAGGGGGTGGGTGACATGGCCTGGATGATTTGACATGGTTAATTTTTTAAAAAGAAAGGTTTTTTGCATATAAGCAACACCAGATAATCAGGATTTACATTTTTGTATTTCATGTTGGACAAGCTGGACGGTTCTCATTTTTAACCAGAGGGTGTTGCAAGATGATAATGGACATACTTTTTAAGGAACACAAGTATTAATATATAGATTTAAACAAAAAGATTTTGGCATATAAGCAACACCAGATAATCAGGATTTACATTTTGTATTTCATGTTGGACAAGCTGGATGGTCTCATTTTTAACCAGAGGATGGTGCAAGATGATAACAGACATATTTTTAAGGAACACAAGTATTAATATATAGATTTAAACAAAAAAGATTTTGGCATATAAGCAATACCAGATAATTGTAGAATAATCATACTAAGTTAAGTTCCAATTACTGTCGAATTGGTAAGACAATGCAACAAGTAGCTGTAACTCAATACAGATTTAACCTTGCTGCAATCCTGTTTCGCAGCGCCATATTAAAGCCAGGCTAATCTTGTTGCAATCCTACTGCAGAATGCCAGGTTATTTATGAAGCCTCATAACATCATAGAAACCAAGCAGGCATCAGGACTCAAAAACTTGCAAAAACCTTCCTTTGGAACTTGGGAACTTCATGCATAATTGGGAGGCTTCACAGAACTTCATAACTTGTAGAATAATCATCTAAGTCCAATCAATTACCCAGTTGAATTGGTAAGACAAGACAAGTAGCCGTAACACAATATGGATCTTACCTTGTTGCAATCCTACTGCAAAATGCCAGTGTATTTATGAAGCTCATGACATCATAGAAACCAAGCAGCCAATCATGGACTCCAAGGAATGGAATCACCCAATACATGAATGAACTATTTCTTGAGTTTCATAAGTACCAGCTGTTTTGGGCACTGACAGACTTCAATGATAATCAGGATTTACATTTTTGCATTTTATGTTGGATGTTTTGGACGGTCTCGGATTTAAAAAAATTTTTTGCTGCTCCCGGGGGAGGGCCACCACATTCAACTCTTTGATAAACTTCAAATCTGGGTTTAAAGGTTGAATGAATAGAATTCTTTTGTTTGTTTTGTCTTTTTCTTTTTTAATCATTTCCCGTTGTGTCAAACGAGAGCGATGGGGGCGGGGAGAGGGGGGGGTTTGATGCGTGTAGAAGGGAGAAAAAAATTGAAAAAAGCCGAGGGAAGGCGGACGAGGTAATTTGAGATGAATAGAAATGCAGCACGAAAATAAATAAATAAATCAATTTAAAAAATCTCTCTCTCTCTCTTTCTTTGTCTCTCCTCTTTCTCTCTGTGTATCTCTGTGTGTCTCTTTCTCTCTTTTTCTCTCTCTCTCTCTTTTCTCTCTCTCTCTCTCGTTATGTGTCTTTCTCTCTCTCCCCCTCTCTGTTGTTTGTCTCTTTTTCCTCTCTCTCTTTGTGTCTTTCTCTCTCTGTCTCTCTCTCTTTGTTTCTCTCACTCTCTCTTTGTATATCTCTTTCTCTCTCTTTCCCTTTGTCTCTCTCTCTCTTTATCTCTATCTTTGTCTCTCTCTCCCTTTATCTGTCTCTGTCTCTGTCTCTCTTTCTCTCTCTCTTTATCTCTTTGTGTGTCTTTTTCTCTCTTTATCACTTCCTCTCTCTTTTTTCTCTCTCTATCTCTTTGTATCTCTCTTTTTCTCTCTCTCTCTTTGTGTGTATATCTCTCTCTCTTTTTTTATTCTCTCTCTCTCTCTCTATTTGTGTGTATCTCTCTCTCTCTCTCTTTTTATCTCTCTTTCGTTGTATATATATATATATATATATCTTTCTGTGTGTGTGTGTGTGTCACTTTCTCTCTCTTTTTCTTTCTCTGTCTCTTTGTATATCTCTTTCTCTCTCTCTCTCTCCCTCTCTTTCTCTTTCTTTGTGTGTCTTCCCCCCCTCTCTCTCTCTTCTCCCAGAACAATAGTTTCCTAGTAGAGCGACCATTTTTCATTTTCATCTCTCCCCTTCCCCCTCCCCTCCCCCACTGCAACATGTTCAGACAAAAAGCGGAAGAGATTTTAAATCATTATGACAAGGAAAAGAAGAAAAAAATCTTAAAAAAGAAACAAACAAAAAAAACCGACCTACAAACAATTATAAAAACAGTTTACAGCAAGGGCACTAGATATTGCCAGGGATAATGAAAAAAAAAAAACAAAACAACAACAGGTGCTTGTACAGAATATACTAGCCGTGAAAAATTTGTTATTTTTGTCAAAGTAAGTGTACAAGCAATATGTCGCAGTGGGATTCCAATTACCATCGAAATGGCAGACGAGGCAGCAAGCAAGCTGTAACTCAAGTACAGAACTTCCATTGCAATCAGCACAATGGTGGATATTTATCTAGCAACATAACTTTCTAGTGAAATGCAGTTCTACTATCAAATATTTTGAAAAAAAAACCGACAATTAAACAAACTCCTGATGATTTAAAAAAAAAATTTCGGCTCATGGAAATAATGAAAGTTATTAATGAAAAATAATGTTTAAATTTTTGCACCGTTAAATCAATTGAAATTTAACGTAGCCAAAGACAAGTTATGACTAGAGGCTTTTTAAAAAATTCTATGAAAAATCAACCAACAGTCAAATCTTTACAAAAATTTTGGTAATTATTTACTTGATGTTAAATTATGTTTAAAATAGGTTTTTCCTAAAATATATTACGAGAAAGAACCATGAATACAGAATTCTTCTAAAAAAAAAAATCAATAAAGAAATCGACCTTGTTTTAAAAAAACAGACTGTTTTACTTATTTTTCAAGATAAGAGTGAGTAATTTTTTCCCAATCTGATAATTTGATCTTTGAATTAACTGGGTTTTTTTTGTAACAACTCTTTAGGTTCCGTTTTTTTTTTTTTTTTTTTTTTGCGAGATTTTTAAAAAAAGTTTAAATACTAATAATTTATACACAATTATAGTTAATCTATTAATAATGGAGATTTGCTTCCGGTTTTTGTCTGTAACAAAAATTACATAACTGCTTACGCAAAATCGTCATAACATAGAATAAATACACTCAAAATTTGAACATGCAACATTAGACAGTCCTCATTGTTTTTTAAAACAAGTTTTAATAAATACATGACTGGTATTATATATCTATATATAGTTTGTTTTATTTTAATACATATTTAAAGTTTACATTTCAAATTGTTTTATTTTTTAATCCTTTAATGAATTTGATGATTTTACTTACTTAGGGTACAAACTTGCTGACAGTTTTTTTTTTACTCCCACCCCTCAGGCAATATGTTTCAAAAATCTATTTTTACATCGCCCAGAGGGCGTTTTTATTTTGTACTAGTATAGTTAATATATATAGATAAGACAATAATATGTACTAACACCTCGGATCAGAGTGGACCTGGGAGTAATGGCAATGAAAAAGTACTCTACCTTTCTCAGGTGCCTCACTATTAGATCTAATTTAGTATTATACCCAGGACACCTTTTTCTTGGGGAGGGGATCTTACTCCTCTGTCATCATCTTCATCATGTCGCGCATGCAACACGGGTATCCATGACAATCTTTCACCAACCATCCTATCATTCATTGCACCTGGGAGGTCCTCTGCAGAGCAACCAGCATCTTCACATAATTGATCAATGTAGGTCCTTGCTAGGCGCCCCACACTTGCATGTCCATGTGTTGGCTTCCACAGGAGAACGTTGCTTATGAGTTCATCTTTGCTTCTCCAGCAGTGTCCTGCATGCCATGTCCATCTCACTCGGATAGTTTGTGAGATGGGGGGCAAGTGACCATACAGCTGCTTCCTTGTGGGGTGCTATTCCACGATTTATTCAAGACTGCACGCAGCATTCTTGTGCAGCTCCCATCTAGCTTATTCTCAAGATGCTTCGTTAGGGTCCAGGTAGTGCAACCATATAGCAGCACCGACACAACCACTACCTGGAAGAACTATCGCTTTAGCTTGTCAGGGAGATCAGACCTCCAAATGACTGATAATCTATTTGTGGCCAACCATGCCTTTGCTATCCGTGTATTAACATCGCTCTCTGTGGAGGAGATATTACCACTCAGGTACGTGAATTGTTCTACTGGCTTAAGAGGCTTGCCGTTGAGTGTGGAGATGTTTCCTTTATTTTTGAAACTCATGAACTCTGTTTTACCAGAGTTCACATAGAGGCCTATATTCTTTGCTGCCTCATCAAAGCTATGTAGCAGTGACTCAGCCTGTGCATCTACAAGAAGTACAAGGTCATCAGCATAGTCTGCATCTGTGACTGTTTGTGCTGGATATCGCCTGCTTCTTGCCCTTAGGGGGATACAATCCCTTTATTATAAATCACACACACACCTCTCCCCGCTTCCTGACAGGGTGAGTACAATGGAATGGTGTGGTGACCTTGGAAAATTGAAATCAGTGCCGAATTAGTTTTTCGGAATCGGATTATGGAATTTTCAAAGATTTGCGAAGGTCTCCCTGCATAATCAAGTGTTAAGTGCATGTGCAGACCCCACAAATAGGCCTTTCGAGAGTTAATGGCGATCGGATGATTTTTCATTCAACACTTGAATAAAAAGAATGATATATTTAAAAATTGCTGATTTCAGTTCAATCCACTTGTTTTTGTGATCCGCGTGCTCCGGCGGATCCGGTGTCGGATCAGCAATCAGAAGCGGATCCGCCGCGCAACAAGCACTTATGGGATTAAAATCTCCAAACCCCCAATCACCACCACCACCTACAAAAGTGTCACACGTGATTTTATACAGCGTGATTCTCATTAAAACCCGCTAATACATTTTCCACTGCAGATGAAGATTTGGATATTTGAAATATAATAATCGAGTGTTCACAGTGGGGAAAAAGAAGGGGAGTTAGAATCAGATGGCTGGTTGGTTGGGTTTTTTTTTGGGGGGGGGTCAGAATTTTAACTTTGTTTGGTTATTTTAGGGGCCGGGTTAGCTCAGTCGGTAGAGCATTCGGCTAGAAACCACAAGGTTCCTAGTTCGATCCCGGTCCTCGCCAACTCAGCGTATGAGTAGCACAGGGATCTGTGCGGTAAAGTAAGGAGCTGATGGTAAGTGTGGTGCTCCACCTCAGATGCTAAATACAATCTCCTTGGTCTAGCGCTATTGAAAAGGGGATAGACTCCCTCGCTGACAGGTTGATACCGACTTTAGGCCGCCCCGTCGACTTTACTTTACTTACACCAAAATCAGTCTTGTGTGTTTGTGATACCGGCCCTCACCAACTCAGGGATCTGTGCAATAATGTGAGGAGCTGATGGTAGGAGTGGTGCTCCACCTCAGATGCCAAACACAATCTCCTTAGTCTAACACTAGTGAAAATGGGATAGACTCCCTCACTGGATTTCTATTCCAGCTGTAGGTAGCTTACAAATGTCTAACCACACTGAAGAGACGTGATAAGTCAAAACATGGTGTCTGTAGATGATATATATATATATATATATATATATATATATATATATATATACATATACATCTCGGAAATTCTCCGTATTTTAACCGATTTCATTTAAAACAATAAGGATTTACTCTGACGAAGACCGCTATTTCTTTGTATACTAAACATTTCTGTAGTTTTTTTCTATTATTGTTATTTTATTTTGTATTTAAAATAATAGATAGAATACATATGTACATGGATAAACTCATGGCCGAAACACGTGTCAGTGAAATAAAATAAAATAAATCCTGTTTCATCCATTCAACATTTTCTTTCCTTTATTTTTCATTTCAACATACTGTCGGATTCGCTTCCATTTCCAACTTATAATATATATATATATATATATATATATAATATATTTGATTAACTATATCACTTTGCTTTAATTGTTAAAGCAATTAATTTTATTTTCTGTGATTCAAATTACATAAAACATTTCAGGAACAATAATAACAAAAAAAACAACAACTTTAATAGCATTTTTATTGCTGCAAGCAACCAGCAGGTGACAATAAAAACTTCCTTTTTGAATCAATCAATCCTTTTTTTTCAGTAAACGAGCTATTCCATCAACTTTGCAGCAATCTCATCTCCCCACTGATACTTGTTTACATATAAAAATGCATTAGACAATGATTTTTACTATAAAAATGAATTGGACAATGATTTTTACTATGAAAATGCATTGGACAATGATTTTTACTATAAAAATGCATTGGACAATGGATTTTTACTTTAAAAATGCATTGGATAATGATGAAAATGCATTGGACAATGATTTTTACATTATGAAAAATGCATTGGACAATGATTTTTTACTATGAAAATGCATTGGACAATGATTTTTACTATGAAAATGCATTGGACAATGATTTTACTATGAAAATGCATTGGACAATGATTTTTACTATGAAAATGCATTGGACAATGAAAATGCATTGGACAATGATTTACTATGAAAATGCATTGGACAATGATTTTTACATGAAAATGCATTGGACAATGATTTTTACTATGAAAATTTGGACAATGATACTATGAAAATGCATTGGACAATGATTTTTACTTTAAAAATGCATTGGATAATGATTTTTACTATGAAAATGCATTGGACAATGATTTTTACTATTTTACTATGAAAAATGCATTGGACAATGATTTTTTACTATGAAAATGCATTGGAAATGATCTTTACTATAAAAATGCATTGGACAATGATTTTTACTATAAAAAAAAAGATTTTCTGTACTTTAACAAGATTTTCATTGATGCATGTAACCAGCAGGTGACAATAAAAACTGCATAATTTTTTAATCAATCAATCAATCCTATTTTCAGTGAATGAGCTGTTCCATCAAATGTGCAACAATCCCACCTCCCCCTGATACTTGTTTACTTCCTGTTTACGCATGGAAATATTTTGTAAGGCTTAACGTATTGTGCAAGTTTTCAACAGTTTGTTTCTTAGGGACAAAATACATTATTACTTGGTTGTCTATTTTATTTGTATTTGAAGAATCTTTTCTTTCTTTCTTTCTTTCTTTCTTTCTTTCTTCTCTCTTCTTTCTTCTTCCTCTTTTTCTTTCTTCCTCTCTCTCTTTCTTCTCTCTCTTTCTTTCTTTCTCTCTTTCTTTCTTCTTCTCTCTCTTTCTTTCTCCACTCTGTCTTTCTCTTCTTTCTTCCTCTGTCTTTCTCTTCTTTCTTTCTTTTCTTCTTCTTCTCTCTCTTTTCTTCTCTTCTCTCTTTTCTTTCTTTCTTCTTTTTTTCTTTCTCTCTCTTTCTCTTCTTTTCTTTTTCCTTCTTCTCTTTTTCTTTCTTCTCTTTCTTTTCTTTCTTCTTCTTTTCTCTTTCTCTTCTCTCTTTCTCTTTTCTATCTCTCTTTCTTCTCTTTTCTCTCTTTCTTTCTTATTTCTCTTTCTCTATTTTTCTCTCTTTCTTTTCTTTCTCTTTTCTTTCTCTTTCTCTTTCTTTCTTCTCTCTTTCTCTTTCTTTCTTTCTTCTCTCTCTCTCTTCTCTTCCTCTCTTTCTCTTCTTCTCTTCTTTCTCTTCTTTCTTCCTTCTTTCTCTTCTTTCTCTTCTTTCTTCTTCTTTCTTTCTCCTCTCTTCTCTTCTTTCTTCTCTCTCTTTCTCTTCTTTCTTCCTATCTTTCTCTCTTTCTTCTTTCTTCTCTTTCTTTCTTTCTTCCTCTCTCTCTTCTTTCTTTCTTCTTCTTTTCTTTCTTTCTTTCTCCTCTCTTTCTCTTTTTTCTTTCTTTCCTCTCTTTCTTCTTTCTTCTCTCTTCCTTCTTTCTCTTTCTTCTCTTTCTCTTTCTCTTTTCTTCCTCTCTCTTTCTTTTTCTTCCTCTCTTCCTTTCTCTTCTTTTTTTCATCCCACCTTTGTGCAATTCTTTCTTTCTTTTCCTCTCTTTCATATCTATTCTTTCTTTCTTTCACTCTCTCATCCCATTTTCTTTCTTTCTTTTTCATCACACTTTCTTTCTCCTTGTCACTTTCTCATTTTTGTAGCATTTTATTTATTTCCCCCCCCCCTCTCTCTTTCATTTTCTTTCTTTCTCCTTGTCACTCTTTTTCCATTTCTTTCTTTCTTTCTTTTCATCACATCTTTGTAGCATTTTATTTATTTCTCTCCCTATCTCTTTCTTTCTCTCTCATCATTCTCTCTCTCTCTCCATTCTCTCATTCTCTCTCTCTCTCTCATTCTCTCTATTCATTCTCTCTCTCTCTATCATTCTCTCTCTCATCTCTCTCTCTCTCTCTTATCTCTCTCTAATTTTTTTTTCCTTTTTTGCAATTCACGTGAGTACTGATAAAAACCCATGGTAACATCTCTCTCTCTCTCATCTCTCTCTCTCATCATCTCTCTCATCTTCTCTCTCTCTCTCTCATCATTCTCTCTCTCATCATTCTCTCTCTCTCTCTCATCTCTCTCTCTCATCTCTCTCTCTCTCTCTCTCATCTCTCTCTCATCTCTCTCTCATCATTCTCTCTCTCTCTCATCTCTCTCATCATTCTCTCTCCTCTCTCTCTCTCTTCTTCTCTCATCATCTCTCCTCTCTCTCTCATCTCTTCTCATCATTCTCTCATCATCTCTCTCATTCTCTCTCTCATTCTCTCATCTCTCTCTCATTCTCTCTCTCTCCCTCTCTCTCATTTCTCTCCTCTCCCTCTCTCTCATCATTCTCTCTCTCTCATCATTATCTCTCCTCATTCTCTACTTTTTTCTTTTTTTTCCTTTTTGCAATTCACGTGATGATTGATAAAAACCCTTTTATTTCTTTCTCCCACTCTCTCTCTCTCTTTCATCATTCATTCTCTCTCTCTCTCTCTCTCCCCCCTTCTCTCTCTCTCTCTCTCTTTTTCTTTTTGCAATTCACATGATGATTGATAAAAAACCCATGGTAACATCTGACCACAACGCAAAGAGCAAAAGATTCTAATTAGCATTTCCCAGTTATCCCAGTTTAAACCGATGATTTAAACGATTAAAAAGAAACATGATCTATCGGGTGAATCACTTCAGAAATTCATCTTTTGTACTGCTCTAACAAAGGTTCAGCTATGATGCGCCATTTTTTGTGAGGCTGCATTGTCACATTTATTTTTGTACTGCTATATTTAGAATCAACATATCATTCACAGGAAGGCAGCAACTAGCGTCCAGTTAGCAGACAAAAAAGCCAACAGGCTGTAACTCAATACAGGTCTGTGCTAACTACTAGAACATAGCCATGTGTTTGATATTTATGAATAAAAGTGTCTACACTGAAAACATGCAGCCAATCAGAGTCCAGAGAATGAGCTTGGCCAAAGTTCATAGTGGAACAGCCCAAGTCTGTATATAAACGAGTATTTTTCTTTCTTTTTTTCCTCATTTCAAGCTAACTGTAAATATATTTCAATAGTTTCTTAGAAATGAATTACACAGGACAGGTTACAAAGTAGAAGTTAGACGGCTTTAGTTGTTTTCCCAGATCATAAATAAAAACCCTACAATTTATTAGGAAACTTTAGTTGGGACCCATAAATTTTCCCAGGGACTCATTCAAAGCAAATATGTGCATCCCAGGATGCACTAAAGGTATCAGCATCACTGTGTATGTATATATATATATATATTATTTATATTTTTTTGCTTGAAGGCAATTACAATGCGTATATTGCATAAAATTTGATAATTATAGTAAATAAACATAAGAGAATTTCGGCAAAGGATCGCTCGGTCTGTAGAACATTGTACAGACTGTTTCGACTTTATTAAGTCTCATCAGCGATGTATACTAACGATTTCCCTCCGACAAAAATCGAAACCGGGACCTCAGCAGGCATAGTCAGAAACCATACTGTCTCGGCCACGGTACAGACCGAACAATCCCTGCGAAAATTAACCTTAATTAACCTTCTACGCCTCTACCCTAATAGGTAAGGGGACGTTGGTTGGGTTTTACTCCCAGCTAGAGGTAGCTGTTAAAAAAAGTCGAGCCACACTGATGAGATGTAAACGTTGAAACGTGTCTGTGGATAACTGATCTATATAAGCTTCCAATTTTCCTAGTAGAGTACGGTAGGGGAGACTTTAGTTGTACTTTCACCGTTTAACATAAGGAATTTACTTGTCTGTTGTTTACAAAAACATACATCCAGTAAGTATGTATCAATTAATAGTTCACCTCTGGCTGACTGTCTCCAACGGCTGTAAGGGTAAGGAGCTTGGCAGATGAAAATTTTGTTGGGTTTCCTTCAATATTCTCCCTCCAGCTATGGGTTAAATAGTAGGGCAGACTGTGCCCTTCAGCCTTGGGTAGGTAACCAGTCTAGGAGAGGGACAACTCTGAATTCAAAATTCCTCCAGCTATGGGTTAAATAGTAGGGCAGACTGGGCCCTTCAGCTCTTAGGTAGGTAACCAGTCTAGAGAGGGATAACTCTGAATTCAAAATTCCCTCCAGCTATGGGTTAAATAGTAGGGCAAACTGGGCCCTTCAGCCTTGGGTAGGTAACCAGTCTAGGAGAGGATAACTGAATTCAAAATTCCCTCCAGCTATGGGTTAAATAGTAGGGCAAACTGGGCCCTTCAGCCTTGGGTAGGTAACCAGTCTAGGAGAGGGATAACTGAATTCAAAATTCCCTCCAGCTATGGGTTAAATAGTAGGGCAAACTGGGCCCTTCAGCCTTGGGTAGGTAACCAGTCTAGGAGAGGGATAACTCTGAATTCAAAATTCCCTCCAGCTATGGGCTAAATAGTAGGGCAAACTGGCCCTTCAGCCTTGGGTAGGTAACCAGTCTAGGGAGGGATAACTCTGAATTCAAAATTCCCTCCAGCTATGGGTTAAATAGTAGGACAGACTGGGCCCTTCAGCCTTGGGTAGGTAACCAGTCTAGGAGAGGGATAACTCTGAATTCAAAATTCCTGAGGTCGGTCGTTGATTGGGTTTGTGGCAACCCTTGATGCACCAATTCTTTCCTATCGACTGTGCCAAAAAGTGTGGATGGTCCAACACAAACCTTCACCACAATAAACAAATCATTGTGTGGGTGTTCATTGTGTGTGTGAACCCTCATGCGTCTAAAATCGACGAGAGAGTCCATAATATATATATATGTATGTAATATAATGAAAAATTGAAAAAAAAAAGTTCATAAAACGGGTGATGTTTATTTCACCAACGCTGCAGTGTTTCAATCTGTTTCAATAGATCTTCATCAGGACTTTCGTTTATTTGAGGAAAAATAAATTTATTACAGAGAATAAGAAGACTGTGAGAATCTTTTTGCTTTGTCGGTCAATCTATTTAAAAAATGTTGAATGAAAAAAAATAGCATTCTTTGAATGTTTGAAATTAAGACAAACACTAAGACAACGGTTGTAAAGTGACAGAGACGCTCCTTTACGTTTGAGTGTGTGAAAATGTAAATAGCCGATCGCTTTTGCTGGGCATGTGAGTGTGTGTGTGTGTGTAAAAATGAGTATGTGTATGTATATATATATATATATATATATATATATATACACATATATATGTGAAGAGAAATGGAATGTTCTAGATGATATCAGGTCAAAAATCCGAGAAATCACCTCCTGAATCTTTGGTTTTCTAAGTTGGCAAGTTTCAGTATGAAGCAGCTCTAAATTAATGAATCATGTGGTTTTATCGAATTGATTCTGTGTCATAGTCATTGTGCATTTTCATAGTAAAAATCATTGTCCAATGCAATCTTGTCCATGCATTTTCATAGTAAAAATCATTGTCCAATGCATTTTCATAGTAAAATCATTGTCAATGCATTTTCATAGTAAAAATCATTGTCCAATGCATTTTCATAGTAAATCATTGTCCCAAATTTTCATAGTAAACATCATTGTCCATGCATTTTCATAGTAAAAATCATTGTCCAATGCATTTTCATAGTAAAAATCATTGTCCAATGCATTTTCATAGTAAAAATCATTGTCCAATGCATTTTCATAGTAAAAATCATTTCCAATGCATTTTCATAGTTCATCATTGTCCAATGCATTTTCATAGTAAAATCATTGTCCCAAAAATCATTGTCCAATTTTCATAGTAAAATCATTGTCCAATGCTTTTCATAGTAAAATCACAATCATTTTCCAATGCTTTTTATAGTAAAAATCATTGTCCAATGCATTTTCCAATCATTGTCCATGCATTTTTATAGTCAAAAGTTAAAGGAATATTTTAATATGAATTTTGTGTCATTTGACTAAATAGTAAAAAAGCCTTTAAGACACTAACATTGACTCATTCAGGTTTAGTACAATATATATATATATACATTGCAGTATGTTCCAGCCGGTGATATCAGCTCAAATATCCGAGAATCTTTCGGTTTTCTAAGTTGGCAAGGTTTCAGTACGAAGCAGCCCTAAATTAATGAATCATGTGGTTTTATCAAATTGATTCTGTGATTCTCCTCTTGCGATGATACACGAGTAATTAATTCTTGGTTTAATTACCTGTCGGCTCTGGTCTTAACGAGATCGTCAAGGTGAGTGAGGGCGGTAGGGTCGGTGGCGGGGGGTGCGGAGAAGGGGGAGGCGAACAGACGCTACTCAATATCTTATGATGATTCAGACAACAATAACCTCTATCGTTAATCTCTAATTGCGGATGGCTCACACATATACACTCAGATTACACAACCATATACATATATATATCTATGCATACATATAAAAACACACATGCACATATACGTATATACACTGATACAAAAACATTATATATATATATATATATATATATATATTATATATTGTCTGAGTATCACAGAGGTGAAAAACTGTCAGTAACCAGGTGTTGACCATGTTCATGCTACACTAACTCATATATATATATATATATATATACAAACACATAAGCATACATATACACACAAACATATATGTATATATGCATACATATATATATATATATATATATTCAACACTGTAAACTGCTATTTTGTTGTATTATAAAATATAATTGCATGTTATTAGTATGTAGATATGGTTAACAGTATTAATAATGTAAAACAGTTTTATTAATAATTGAGGTTTAAATAAATAAAATCATGAGATGTGATGTCAATAACTAGGAATTGTGACTTGAGTAGTAAATATAGTTTCGGTTACAGACAGACAAACACACAATCTCCATTATAATAAGAGAGAGATTTAGAAAGTGAGACCACGGAGTACACAGAGGAAAGAGAGAGACAAAGAAGAGAGTAGAGAAGATTTTAAATTCATTTATTTATTTATTTTCGTGCTGCATTTCTATTCATCTCAAATTACCTGTCGTCCGCCTTCCTCGGCTTTTTCAATTTTTTTCTCCCTTCTACGCATCAACCCCCCCTCTCCCGCCCCATCGCTCTCGTTTGACACAACGGGAAATGATTAAAAAAGAAAAAGACAAAACAAACAAAAGAATTCTATTCATTCAACCTTTAAACCCAGATTTGAAGTTTATCAAAGAGTTGATGTGGTGGCCCTCCCCCGGGAGCAGCAAAACAATTTTTTTAAATCCGAGACCGTCCAAATCATCCAACATAAAATGCAAAAATGTAAATCCTGATTATCATTGAAGTCTGTCAGTGCCCAAAACAGCTGGTACTTATGAAACTCAAGAATAGTTCATTCATGTATTTGGGTGATTCCATTCCTTGAGTCCTGATTGGCTGCTTGGTTTCTATGATGTCATGAGGCTTCATAAATACACTGGCATTTTGCAGTAGGATTGCAACAAGGTAAGATCCATATTGTGTTACGGCTACTTGTCTTGTCTTACCAATTCAACGGTAATTGGATTGGAACTTAGTATGATTATTCTACAAGTTTGAAGTTCTGTGAAGCCTCCCAATTATGGCATGAAGTCTCCCAAGTTCAAAGGGAAGGTTTTTGCAAGTTTTGAGTCCTGATTGGCTGCTTGGTTTCTATGATGTTATGAGGCTTCATAAATAACCTGGCATTCTGCAGTAGGATTGCAACAAGATTAGCCTGGCTTTAATATGGCGCTGCGAACAGGATTGCAGCAAGGTTAAATCTGTATTGAGTTACAGCTACTTGTTGCATTGTCTTACCAATTCGACAGTAATTGGAACTTAACTTAGTATGATTATTCTACAATTATCTGGGGTTTATTATATGCCAAAATCTTTTTTGTTTAAATCTATATATTAATACTTGTGTTCCTTAAAAGTATGTCAGTTATCATCTTGCACCACCCTCTGGTTAAAAATGAGACTGTCCAACATGAAATACAAAAATGTAAATCCTGATTATCTGGTGTTGCTTATATGCCAAAATCTATTTTGTTTAAATCTATATATTAATACTTGTGTTCCTTAAAAGTATGTCCATTATCATCTTGCACCACCCTCTGGTTAAAAATGAGACCGTCCAGCTTGTCCAACATGAAATACAAAAATGTAAATCCTGATTATCTGGTGTTACTTATATGCCAAAACCTTTTCTTTTTTAAAAATTAATTCCATGTCAAATCATCCAGGCCATGTCACCCACCCCCTTCAATTTTTCTAAAATTTTGTACAGATGTGGACTATGTTAAAGTTAGACAATCCCCAAAATTTGAGCTTCAAATTCCAAGAATTGGCAGAGTTATCTCGAATTTTAGCTCTCCAAATTTGAGGGGGGGGGGTGGCGAAAAATAGCAACTTTTTGTAATCTTTTTTTTTTTACATAACTCCACCAATTCTTCGAATTGGAAGCTCAAATTTTGGAGAATGTCTAAATTTAACACAAAATGCAAAAATCTGTTTTCTATGAGTGTTTCCACCTCAGCTAAATAATGGACCATTCTGTTTTTGCGCTAGAAAGTGGTGGCTGAGGGTCTTAGTGTCTTGGGCATGATGTTAAGCTGCATCTAATATTGAAGTCCCAATTTTGGAGCTCTGGGAGTGTGGCTACTCCTTAATCCCCATTACTCCAAGGTTCACTCTGACCTGGAGTGGTAGTACCTGTTAGGGTCCCATCTATGGGTTAAATAGGAAAAACATGAGTTTAGAAAAAATGTGTTTGATAAAAGAATTCAGAAGAATTAGAAGAATAAGAAGAAGAAATATGCGAAAACATTTTTGTACGATATGTAATTGGAGATTATAATTGTATTTGAAATAAATCGTTGTTGATATATTTTCAGAAATCAATAAAGATTTCTTTTTCTTTTCTTTAAATAGAAAATCATTATCAGCATTCACACAGTTCATGAAACAGTCTAAAAATTGGTCTCATTGAATTAACTGTTTTATATATACTAGCAAATATATGCCCCCTCCGGGTGCAAGTATTTAAGTTGTAATATAATAAAATATCATGTTAAATTAGAAAGGCTAATGAAACTGAATAAAAATGCAGATAAAAAGATTTGAAACAAAGGGGGTATAATCAAAAACTTACTCTTCCATCACTCTCGTCTTTCATTGTTATTTTTTTTCTAATTTAAATATTTATTTAAAAGGGGAAGTAATGAATAAAATGACAGTTATTTTTTCTTGTTAATGGATTTCATTTAAGATTCATTGAAGAGATTTTTGCTTATATTCATTAAAATCAAACTAAACAATTAGAAATCAATGATACTAAGCACATATTTATTAAAATCACATTTTTAATATCATATATGCAAATTAGCCTTCCGTTCACACTGTAAACTGCTATTTTGTTGTATATATAAATATAATTGCATGTTATTAGTATGTAGATATGGTTAACAGTATTAATAATGTAAAACAGTTTTATTAATAATTGAGGTTTAAATAAAAATAAAATCATTGAGAATGTGATGTCAATAACTATGGGAATTGTGACTTGAGTAGTAATATAGTTTCGGTTACAGACAGACAAACACACAATCTCCATTATAATAAGATATATATATATATATATATATATATATATATATATACACACATATATATATATATATATATATATATATATATATGTGGAAAAAATGAGTAAAGAATAGAAATGTAGATGGATAAAAATGAATTTTATCGATATCACTTTTAATCAATATCACTTACACATGTGTTTCGGTCTGTTTATCAAAATGTACACGGATTTACGCTATTATTATTATTAAAATAATCAGATGAAGTTGAAATGATGATGATAATAATAATAGGAAAAATGTATAAAATGTTCCGTACACAGATTTTGCTGACCTTCATCAGAGTAGTATTTTTCTTTTTTTCAAAAAAAATTCATTTTTATCCATCTACATTTCTTTTCTTTACTCATTTTTTCCTCATATTGTCGGATTCATTTCCCATTCTCATATATATATATGAGAAGTAAACAAACAATGTGTTTGATATGGCTTTTTTTAGCCGACAATTTTTGGGAGAATATGTGCTTAATTGAAGTCGTACCTAATTTTTGAAAATTAATCAATTGATAATTAATGAATTAGGCAGGAATACCTATTCAAATGTAAGGCTAAACAAATCGAGAAAAATCAATCTCTGTATGTAGATTTCAGCCTATTAGGCCTCATCAGCAGAGCTATAGATAAGAAGACCGCCTTGTGTGTGACTTTTTTTTGGGGGGGGCGGGGGATTATTATCCTCATCTTTATTGTGGTATGCATATCATCACCCCCTAAGCTATGGGTTAAATACTATCACTGTTCCGTTCTGTCAGCTGGGGCATTAGAATGCACCTCTGCAGAGGGTTAAGACTCCCCCAATGGGGCCACCTGTTGGCCATGAGTGGCGACCCATGATGCATAAGGATAGAGCCCAGGTGCTTGAGCAGTCCATGACTTGCAATATTCCACTTAAACCCTTACCTAGGCTAGATGGGCAGTCGGAGAGGCCTCCTCCGATCAATTGGCTGGTCACATCAAGCCCTAGCACCTATATGATTTTCCCAACTCTATTGCCCTTATGGCAAGCCCCAACCCTTTTTATAATATATGTATGAGAAGTCAGTGGCTGAGGGTCTACATGTCCTGGGAATAACATTAAACTCTGATGGTGAGGTTCTGGTTCTGGCGAACATGGAGCACCCCTTCATCACCATTTCTCCCTGGTCCACTCTGACCCAGAGTGGTAGTACCTGTTAGGGTCCCATATATCGGTTAAATAGAAAATAAAAACATGAGTTTATAAAAATTGAGTATCCATTAAGAATGAATTTTATTTCAAAACTTTATTGGCATTAAATCACCCACTGATGTTGATATGCCACAAAACAAACCAAACCAAACCAATCGTTGAATATCATCGGGTATATAATCGAAAGAGTACGTTGTGTGATAGAGAGACACACAGACAGAGCTGAATTAAGACTTACTTGTTCTTCATTCTTCTTTCTACCTCTTTTGGACGGTCGTTCTGTCGTCTAGCTTTTAGCTTCATTGTCTTCTTGTTGCTGTCTCTAACTAATAATAACTTTTTATCATATCGATGCTAGAAGGCGATGATTGAGTGCCTTCATGTCCTGGGGATGACGTTAAACTCTATCTGATGATGAAGTTCTAGTTTTGGAGGTTTGGGGAATGTGGAGCACCCCTTCATCACCATTGCTCCCTGGTCCACTCTGACCCGGAGTGGTAATACCTGTTAGGGTCCCATCTATAGGTTAAATAGAAAAATGTATTTATAAAAAAAAATGTGTATCCATTAAGAATGAATTTATTTCAAAACTTTATCAGCATTAAATGACCCACTGAGGTTGATATGCCATAAAACTAAACCAATAATGATAATAATAATCTTATTATGATGGTTGATATACCATTAAACAAAGAAAACAAGCCAAACCAAATATCATTGGGAAACATATGGAACCACACTTATCTCCCCGGCTATGATTTAAATATCATTACTGTTCTACATGGATGGCTTTGGCATTAAATAACCCACATGGTTGATATGCCATTAAACAAAGAAACCAAATGAAATGTATAACCCATAAGGATTTGATGTACGTTAAACAACTATATAAACACATAAATAGTTATGATTACTATTGAAGTCAGTCAGTCAGTCAACAGGTGGCCCCATTGGGGGAATCTTACCCCTCTGCAGAGTTGCAGTCAGTGCATTCTAACACCCCACTGACAGGGCGGGATGATGATTGTGACATTAGAAGTGATATAATTTCGGCTATATTGAAGTCAGTCAGTTAGACAGTCAACAATTGGTTTGAACAATGTGACTGGCCAAGCACAACTGCACCAATGTCAAGAAAACTGGTATTTATGGGAATTCAGAACAGTCCACCCATGCATTTGGGTGATTCCATTCCCTGAATCCTGATTGGCTGCTTGGTTTGTAGGATCCTCCGAGGCTCCATAAATCCTGCCACTTTGCAGTGGTCTTTACAGCAAACCAGAATCGTATTGGGTTACAACTGCTTGCTGTCTTGTCTTGCCAATTCGACGGTAATTTGACTTAGTATGATTATTCTACAATTACAATCAAACATTTATAAATAAATTAAATTTTGGCATTAAATATATATATTTACCAACCCCTCCACACGAGCAGGATGTGACACAAGGTCAATTTCTTAAGCGGAGTTTTACAGGTTTGAATTCAGAGTTTTCCTTCTCCTAGACGGTTACTTAGCCAGGGTTAAAGAGCCCAGTCTACCCTGCTATTTACCCATAGCTGGAGAGAGAATTGGATTCATACCTTTCCCAAGGGTATTAGCGCTATGTGAAATTCAAACAGCTTCATCCAGGAATTGAACTTGGGTCGACGATTCCATTTCCTATGACTCTAACCATTTGACCACGCACCTCCAATTTTTGGCATTAAATAACCCATAAGGAGTTTATGTGTCATTAAACAGGTACACGAGACCGAAAAATCTGACTTTAATAATCCCTATAATAAGAACAAAAAAGCTAACGGATTAAAATGTAATGATTATTAACAGTTAATCCTCTCCTGCAACCCCCCAAGCCCCACCCACCCACACCCTAACCAACACCCCACCCCCAACTGATATAATTAGCGTGCAATATGCTAATAAACAGATTCATTTATTGGTAGTGGGTAGATGCATTGACAACCGTATCGATCAATATATTGCGATTGATTTTTTTTGTTTTTTTTTTTTCTTTTTTCTGATATTGGTGAGGATAATCTTTTTATCTTCTTTATTGTTCGTCCTCCCCCACCCCTTACCACTGATTAATTTTTTGTGATTAACAATTTTATCTAATAAGGGTTTTTTTGTGAGGAGGGGGGTGAGAAAATTATGAGGATTTTCTATTTATTTAATTCATTTTAGTGAAAGAAAATGTTGTTGAAATGATAAATGATTTTTACCATAAAAAATGCATTGGAAATGATTTTTACTATGAAAATGCATTGGACAATGATTTTTACTATAAAAATGCATTGGACAATGATTTTTACTATGAAAATGCATTTGAAATGATTTTTACTATAAAAATACATTTGAAATGATTTTTACTATAAAAATACATTTGAAATGATTTTTACTATAAAATGCATTGGACAATGATTTTTACTATGAAAATACATTGGACAATGATTTTTACTATAAAAAACATTTGAAATGATTTTTACTATAAAAATGCATTGGACAATGTGAAAATGCATTGGACAATGATTTTTGCTATAAAAATGCATTGGACAATGATTTTTACTATGAAAATGCATTGGACAATGATTTTTTACTATGAAAATGCATTGGACAATGATTTTTACTATGAAAATGCATTGGAAATGATTTTTACTAATAAAAATGCATTGGACAATGATTTTTACTATAAAAATATATTTGAAATGATTTTTACTATAAAAATACATTTGAAATGATTTTTACTATAAAAATGCACTGAACAATGATTTTTACTATAAAAATGCATTGGACAATGATTTTTACTATGAAAATGCATTGGAAATGATTTTTACTATAAAATGCATTGGACAATGATTTTTACTATAAAAATATATTTGAAATGATTTTTACTATAAAAATACATTTGAAATGATTTTTACTATATAAAAATGCACTGAACAATGATTTTTACTATAAAAATGCATTGGACAATGATTTTTACTATGAAAATGCATTGGACAATGATTTTTATAATGCATTAGACAATGAATTAAAAAAATGCATTGGACAATGATTTTTTACTATAAAATGCATTGGACAATGATTTTTACTATGAAATGCATTGGAACAATGATTTTTACTATGAAAATGCATTGGACAATGATTTTTACTATAAAAATATATTTGAAATGATTTTTACTATAAAAATACATTTGAAATGATTTTTACTATAAAAATGCACTGAACAATGATTTTTACTATAAAAATGCATTGGACAATGATTTTTACTATAAAATGCATTAGACAATGATTTTTACTATGAAAATGCATTGGACAATGATTTTTACTATAAATGCATTAGACAATGATTTTTATTATAAAAATGCATTGGACAATGATTTTTACTATAAAAATGCATTGGACCATGATTTTATTATGAAAATGCATTACTATAAAAATGCACTGGACAATGATTTTTACTATAAAAATGCATTGGAAATAATTTTTACTATAAAAATGCATTGGACAATGATTTTTACTATGAAAATGCATTGGACAATGATTTTTACTATGAATGCATTGGACAATGATTTTTACTATAAAATACATTTGAAATGATTTTTTTACTATGAAAATGCATTGCAATGATTTTTTACTATGAAAATGCATTGGACAAATGATTTTTGCTATAAAAATGCATTGGACAATGATTTTTACTATGAAAATGCATTGGACAATGATTTTTACTATGAAAATGCATTGGACATGATTTTTACTATGAAAATGCATTGGAAATGATTTTTACTATAAAAAATGCATTGGACAATGATTTTTACTATAAAAATATATTTGAAATGATTTTTACTATAAAAATACATTTGAAATGATTTTTACTATAAAAATGCACTGAAATGATTTTTACTATAAAAAATGCATTGGAAGATGATTTTACTATGAAAATGCCTATAAAAATGCATTGGACAATGATTTTTACTATAAAAATATATTTGAAAATGATTTTTACTATAAAAATACATTTGAAATGATTTTTACTATAAAAATGCACTGAACAATGATTTTTACTATAAAAATGCATTGGACAATGATTTTTACTATGAAAATGCATTGGACAATGATTTTTACTATAAAATGCATTAGACAATGATTTTTATTATAAAAATGCATTGGACAATGATTTTTACTATAAAATGCATTGGACAATGATTTTTACTATGAAAATGCATTGGACAATGATTTTTACTATGAAAATGCATTGGACAATGATTTTTACTATAAAATGCATTGGAAATAATTTTTACTATAAAATGCATTGGACAATGATTTTTACTATAAAAATGCATTGGAAATAATTTTTACTATAAAAATGCATTGGAAATAATTTTTACTATAAAAATGCATTGGAAATGATTTTTACTATATTGGACAATATATATATCTTGGGTAGGATACTAAAATGAATCTGGTAATGAGGCTACAGTTCTAGAGCTCTGGGCAATATACAGTCCTGTTTCACCATTTTACAGCTCATCAGTGTGGCTAGACAAAGTGTATATATATATATATATATATATATATATATATGATAGGTACTATGTATAAAATAAAAACACTAAGTATTCAAAAAAGATGAGTTTATTCTTGATGGTGACGTTTACGTTCTTGTTTTGCAATTTCAAGACTCATCAGCGTGGCTAGACAAGATATATATATATATATATATATATATGTGTGTTGTTATGGGTCCAACAGGAGAAAATTAAATATTTTATTTAAAAAAAACCTACAATTAAGAAACTTTATTTGGGACCCATCAAACTTTATATATATATATATATATATATATATATTTATAAAGGAAAAGTTGACTTACCGGTGAATTTGGTCATGATGGTTAGTAAGTGTGGAATTCAGGGGGGTAAGTCAGCGAAATAACAAATAAAAGTGCTCAATACTAAGTAGAGCAAATTTATTATAAAATGGGTACAAGAGATAACCTACTCGAGTTTCACCATAAGGATCTTCAGGGTCATTGCATTGCATTTTATCATGCAATGACCACACACGTGAAATCGACTGCTATTAATCGTTGTCTCGATTAATTCAGTGGGTTTAACCCTGAAGATCCTTATGGTGAAACTCGAGTAGGTTATCTCTTGTACCCAGTTTATATATAGGTGTGTGTCGAGGGTAGGACACTAAATGGTTTCCGGTTGTGAGGCTACACTTCTAGAGCTCTGGGCAATTTACATTTTTTTGTATCTTGTGGAGATATCTGTATTTTCTTGTTTAATAGGTAGAGAGAGATGTCCCCGATGCACAAACATCTAAAAAGACACAGTAAAATCATATCCATGCATCCCAGTGTTTTTCTTTTTTCTTTCCTCACTATTTCAAGCTAACTGTAAATACATGTAATAGATTCTTAGAAAGGAATTACACAGAATAGGTTACAAGGTAGGAGTTAGACGGCTTTAGTTGTTTCCCCAGACCATAAATAAAAACCCTACAATTTATTAAGAAACTTTAGTTGGGACACATCAAATTTTATATATATATGCGTGTGTTGAGGGTAGGACACTAAATGGTTTCCGGTAGTGAGACTACACTTCTAGAGCTCTGGGCAATTTACATTTTTTTGTATCTTTTGGAGATAACTGTATTTTGTTGTTAAATAGGTAGAGAGAGAGAAAGAGATGCAATGATAACAATAAAAAAAAGATCTATTTTTGAAAGTATGGAAGATTATAAGATCAATAATAGTTCATTCCCCTCTGATGAGCTTGAATCAATTCAAAGAGTTACATAATAATTTGTAAAAGTGTTTCCGTACGAAAAGAATGCGCAGATTTTTGTTGAATGATTCCAATTTATGTCTCTTTAAAGAGCTCGTCTATTGTTTTGTGGATGAACAGATCTATCAATAAATGGGGGGGGGAGGTTTAATAATGAGGGGTGTGGGTGGGTTGGGTTTGGGTCGGGTCGGTGGGGAAAAATAAATAAATGGATGGATGAATAAATAAACGAATAAAAAAATATGATTGCATTAAGTGTCCTGTATCTTTATTGGATGCTGAGGAAAGAGAGAAAGATAGAAGGAAAGATTGAAAGAAGAAGAGAGAAGGAAAGATTGAAAGAAAAGAAGAGAGAAGGAAGAGAAAAAGAGAAAGAAAGAGAGAAGGAAAGAGAAGAGAGAAGGGAGAAGGAAAGAGAAAAGATAAGGAAAGAGAAAAAGAGAAGGAAAGAAAAGAGAAGGAAAGAGAGGAAGAGAAGAGAGAAGGAGAGAGGAAGAAGAAGAGAGAAGGAAAGAGAAAGAGAAGAAAAGAAGAGAGAAGGAAAGAGAGAAGAGAGGGAGAAAGGAAAGAAAAAAGAAGGAAAGAGAAAAAGAAGAGAAAAAGAAGGAAAGAGAAAAAGAAGGAAAGAGAGGAAGAGAAGAGAGAAGGAAAGAGAAAAGAAAAAAGAGAGAAGGAAAGAGAAAAAGAGAAAGAAAAGAAGAGAGAAGGAAAGAGAAAAAGAGAAAGAAAGAAGAGGAAGAAGAGAGAAGAAAAGAGAGAAGGAAGAGAAAAAAAGAAGGAAGAGAAAAGAAGGAAAGAGAAAAAGAAGGAAAGAGAGAGAGAGAAGAGAAGGAAAGAGAGGAAGAGAAGAGAGAAGGAAAAAGAGAAAGAAAAGAGAGAAGGAAAGAGAAAAAGAGAAAGAAAAGAAGAGAGAAGGAAAGAGAAAAAGAGAAAGAAAAGAAGAGAGAAGGAAAGAGAAAAGAAAGAAAGAAGAGAGAAGGAAAGAGAGAAGAGAAGGAGAAGGAAAGAGAAAAAAAGAAGGAAAGAGAAAAAGAAGAAAGAGAAAAAGAAGGAAAGAGAGAGAGAGAGAAGGAAAGAGAGGAAGAGAAGAGAGAAGGAAAAAGAGAAAGAAAAGAGAGAAGGAAAGAGAAAAAGAGAAAGAAAAGAAGAGAGAGAGAAAGAGAAGAGAGAAGGAAAGAGAGAAAGAAAAGAAGAGAGAAAGAAAGAGAAAAAGAGAAAGAAAAGAAAAGAGAAGGAAAGAGAGAATGAGAGAGAAAGATGGAAAGAAAGCATAAAAAGAAGGAAGAGAGAGGAAAGTGAAAAAATGAAGGAAGGAATGGAAAGAAGAAAGAAAAAAACTACCGAGAAAAGAATGAAAGAAAGGTAGAGAGAGAAGGGAATAGAAAGAAAGAAAGGAGGAAAGAAAGAAATGTAAAGAAAGACAAGACTATGTAAAGAAAGAGAAAGAAAGAAAGCAATTTAAAGTAAGAGAGAAATTTAAAGAAAGAGAGAGAGAGAGAGAGAGAGAGAAGAAAGAAAGAACTAAATACATCGCTTCTAATGAAGGAAAGAAAGAAAGAAGACGGGCAATGCTAGAAAAGAAAGAATGAACCTGAGGCTAGTAAAGAAGGTTATGAAAAGAAAAGAAAGAAAGAAAGACAATACTACTTTGAAAGAAAAGAAAGAAAGACAACGCTATTAAGGAAAGAAAGAAGAGAACTTAAAGACGGACAGATCTATCAATAAACAGTGGAGAGGGTTAATAATGATGAGTGGGTGGGTTGTGGGAAGAAATATTTAAATTGATGGATGAATAGATAAATGAATAAAAAAAATATGATTGCGTTAAGAGTCCTGCATCTTTATTGGATGCTAAGGAAGGAAAGAGAGAAAGACAGAAGGAAAGATTGAAAGAGAAAGAAAAGAGAGAAGGAAAGAAAGGACGGAAAGATTGAAAGAAAAAGAAGAGGGAAGGAAGAAAGAAAGAAGAAAAGATTAAAAGAAGAGAAGAGAGAAGAACAGAAAGAAGGAAATATTGAAAGAAAAAGAGAAGAGAGAAGAAGAGAGAAGAAAGAAAGGAAGAAGGAAAGATTAAAAGAGAAAGAAAGGAAGAAGGAAAGATTAAAAGAGAAAGAAAAGGAGAGAGAAGGAAAGAAAGAAGAAGGAAATATTGAAAGAAAAGAGAAAGAAAAGGAGAGAGAAGGAAAGAAGAAGGAAAGATTAAAAGAAAAGAAAAGAAAGGAGAGAGAAAGAAAGAAGAAGGAAATATTAAAAGAAAGAGAGAGAGAGAAGAAAGAAAGAAAGGAATGAAGAAGGAAAGAAAGAAAAAGAGAAAGATTGAAAGAGAAAGAAAAGAAGATGATGAAAAGGAAGAAGAGAGAAAGAAAGGAAAGAAAGAAAGAAAGAAAGAAAAAAAAGAAACTGACACTAGTAAAGAAAGAAAGAGAGAAGGAAAGAGAAAGAGAGAGGGCAATTTAAAGAAAGAAAGAAAGACAATTTCTAGGAAAGAAAGAGTTAACAAGTAATTAATGTACAAAATAAAATAGATATGGCTGTCAACTGATGGTGAGGTTCCAGTTTTGGAGGTTTGGCGAACATGGAGCACCCCTTCATCACAATTTCTCACTGGTCGACTCTGACCCGGGGTGGTAGTACCTGTTAGGGTCCCATCTATGGGTTAAATAGAAAAAAAAAACATGAGTTTATAAAAATTGAGTATCCATTAAAAATGAATTTTATTTCAAAACTTTATCGGCATTAAATGACCCACTGAGGTTGATATGCCGCAAAACAAAACAAAACAAACCCATCGTTGAATATCATCAGGTATATAATTGAAAGAGGACTTTGTTTGGTTTGGTTTTGTTTTACGGCATATCAACCTCGGTGGGTCATTTAATGCCGACAAAGTTGTGAAATAAATTCATTCTTAATGCATAATACAATTTTGTTTATCAACTCATGTTTTTCTATTTAACCCATAGATGAGACCCTAACAGGTACTACCACTCCGGGTCAGAGTGGACCAGGGAGCAATGGTGATGAAGGGGTGCTCCACATTCCTCAAACTTCCAAAACTGGAACCTCACCATCAGATAGAGTTTAACGTCATTCCCAGGACATGTAGGCCCTCAGTCTCCACCTTCTAGCACCCATATGATAAAAAGGGGTTGTGGTTTGCCATAAGGTCACTAGGGTTGGGGCAATCATATAGGTGCTAAGGCTTGACGTGACCAGCCAGTTGATCGGAGGGGGCCTCTCTGACCGCCCGTCTAGCCCAAGATAGGGCCAAAGTGGAGTATTGCAAGTCCTGAACTGCTCATCCACCTGGGTTCTATCCTTAAACATCACGGGTCACACCCACGGCCAACAGGTGGACCCATTGGGGGAGTCTTACCCCTCTGCAGAGTCTCCTTGTTGCTGTCTCTAACTAATAATAATAATAATGGCTGTCAACTCGTGTTCAAGTAAGACCATTTCTTGTTTTGTTCTTTCTTCTTTTTATCATCATAGTTGGGTGCCAGTAGCATTTGACACTGTATCCTTGTTTTCTCAGATGACTCACCAGGCCAGCCCTGATGAGACATACTCTTCCACATAAACTCCATGTTGGAATTTCTCCACTTTGAATGTTGCTGGCTGAAAATTACCTTTCTAATAGCCTGCTTCAATGTTTGGTGTTTAATTCGGTTGGACACAAATTTTCCACAACAGGTAGACGGTGGCTCTCCAGCCAGGTCTATTACAAGCTAGCTTCTCCCAGTCCTCCACAGTAATAGCGGTGTTCTTCAGAGTGTCCTAGAGGCAGTCCTTAAACCTCAATTTGGGTTTGCACTGACAATGTTTGCCAGTCGAGATTTCCCCGTAAAATAGTTGTTTCGGGATTTGGCAATCATTCATGCGAACTAGATGACCAGATCAGCGAAGACGTGATCTAAGGATTAAACTCTCAATACTAGGCAGGTGACATCTTTCAAGTATTTTGGTGTCTGTTGTAAATGACAACCATTCTATCCCTAAAATCTTGCAACGGCAATTCTGATGGAATCCCTCGAGTGTCCTGAGATGTCATTTGTAAACAACCTAGGTTTCACAGATGTACAAAAGGACAGTGAGCACACAGTCTGTATACACCCAGATCTGAATGCTACGTTGGCTCCAAACCCTCTTCTCAAGCAAACCAAAGGATCTCGTTACTTTTTGCAACCTAAGGGAAATTTCTCTATCTATAGGTTGTTCACACAGATAGATAGAAATGAATAGGCAGACTTTTCATAAACACACCGTTGGGTGAATACTAGGCCGCAGACATCAGTGATGAACCCGAGGTCAACAGGTGTTTCAGGTCATTAATCACCATACACCCTCACCCAGGAGACCCCAACCGAGATGATCAATTCCCGGTTTGCGACTTAGTGGCACTTGTCCAAGCATTGCTCCTGTGGATCCGGAGCCATCTTGATGCTCTCTCAGCATCCGCTTAATTTCTGTTATGGCTCTCCTACATTGCTGCCGCCCTGTCAGCTGGGGCTTATGAATGCACCGACTGCACCTCTGCAGAGGGATAAGACTCCCCCAATGGGGCCCACCTGTTGGCCGTGCGTGGCGACCCGTGATGCTTAAGGATAGAACCCAGGTGGATGAGCAGTTCATGACTTGCAATACTCCACTTTGGCCCTATCTTGGGCTAGACGGGCGGTCGGAGAGGCCCCCTCCGATCAATCAGCTGGTCACGTCAAGCCCTAGCACCTATATGATTGCCCCAACCCTATTGCCTTTATGGCAAGCCCCAACCCCTTTTTATCATATGGGTGCTAGAAGGCGGTGGCTGCGGGTCTACATCTCCTGGGAATGACGTTAAACTCTATCTGATGGTGAGGTTCCAGTTTTGGAGGTTTGGGGAATATGGAGCACCCCTTCATCACCATTGCTCCCTGGCCCACTCTGACCCGGAGTGGTAGTACCTGTTAGGGTCCCATCTATGGGTTAAATAGAAAAAAATTGAGTTGATAAACAAAATTGTATTATGCATTAAGAATGAATTTATTTCAGAACTTTGTTGGCATTGTTATGACCCACCGAGGTTGATATGCCGTAAAACAACCAAACCAAACCTACATTGCTGGCCCCTAATGCCAAAGATCTTGTTCATGCAGATAGAGTTGTTCATACAGATAGATAGATATGTAGAGACAGATTGATAGATAGATATAAATAGGCAGATATGAACAGTCTGAGATAGATAGGAATAGACTGCTTTCAATCTATCTATCAGTCTATTCATATCTATCTCAGTCTATTCATATCTATCTCAGTCTGTCTGTCATATCTATCTCAGTCTGTTCATATCTATCACTCTATCTGAGAAAGATATGAATAGACTGATAGATAGATTGATAGATAGATTGATAAATATGAATAGACTGATAGATGTGTATAGATATAACAATAGAAATCTATTGGTGGTAGTGGTGGTTAAATCCTATTGAAATAAGCTATACGAGAAACATTTTTAGAAAAAGCCAAGTGAAAGCATACGAGAAGAATTGAATGAACAATATTTCTTAGGAGAAAGAAAGATAATTTGAAGAAGACAGGGTGTTGATGAATGGAATAAGTGGAAATCTGATAGAAGAATGGTGAAAAGATGGGTCGAAATCAAAAAGACAATTAGGTGTACTGACCCAGAGAGATAGATATGTGCACACAGATCGATCGATAGATAGATATGTTCACAGACTGATAGATATGAATAGACTGAGATAGAGAGATAGATCTGTATCGACTGATAGATAGGTAGAATTAAATTTAATTAGATTTAGATTAAATGGAATTTTAAATTTAAGTTAAATTAGTGAAATAGATCACTAATTAGGACTGAGCTTATTCTAGTAATGACCACCCCAAGCGGAGTTTAACAGGTTTGAATTCAGAGTTTTCCTTCTCCTAGACTGGTTGCCTAACCAAGGTTAAAGAGCCCAGTCTGTCCTACTATTTACCCATAGCTGGAAGGAGAGTAGTTGGATTCATACCTTTCCCAAGTGGATTAGTGCTATGTGATTGATAGATTGAAAGATAGATATGAACAGATAGATATGAACTGACTGATATATATATAAACAAAGACAGATTGATATGAACAAAGATGGATGGATAGATAGATAGATAGATATGAGCATACTAAGATAGTTAGATATGAATAGACTGAGATAGAGAGATATGAACAGACCGAGATAGATAGATGGATGTGAACAGACCGAGATAGATAGATAGATATGATAGATAGATAGATGGATAACAGACGAGATAGATAGATAGGAGACCGAGATAGATAGATGGACAGACCGAGATAGATAGAAGACCGAGATAGATAGATAGATAGATAGATAGATAGATGTAAACAGACCGAGATAGATAGATGGATGTGAACAGACCGAGAGATAGATAGATAGATAGATAGATAGACCGAGATAGAGATAGATAGATAGATGAGAGATAGATAGATAGATAGATGGATGAACAGACCGAGATAGATAGATAGATAGATGGATGTAAACAGACCGAGATAGATAGATAGATAGATAGATAGATAGATAGATAGATGTAAACAGACCGAGATAGATAGATAGATGTGAACAGACGAGATAGATAGATGATAGATAGATAGACAGACGAGATAGATAGATATAGATAGATAGATGGATGTAAACAGACCGAGATAGATAGATAGATAGATGGATGTGAACAGACCGAGATAGATAGATAGATGGATGTAAACAGACCGAGATAGATAGATAGATGGATGTAAACAGACCGAGATAGATAGATAGATAGATAGATGGATGTAAACAGACCGAGAGATAGATAGATAGATAGATAGATAGATGGATGTAAACAGACCGAGATAGATAGATGATGATAGATAGATAGATAGATGGATGTAAACAGACCGAGATAGATAGATAGATGGATGTGAACAGACGAGATAGATAGATGGATGATGTGAACAGACTGAGATGGATGTGAACAGACCATGATGATTGATAGATAGGTAGATAGATATGAACTAAGATAGATATGAACAGACAGAACAATAGCCATCTATTGGTGGGCGTCATGAAAGTGTATTTCTGAGAAAAACGAAGAAGAATTAAATGAAAATATTTCTTAGGAGAAAGAAAGATAATTTGAAGAAGACAGGGTGTTGATGAATAGAATAAGTAGAAATCTAATAGAAGAATGGTGAAAAGATGGGTCGAAATCAAAAAACAATTAGGTGTATTGACCCAGATAATTTGGTGACGCTAAAAACAAGTGCAAAATAAAACATTATAGGACTCTATTGATTTTTTATTTGTTTTTTTATAACTGATTGGGATTTTATTTCTTTCCTCCCCATTGATTTTTAATCAATACTCTAACGAGGTATCAATATATCGGTCTGTTGAATGATTTGAAATTCAATATCTAGCACGGCTTATTCAATGGTATTATTTTCTTTTATTTGAGACAATAAAGAGCTTTTATCTAAAACTGTCTACTGATATTTGTCTGAAAGGCAAGGAGCAGACGATATCACACACAGAGAGTCTATTATTGATGCTGACTACACAGATGATCTAGTGCATCTTTCAAATACAATTATTCAATCCTGCATAATTGCTGAATTGCATGCTGCTGACTGCACAGATGATCTAGTGCTTCTTGCAAATACATTTATTCAATTTGTTTTATTTGGATTTTTTCAGACTATTGTCCTCATCTTTATTATTCAAGACATGCAACACTCCACTTAGGCTAGACGGGTGGTCGGAGAGGTCCTCTCTGATCAATTGGCTGGTCATGACAAGCCCTAGCACCTATATGATTGTCCCAACCCTTTTCTTTTATTCAACGTGATAAAAAGCTTTTATCTAAAATTGTCTACTGATATTTGTCTGTAAGGCAAGGAGCAGACAATATTACGCAGAGACTATCACTGATGCTGACTGCACAGATGATCTAGTGCTTCTTGCAAATACATTTATTAAATTTGTTTTATTTGGATTTTTTAGACTATTGTCCTCATCTTTATTATTCAAGACATGCAACACTCCACTTAGGCCCTTACTTAGTCTAGACGGGTGGTTGGAGAAGTCCTCTCTGATTAATTGGCTGGTCATGACAAGCCCTAGCACCTATAGGATTGCCTCAACCCTATTTTCCTCATTGCAAATCCCCAACCCTTTTCTTTTATTCAAGGTGATAAAAAGCTTTTATCTAAAACTGTCTACTGATATTTGTCTGAAAGGCAAGGAGCAAACAGTTATCACACTGAGACTATTACTGATGCTGACTACACAGATGATCTAGTGCTTCTTGCAAATTCATGTTTTATTTGGATTTTTTGGACTATTGTCCTCATCTTTATTATTTATGATATGCAACACTCTACTTAGGCCCTTATTTAGTCTAGACAAGCGGTTGAAGGGGCCCCCTCTAATCAGTCGGCTGGTCATATCAAGCCCTAGCACCTATATGATTGCCCCAACCTTATTGCTCTTATGGCAAACTTCAATCCTTTTCTTTTATTCAAGGCAATTAAAAGCTTTTATCTAAAAGTGTCTACTGATATTTGTATGAAAGGCAAGGAGCTATCACACTGAGACTATTACTGATGCTGACTACACAGATGATCTAGTGCTTCTTGAAAATTCATGTTTATTTGGATTTTTTAGACTATTGTCCTCATCTTTATTATTTATGATATGCAACACTCTACTTAGGCCCTTATTTAGTCTAGACAGGCGGTTGAAGAGGCCCCCTCTAATCAGTCGGCTGGTCATATCAAGCCCTAGCACCTATATGATTGCCCCAACCTTATTGCTCTTATGGCAAACTTCAATCC
>CM042177.1:42378594-42385662 GCA_023376005.1 Doryteuthis pealeii
ATGCACCCTCCGGGTGCAAGTATTTAAGTTTTAATATAATAAAATATCGTATTAAATTAGAAAGGCTAATGAAACTGAATAAGAATGCAGATAGAAAGATTTGAAACAGAGGGGGTATGATTGAAAAATAGAACAACTTTGAAACTAACTCTTCCATCATTTTCCGTTACTCCCCTCTTTCATTGGTAAATTTTCCTAATTTAACTCTTTACTTAAAATAGGAAGTAAAGGATAATATTAGTTATTTCTTCTTCTTAATGAATTTCTTTTAAGATTCATCCCAGAGATTTTTGCTCATATTCAATACGATAAAACCAAACAATTAGAAATCAATAATACTTAGCATATATTTATTAAAATCATTTTTTTAAGATCAATATGCAAATTAGCCTTCCCATTCATACTGTAAACCACTATTTTGTTGTATATATAAATACAATTGCGTATTATTAGTATGTAGATATGGTCAACAGTCTTAATAATGTAAAACAATTTTATTATTCATTGAGGTTTAGATAAAAATAAAATCATGGAGAATGTGATGTAAATAACTAAGGGAACTGTGAATTGAGTAGTAATATAGTTTCGGTTACAGACAGACAAACCCACAATCTCCATTATAATAAGATATAAGAAAAACAAAATATAAAAAATAATTAATCACAAAAATAAAAATTCTTTTTCTAAAAATCTTTTGAAAGCCAACCGTCATGTTATTTAATAACCATCCTTTTTTTGAATAAGTTAATTCCTCCAGTTGCCAACCCCTCAAAATCCGCTACAATAAACTGGTGACCAACAAAAAAGATGTACATATCGTGGTGACCGACTAAAATACGGCGGGAATGGCTACATTGGAAAATAATGTAACAACTTTCGTTCTCTTCTTTGCAAAATCAAGTTTTTTTTGTTTTGAACTCATTTTGACTTTTATCTCCGATCACAAACACCACGGAGTAACCTGCTCTGAAGATGATTTTTGTAAAATCGAAATATTGATCAATATCAGCTATGAATATGTTATAAATTGTTTTCTCTTTAACAGCATTGTGTGGTGTTTTCATTTCATCTTGCTCAAACTCATATATATATATATATATATATATAGTAATATTGTATGTTGTTATGAAGAAGCTCATATAGTTGTCTGCCCTGTCGGCTGGGGCATTAGAATGCACCGACTGCACCTTGCAAAGGGGTAAGACTCCCCCAATGGGGCCACCTATTGGCCGTGGGTGACGACCCGTGATGCTTAAGGATAGAGCCCTGGTGGATGAGCAGTTCATGACCTGCAATACTCCACTTTGGCCCTATCTTGGGCTAGACGGGCTGTCGGAGAGGCCCCCTCCGATCAATCGGCTGGTCACGTCAAGCCCTAGCACCTATATGATTTTCCTAACCCTATTGCCCTTATGGCAAGCCCCAACCCCTTTTTATCATATGGGTGCTAGAAGGCGGTGTCTGAGGGTCTACATGTCCTGGGAATGACGTTAAACTCTATCTGATGGTGAGGTTCCAGTTTTGGAGGTTTGGGGAATGTAGAGCACCCCTTCATCACCATTGCTCCCTGGTCCACTCTGACCCAGAGTGATAGTACCTGTTAGGGTCCCATCTATGGGTTAAATAGAAAAATGTATTTATAAGAAAATTGTATTATCCATTAAGAATTGATTTATTTCAAAACTTTATCGGCATTAAATGACCCACTGAGGTTGATATGCCGTAAAACAAACCAAACCAAATCATATAGTTGTGATATTGGATGTTGGTGTGATCGAGAAGCTCTTTGTCTGGTTTTGTTCTGATTGCAAAAGACAAAACAAAATTGCACAGCCGTGTGAAAAATCCGTGGAAAAACAATTTTGGAAATCATCAATAAATTAATGTATTATTAAAAGCACTTAAGTCATTTTCTGTGGCAATTAAGATCGGAGTCGAGTCAATCCTATCGATAGGATTTCCATTTTAATTAGAATACAAATTATCTGCTCGTAAACATTTTTGTTCATTTTTTTTTTTTCATTATTATCTCCCTTTGAGAAAATATAATGATTAGTGGAAGGGTGACAATAGAATAAACATCATAGCCTAACACCTGGTAACACATCTACAGATATATAAACATATTGTAGAATAAACAATTACCGTCAAATTGGCAGACAAGGCTACAAGGAAGCTGTAACCAAAGGAAAAGGCTTAAAAACTGCTCATTTTGTGGTTATAGATCTATTTCTACCTACAAGTTTATGTGTGTACCTAGGAGTTTCATCAGACTGCTAACTCTTATTGAAAATAGTAAACAGAAAAGGCTTTAGATACCTTTTAAGGTCATATGGTCCAAAAATCATTGTCCAATTCATTTTTATAGTAAAAATCATTGTCCAATGCCTTTTTATAGTAAAAATCATTGTCCAATGCATTTTTATAGTAAAAATCATTGTCCAATGCATTTTCATAGTAAAAATCATTGTCCAATGCATTTTTATAGTAAAAATCATTGTGCAATGCATTTTCATAGTAAAAATCATTGTCCAATGCATTTTCATAGTAAAAATCATTGTGCAATGCATTTTTATAGTAAAAATCATTGTCCAATGCATTTTCATAGTAAAAAATCATTGTCCAATGCATTTTTATAGTAAAAATCATTGTGCAATGCATTTTCATAGTAAAAATCATTGTCCAATGCATTTTTCATAGTAAAATCATTGTCCAATGCATTTTTATAGTAAAAAATCATTGTCCAATGCATTTTATAGTAAAAAAATAATTTCCAATGTATTTTTATAGTAAAAATCATTTCCAATGTATCTTTATTGTAAAAATCATTGTCCAATGCATTTTTATAGTAAAAATCATTGTCCAATGCATTTTTATAGTAAAAAAATAATTTCCAATGTATTTTTATAGTAAAAAATCATTTCCAATGTATCTTTATTGTAAAAAATCATTGTCCAATGCATTTTTATAGTAAAATTGTCCAATTTTTATAGTAAAAAATAGTATTTTTATAAAAAATCATTTCCAATGTATCTTTATTGTAAAAATCATTTCCAATGCATTTTATATTAAATATATAATAATAATAATAATAATAATAATATATATATATATATATATATATATATATATATTGTTTATTCTTTACTTATTGTCTCTGTCTTAATGATATTTTATTGTATTGATTACACAGAAATCAATAAAAGTTACAACAATTCAATGAAGTGAAAATAAAATTAGTGCAAATTAAGACAATTGTCAATTTGTTGTGATTGGGTAGAAATTGGCAAATATGTTTATTGAAGATGGAAGAGAAAATTGTTTTGCTTAAATGATGGAGAGAAAGCAAATTTTTGCAAAGTGTGTGGCTCAGTCTTTTCAAAAACTAGGTTTGAAAAGGCAGCCTAGTAGACAGAACGTCTCGTGTCTTCAGTTTCTCTGTATAGGGGTTTGACATGAGGATACTTCCATAGGAAGTAAACCCTGACCAAATATTCAAATTCATTTTATTTAAATTAACATAAAAATATTTCGTAAATAAAAACTATTTTCATTTAAATAAACATATCTGCATTTTTCTTCTGATTAAACAAAAACTATTCCAAATGTGTCTTTAATAAAAAAAAAAATGTCTTTCATTTAAAGTTTTATAATTAAAAAAAAAATTCCTATTGAATTAACAACAACATGAAATAATTAATTGTTTTTTTTTATTAAAGTCAAAAACTATTTTAGTATAAAACCATGCCTTTGGGCTGTAAATATACATGAAGAAACTTTTAAAAAAATCTTTCATTGAAATTCTAATGCAAAAGAAATCATCTGTTGTTTGTAAACAAACAACCGGGAGTTTACGGTGAAAAGCAAAAGGTGTTCTTTTCAAAACAGCCCTGAGCTGGGGTGCCTATTGGTTACCTGGTACAGTTAAGTTATAATTTCTCTTCCTAGTGGTCTTTATTTGCTGGATTCTAGGACCAGTATTGAGCTGGTCTGGTGGATTATCAAGGTTAGTAATGCTACTTGTGGAAGGTACACCGTTACTTTCCTCGTTTAGCCCAGTGTGTAGCCATAATAAGGGGACCTGTTTATCTTGGGTAACATCCAACCAGTATGTTTCTTCTGTATTTATGCTAATGTCCATTGTTGTTGGAATATTTGGTCAGGGTTTACTTCCTATGGAAGTATCCTCATGTCAGATATTGACAAACCCCTGTACAGAGAGACCGAAGACACTTGAGGTTGTGTCTACTAAGCTTTTCCAATTCTCTCTTTTGTTTCACTTTCTTATTAGATCTTTTTAGAAGTCAAGGGGACCCTGTCCTGGGACTAACACTTGATTTTTTTATAAATAGTATTTATATCCTAATGATCTTTTTAGGATGGAGCATGTTCCTTTGATAGCTGCTATTTGTATTTCATAGGAACTTGGTTTCCCTGGTATTGTTTCAAGGAATTTTTTTAGATTTTGTTTCACCAGTCCAGTTGCCCCAACCACAACGGGTATGATGTCAATTTCTTTCAATGACCAAGTTGTTTTTAGTATGTGTTCACATGTGTCTTTTCAAATGGGATCTACTTATTTTGCTCCACATTCTTCACAAGAAAATGATTTATCTCCAGTGTGTGTTTTTACTTGTGGTAACAGCACTAGGAGAGAAGGTGCACCATTAATTTCCTCATCATTTAGTGGAGGGCCTGGCTGTGACAAGGAGAATATTTGGCCAGGTTTTACTTCTGGTGGGGTCTCCAGCTTAGTGATATTACTGAAGGTATCACCACTATCCTCTCCCATTGTGCGAGCATATTGGCCTTTGAGTGGAAATTGGTACAGGGGAGCAATCTTGACAATGCCCCGGGTTTTTTCCGCATTGGTTTGGGGGGGGGGTGACATTGATTATTCTACAGAACGTTAATTTTTTTTTTCAGTATACAAGGTATGTCATAAAAGTGCCGAGTTTGAGGCTGTATTTACCAAGATAGAAATGAACAATGAATGGAACATTAATTTTTTCAGAATACAAGGTGTGTCATAAAAGTGCTGAGTTTGAGGCTGTATTTACCAAGATAGAAATGAACAATAAATGGAACGTTAATTTTTTCAGAATACAAGGTGTGTCATAAAAGTGCCGAGTTTCAAGCTGTATTTACCAAGATAGAAATGAACAATAAATGGAACGTTAATTTTTTCAGAATACAAGGTGTGTCAAAAAAGTGCCGAGTTTGAAGTTGTATTTACCAAGATAGAAATGAACAATGAATGGAACGTTAATTTCTTTCCAGAATACAAAGTGTGTCATAAAAGTGCCGAGTTTGAGGCTGTATTTACCAAGATAGAAATGAACAATAAATGGAACGTTAATTTTTTTCAGATTGCAAGGGGTGTCAAAAAAGTACAAAAAATCTCCATACTTTTTTGACACACCTTGGATATCATTTGAAAAAGGGTCGGAAAAAGATTATTTACTTTAAGTATATATTATTTGTTAATTTTCCTATGATCTACATTAGGAAGACTAGCAAATATATGCACCCTCCGGGTGCAAGCATTTAAGTTTTGATATAATAAAATATCATATTAGATTAGAAAGTCTAATGAAACTGACTAAAAATGCAGATAAAAAGATCTGCAACAGAGGGGGTATAATCGAAAAATAGAACAACTTTGAAACTAACTATTCCATCATTTTCCATTACTCCCCTCTTTCATTGGTAACTTTTCCTAATTTAACTATTTAGTTAAAATAGGAAGTAAAGGATAATATTACAGTTATTTCTTCTTGTAAATAAATTTCTTTTAAGATTTATCCACGAGATTTTTGTTTATATTTCTTAAGATAAAACCAAACAATTAGAAATCAATAATACCGGGCACATATTTATTAAAATAAAATTTTAAATATCAATATGCAAATTAGCCTTCTCGTTCAAATTGTAAACTATTTTGTTGTATATATAAATACAATTGCATGTTATTAGTACGTAGATATGGTCAACAGTATTAATAATGTAAAATAATTTTTATTAATAACTGAAGGTTTAAAAGAATGAAATCATGGAGAATTTGACGTAAATAATTAAGGGAATTGTGACTTGAGTAGTAATATAGTTTCGGTTACAGACTGAAAAACACACAATCTCCATTATAATAAGATTATGTTTGAATAATAGGTAAATATCTGAACTGACTTTTTTATTTCTTGACTGATTCATTTTAGTAGACGATCTTTGATGCTATTTCCTCAAACAATGGTGCAAGTAAAAGATCTAATTTTTGGTATCAGTATTCAGTATACTAACACACAACGATCTTTGATGCTATTTCCTCAAACAATGGTGCAAGTAAAAGATAATTTTTGGTATCAGTATTCAGTATACTAACACACAACGATCTTTGATGCTATTTCCTCAAACAATGGTGCAAGTAAAAGATCTAATTTTTGGTATCAGTATTCAGTATACTAACACACAATGATCTTTGATGCTATTTCCTCAAACAATGGTACAAGTAAAAGATCTAATTTTTGGTATCAGTATTCAGTATACTAACACACAACGATCTTGATGCTATTCCTCAAACAATGGTGCAAGTAAAAGATCTAATTTTGGTATCAGTATTCAGTATAACAGATCTATTTCCTCAAACAATGGTGCAAGTAAAAGATCTAATTTTTGGTATCAGTATTCAGTATACTAACACACAACGATCTTTGATGCTATTTCCTCAAACAATGGTGCAAGTAAAAGATCTAATTTTTGGTATCAGTATTCAGTATACTAACATACAACTTTCTCATAGATGGACAATTTTATATATTTTTAAAAAGTGCAAAATCGACCTCCCCTATTGTTTAACCACCCCCACCCCATTTTATTGTTAGTCACAGACTGAAGTGTTAATTAAAATTCAACTTCCTGTGATGAATCTTGAGATACTGCAACTCTTGAAGAATATTTTAAAAAAAGAAACAAAATGGAGGTCATTTTTTAAATTTAAAAAAAAATTGTTTCACTTAAAAAAGCAGAAGGTCAATGTTTTGTTTGTGAAGAAAATGGATGGTTGGTTGGATT
>CM042177.1:42385762-42402088 GCA_023376005.1 Doryteuthis pealeii
GGGAGAGAGATTTAATAGAAAAATGGTATTTAATAAAAAACTGTATTATCCATTAAGAATTGATTTATTTCAAAACTTTATCGGCATTAAATACCCACTGAGGTTGATATGCCGTAAAACAAACCAAATCAGTTGATCCAGACTTGGTAAGTGGTTTAAATAGCAGGTTGGGCTATTCTACTATGTGGCATGGTCAAGTCTATTTCCAGGATTTTGATCAGCTGGTGGTTATTGATAATTGATAAGGCTGTGTTGAGCAAAAATCAATGATTTGTTTGTGAATAAAATGGATTGGCTGGTTGGATGTCATAGTAACATAGGTGTTCATTCTTATATATTGGCTCACCTCTCCATGTGTGAAAATGATCCTTAAATAAAGTTCCGTGGTAACCTGTGCTGACTAAAAACAAACTTGACCGCAACTCTTGTCAACAATATTTATTAGGTATTTATTGTCGAACTTGGAAACCTTCTTTTCGTAATACAATTGTAACGTGGGTCTTCATTCTTCTATATGGGCTTGTTTCTTTGCGTGTGAAAACGACCATTAAAATTAAGATCTGTGGTAACCTGTGCTGATTAAAAACAAACTTGACCGCAACTCTTATCAACAACATTTATCATGGCTGTGATCAGTCTAGCAGTTGTCACCGCAAAGAGAAAGAGATCGAAAGATAGTTTATAATAACAGAATTGACATAATTAGATTTAGTAATCTTACGACTTAATGGCAATAGTGCAACAGAACAAGTCGAAGGTGCAGCCAGTCACAGACTACCATGAGCTCAACCAGTGCATTGAGGCTTCCGCTTACACAGCTGATACCAATTTATGCGCCAGAAAGGATCAAATGTGTCATTGTATATAATGATAAAGATGAGGGTAAAAATAGTCTCAAAAATTCACATAAACTTATAAATAGTTTAAAATAGTGAGTTAATTTTCAATCACCTTATATAATATATATTTTTGAAGGCGTAATAATGCACATTTATGTTTAAAAAACATATTTAATTTATTTCTTTTTTTTTTTTTTTTTTTTTTTGAGTCCTTAATAATATTTTCAGGTAATGCCCATCTTCAGAGGATCGAAACATTTTTTTTTAAATTTTCATCTGTATTTGATAAACTCAACTGTGTTGTTAATCCGTTGAATGTTTAACGTTAATGCGAAAATTTTTTTTTTTGGGCAAAGATGTAGTTATGCTCGGCAAATTCCGTTAGAATCCGTGCGGTGTTCGTGTTTCGCGGGATGTTTTGAAAATCATTTCATATATAAATTTTTATTTTTTTATTTTTTTAATACTATAAAATAATGAGGCCCTGCTCGGGGATATTGAAATAAAGATTTTTTAGATCATTTTTTATAGTGAGTTCAAAGCATTAATTAAAATGTAATAATATATTTTTGAAGGCGTAATAATGCACATTTATGTTTAAAAAACATATTTAATTTATTTCTTTTTTTTCTTTTTTTGGCAAAGATGTAGTTATGCTCGGCAAATTCCGTTAGAATCCGTGCGGCGTTCGTGTTTCGCGGGATGTTTTGAAAATCATTTCATATATAAATTTTTTTTTTTATGTATGTATGTATATGATTTCTTTAAGAAAAAAAGACATGGAATTGTTTTGAAACTTCTTGTTTATCTCTACAACTAGTGTCAGAGAATTTAGTTAAACAGCTTTTACTGTAAACCTCTTTCCTGCTTGAAGACTATATAAGAAAACCATAAAATCCTGATTTAAAACTGTCTATAAAAATTAAGATTAAAAGTAGATTTATACAAACACTTTTTGAGAATGTGCGGAAAGTCCCATGGCGTAGTGGCTAATATACTGGACTACAACATCGTAGTGAGTTCAAACTCCATTAACATTCACCTTTAAACTATGCAATGTATTTTTTATAGTAAAAATCGTCGTCCAATTCATTTTCATAGTAAAAATCATTGTCCAATTCATTTTTATAGTAAAATCATGTCCAATACATTTTCATAGTAATCATTGTCCAAATCATTTTTATTGTAAAAATCATTGTCCAATGCATTTTTATAGTAAAAATCATTGTCCAATGCATTTTCATAGTAAAATCATTGTCCAATGCATTTTCATAGTAAAAATCATTGTCCAATGCATTTTCATAGTAAAATCATTGTCCAATGCATTTTCATAGTAAAAATCATTGTCCAATGCATTTTCTACTAAAAAATCATTGTCCAATTCATTTTTATAGTAAAAATCATTGTCCAATTCATTTTTATAGTAAAAATCATTGTCCAATACATTTTCATAGTAAATCATAGTAAAAATCATTGTCCAATGCATTTTCATAGTAAAAAATCATTGTCCAATGCATTTTCATAGTAAAAATCATTGTCCAATGCATTTTTATAGTAAAAAATAATTGTCCAATGCATTTTTATTTGTAAAAATCATTGTCCAATGAATTTTCATAGTAAAAATCATTGTCCAATGCATTTTCATAGTAAAAATCATTGTCCAATGCATTTTTATAGTAAAATCATTGTCCAATGCATTTTCATAGTAAAATCATTGTCCAATGCATTTTATAGTAAAAATAATTGTCCAATGCATTTTTATAGTAAAAATCATTGTCCAATGCATTTTCATAGTAAAAATCATTTCCAATGCATTTTTATAGTAAAATTCATTGTCCAATGCATTTTCATAGTAAAAATCATTGTCCAATGCATTTTCATAGTAAAAATCATTGTCCAATGCATTTTCATAGTAAAAATCACTGTCCAATGCATTTTTATAGTAAAAATCATTGTCCAATGCATTTTCATACTAAAAATCATTGTCCAATGCATTTTTATAGTAAAAATCATTTCCAATGCATTTTTATAATAAAAATCATTTCAGTCCATTTTTATAGTAAAAATCCTTGAGTCTAATCACCAACAAGACTGTTTAATATGTCCTAAATAAATCTCTATCTCTTTTCATTTTTGTATTTTTTATCAATCTGAACCCAATGAGCTTGAAATGTTTGTTGATATGTCTGCATCTGCTTATCAATTCATATTTCTTATTATTTAGTAGATAATTGCAGAAAGTTACAACTTCATATCCTCCCCCACCCCCATCAATCAACACTTGTTCCACTTGCACCTGTCATTTTTATCAACTTTCATTTGGCTATTGTTTTTTTTTTTTTTATTCCATACATATTTAGATAATATTGTACTGTTGGCATAGCAAGTTTAAAAAAAAATGTTTTACGGTTATAAAATCTGCATTTCCAGGGCCCTTCTGTGGCCCCTATATATATAAATCATATTGAGTTTTCTCTAAGTTTTTACAGTCTTTTAATAAATAACATTTTTGGAGTATATACTAGTACAAAATAAAAAACACCCCCGGGCGATGTAAAAATAGATTTTTGAAACATATTGCTTGAGGGGTGGGAGTAAAAAATTCAATGTCAGCGAGTTTGTACCCTAAGTAAGTAAAATCATCAAATTCATTAAAGGATTAAAAAATAAAACAATTTGAAATGTAAACTTTAAATATGTATTAAAATAAAACAAACTATATATAGATATATAATACCAGTCATGTATTTATTAAAACTTGTTTTAAAAAACAATGAGGGCTCTCCAATGTTGCATGTTCACATTTTGAGTGTATTTATTCTATGTTATGATGATTTTGGGTAATGTGACGTAAGCAGTGACGTAATTTTTGTTACAGACAAAAAACGGAAGCGAATGTCCATTTTCAAACATTGAACTTCACAGTAATGTCAGGTGCACAAAAACTATATTATAGTCTTCCGAGACTTAAATATATATATATTTGGTTATTATAAATTTATTTAAACTGATCTCTTTAAAATCTTTCTTTTTTCATTTTTTTCATTTTTCATTTTTTTTTCATTTTTTCATTTTTTTTCATTTTTCATTTTTTTTTCATTTTTTTTTTCATTTTTCATTTTTTTTCATTTTTTTTTCATTTTTTTTTTTTCCATTTTTTTTTCATTTTTTTTTTTTTTTTTTTTCATTTTTTCCATTTTTTTTTTTTCTTTCATTTTTTCCATTTTTTTTTCCTTCTTTCATTTTTCCATTTTTTTTTTCCTTTTTTCATTTTTTCCATTTTTTTTTTCTTCTTTCATTTTTTCCATTTTTTTTTCTTTCATTTTTTTTTTTTTTTTTCCTTCTTTCATTTTTTCCATTTTTTTTTTCCTTCTTTCATTTTTTTCCATTTTTTTTTTTTTTTCCTTCTTTCATTTTTTCCATTTTTTTTTTTTTTCCTTCTTTCATTTTTTCCATTTTTTTTTTCCTTCTTTCATTTTTTCCATTTTTTTTTTTCCTTCTTTCATTTTTCCATTTTTTTTTCCTTCTTTCATTTTTTTTTCCATTTTTTTTTTTCCTTTCTTTCATTTTTTCCATTTTTTTTTTTCCTTCTTTCATTTTTTCCATTTTTTTTTTCTTCTTTCATTTTTTTCCATTTTTTTTTTTCTTCTTTCATTTTTTTCCATTTTTTTTTTTTCCTTCTTTCATTTTTCCATTTTTTTTTTCCTTCTTTCATTTTTTTCCATTTTTTTTCCTTCTTTCATTTTTCCATTTTTTTTTTCCTTCTTTCATTTTTTTCCATTTTTTTTTTCCTTCTTTCATTTATTCATACTGTCATATTTTTCATTGATTTTATTTGTTTTGTTTTCTAACTCTCTTTTTTTTTTTTCTTTTCTTGCAGGTAAGAATGACCCATCTAAATTTGATTTGTCGGAAACATTACTTATACCAAGATTTACAGGTGATCCTTTTTATTTTTACCCTTTACAATCTACCACTTGGCATAAAATAACCCTGGATTGGTTGACATGCCGTTAAAATGAATCAATCAACCAATCCACTTAACAACAAACAATATCGAGATTTTCGGTACTTTTTGACACACCTTGTATGCTGAAAAAATTAACGTTCCATTCATTCTTCATTTATATGTTTGTAAATACAGCTTTAAAATCTATACTTTTTGACACACCTTGTATTCTGAAAAATATTAATGTTACATTTATTGCAATCCCCAACCCTTTTTATCATATATATACTAGAAAGCCGTGGCTGAGTTTGTTCATGTCCTGGGAATGACGTTAAACTCTATCTGATGGTGAGGTTCCAGTTCTCAAGGTTTGGGGAATGTTGAGCACCCCTTCATCACTATTGCTCCCAGGTCTACTCTGACTCTGAGTGGTAGTACCTGTCAGGGTCCCATCTATGGATTAAATAGAAAAAATGTTTTCTAAAAATTGTTTAAAAAAATTTCTACCAAATTATTGCTTATAACAAACTTGAACTTTACCCTATAAACTTTACCCTATAAACTTTACCCTATAAACTGATTTCCAATCCACTTAGCAACAAACAACTGCAAACAACCTACTGTCAAAATCAATAAAAAATCCTTGAAAAAAAGACATAACAATAAATTTAACCATCCATCACAATCTACCACTTGGCATAAAATAACCTTGGATGGATTGACATGCCATTAAAATCAATCAATCAAATTTGGAAGGGAGTGATGATGTGTCAATAATAATAGTGTAATACTTGTCTCTATTCCTGTTCTACTTTGAGAGGCTGGAATCTGGTTGTTGGTCTGATGTTGAGTTGGCTGGCATTTTTTGCGTTCTTATTTTTGTCAGGAGTTATTTCATTTTTATCCCCAAATCAAAATGCCTTGGGTGACAGACTTACGTCTGCGTCAGTCACTGCTTCGTTCCAAACTGACCTTACATTCACTTTGCTCACTAACACTCTTCCACACTTCGCCAGTAAGAAAATCGAAATGTGGCGTTGTGCTGAATCATTCATAAGAAATAAGAATTTGGTGGATAAGCAACAGCAGATAATCAGGATTTACATTTAAAATCAATCAATCAATCAATCTGATTTGGAAGGGAGTGATGATGTGTCAATAATAATAGTGTAATAAGTAAGTAAAGTAAAGTCGACGGGGCGGCCTAAAGTCGGTATCAGCGAGGGAGTCTGTCCCTTTTTCAATAGCGCTAGACCAAGGAGATTGTTTTAGCATCTGAGGTAAAGCGCCACACCTACCATCAGCTCCTTACTTTACCGCACAGATCCCTGTGCTACTCATACACTGAGTTGGCGGGCACCGGTATTGAACTAGGAACCTTGTGGTTTCTAGCCGAACGCTCTACCGACTGAGCTAACTCGGCCCCTTCCTGTTCTACTTTGAGAGGCTGGAATCTGGTTGTTGGGCTGATGCTGAGTTGGCTGGCATTTTTTGCTGTTTGAGTCTGGAAACAACTTAAGGATATCTGATAATTTGCTTGAAGCATTGTTAAGTATATTATTATTTACTAGCAAATATATGCACCCTCCGGGTGCAAGTATTTTAGTTAAATTTTATAATAAAATATCATATTAAATTAGAAAGGCTAATGAAACTGAATAAGAATGTAGATAAAAAGATTTTGAACAGAGGGGGTATGATTGAAAAATAGAACAACTTTGAAACTAACTCTTCCATTATTTTCCGTTACTCCCGTCTTTCATTGGTAAATTTTCCTAATTAAACTGTTTAGTTAAAATAGGAAGTAAAGAATAATATTACAGTTATTTCTTCTTGTTAAGGGATTTCTTTTAAGATTTATTGAAGAGATTTTTGCTCATATTCAATAAGATAAAACTAAACCATTAGAAATCAATAATACTAAGCATATATTTATTAAAATCAAATTTTTAAGATCAATATGCAAATTAACCTTCCCATTCACACTGTAAACCTCTATTTTGTTGTATATATAAATACAAATGCGTGTTATTAGTATGTAGATATGGTCAACAGTCTTAATGATGTAAAACAATTTTATTAATAATTGGGTTTTAAATAAGAAATAAAATCATGGAGAATGTGATGTAAATAACAAAGGGAATTGTGATTTGTATAGTAATATAGTTTCGGTTACAGACAGAAAAACTCACAATCTCCATTATAATAAGATTATTATTTATTTATATTAAGAAGGCAATTACAATGCGTATAAAAAAAATAAAAAATAAATAAAATAATGTCCAGTGTCTAAGTGTTTAAGGATATCTATTTATAGATTTTTCTTTTTTTTTTCTCATCAGATATTTTTTCCCCCCCCCCAAGTCTGGGTGATAGATACACGTCTCACTCAGTCACTGCATCATTCCAAACTCACCTTACATTCACTCACTACCACTTTTTCCTCATTTTGCCATGTGACGTCTCTTGACCAGTAAGAAATTGACATGCGACGTTGTGCTTACTCATCCAGAAAACTTTCCCTGTTACTGGCTTAATGATTTTTAAATGTTTCTTTCATCTTAATTTTAATCACTTTTCACCGCAACTACTTAAACTGTGAGTCTATGACCCTGAGTAAATTAATCTTTTCCTTAATCAACAGCAACTGGCCAAGCACAATTGGATTTGTTTAACTTTAACATATTTAGGTTACATGATTATTAAATGTGTTTTATCTTCTTCTGCTTGATTACGGTCAAGTCACACTGAAAGAACAGATTCCCACTAGATCACTGAAGTTAAGCAGTGATGAGCCTGTTCAGTACTTAATTGGGTGACCACTTAAGTAACAACAGGCACTGTAAGCAATCTGGGTCCTTTGTATTGGAGTCAGTCAGTCTACTATTGGCCAAGCACAACTGAACCTGCCAGTCAGTCAGCATACTGTTGGTTTGTATTGAAGTCAGTCAGTCTACTATTGGTTTGAACAACAGCAACTGGCCAAGCACAACTGAACCAGTGTCAAGACAACTGGTACTTAGGGGAATTTAGAATAGTCCACTCATGCATTTGGGTGATTCCATTCCTTGAGTCTTGATTGGCTGCTTGGTTTCTATGATGTTACGAGGCTTCATAAATAACCTGCCATTTTGCAGTAGTCTTTGCAGCAAACCAGATTCGTATTAAGTTACGACTGCTTGCTGCCTTGTCTTACCAATTCGACGGTAATTGGAACTAGTATGATTATTCTACAATATATATATATATATATATTTCCCAACCCCTCTGCACAAGCAGGATGCAACACAAGCTCAATTTCTTAAGCAGTGTTTAACAGGTTTGAATTTAGAGTTTTCCTTCTAGACTGGTTAGCTATCCAAGTTTAAAGAGCCCAGTCTGCCCTATTATTTACCCATAGCTGGAGGGAGAATATATGGATTCATACCTTTCCCAAGGGTATTAGCGCTATGTGAAATACAAACAGCCTCGTCCAGGATTTGAACTCGGGTTGACGAGTCCATTTCCTACGATTCGAACTATTACACCACACACTTCCATATATATATATATATATATATATATATATATATATATATATATATATATATTTATGCGATACATGCGTTGTAAGTGCCTTCAAGTATAAATTTAATATATACTTTATTCAGCAACGTTTCTAAATAAACAAACATCCAAAAATCTTATTCACTTCGCCGAAGGGCATACGATCTGTTTGTTGTTATTATTCTCCCAATAACGCCCCCTTACCTATTATGGTAGAGGTGTGTAGTAGTATCATTTGACAAGCTTAATTTCGCTAGGATGGTCAGCTGTGTACTGTGGCCGAGGCGATAAAAGTGTTTCACTGCGTCTGCTGAAGTCCCGGTTTCGATTTCTGTCGGAGGGAAATCGTTAGTATATACCGCTGATGAGACTTAATAAAGTCGAAACAGTCTGTACGGTATTCTACACATCGAGCCACCCTTTACTGGGATTACACTTGTCAAGTTTATTTTCTATAAGAAAAAGTATCGAATTTTATGCGATACATGCGTTGTAAGTGCCTTCAAGTAAAAATTTAATATATATATATATATAAACGATATACGGTTTTCACAAAAAAGGGGACAGCAACTTTATGAAAAAAAAATATTTTGTAGATAATATGAGTACTATATTTGTAGGTAGAGAGTGCTCAATATCATCGATAGAGCATTTATATTTGAGTTAAGGTAGTGTGGACATGGAGTCAATGATGCTTGGTTAATGACAGTTTCTCACCTATGCAATCTTCAATTTAGATCATCTTGCAACACCCTCTGGTTAAAAATGAGACTGTTCAAATTGTCCAAGATGAAGTACAAAAATGTAGATCCTGATAATCGGGTGTTGTTTATCCACCGAATATTTTTCAAAAGTTCATTAATTTAAATTGAAAGACAAAATGTGGAATGTTTTAAGATATATCTCAGGCATTTACAAAATTTAATTCTAAGTCCTCAATTGTCGGCCTCGATGCAATCTTCAATTTAGATCATCTTGCAACACCCTCTGGTTAAAAATGAGACTGTTCAAATTGTCCAAGATGAAATGCAAAAATGTAGATCCTGATAATCGGGTGTTGTTTATGTTGAATTATTTTTGATATAAGGCATGGGGCAAATGGTCACTCCTAAATATAGACTCGTTGACTACCACGTGACCTGGGGTAGATTTCTATTGTCCAATTACTGGCACTGCTGCTGCTGCTTCTGCTGTATTAATAGAGGCACCATTCTGAGCTTATTTCATTGACATTTGGATTCTCTTGGACGTAGGACTTACAAAGAATACTCTAACACCGGATTCTTATTGGCTTGCTTACTTACTTATTACATCTGGAACTAAGGATGCCGACCAGATACTTAACAGTTTATCCACCAAATATTTTTCAAAAGTTCATTAATTTAAATTGAAAGACAAAATGTGGAATGTTTTACGATATATCTCAGGCATTTACAAAATTTAATTCTAAGTCCTCAATTGTCGGCCTCGATGCAATCTTCAATTTAGATCATCTTGCAACACCCTCTGGTTAAAAATGAGACCATCCAAAATTGTCCGAGATGAAATGCAAAAATGTAAATCCTTATTATCTGGTGTTGCATAATCGCTAAATTCTTTGTTTACAATTTTTATTATTTTACTCGTTGATTTTATATTCGAAAACATTCAGAGTTCATTCTGCCCGGGGAAAATTCTTTGACTGGAAATCTGTGAAGTCGAAACCAAAATTCTTCACCTAATGGATCTGTAGGGTGGGGGGTGGGGGTGATGCAGGAAATCACTTGTGACAGCAAATTGAATCTTGTTAGGCATGACTAGGGTTCTGGGGGAGGGGGATGTACAATCGAGCAAGCGTATCATTATGCCTCAATTCATGGCAAGGCTAGGGGGGGGCGTTCAGGTGTGTGTGGGGAGGAGAGGGCGAAACAAATCCTCTTCTTTCTCTGCACCCCTGACTCCCCCCTAGCCTTTTCTTCTTCTCTTCTTTCTCTCCCCCTAGCCATTTTTCTTCCCCCTCTCCTTCTCTCACACTCCTGACCCCCCTCTCCAGCCATTTTCTTCCTCTCTCCCGCCTTTTACCCTATGACCTCCCCCCAGCCATTTTCTTCCTCTATCTCCCTCCCACGGTCTGATCCCCCTCCAGCCATTTTCTTCCCTTCCCCCTCTCTCTGTCACTCCTGACCACCCCTTCCGCCATTTTCTTCCTGACCCCCTCCAGCCATTTTCTTCCCCTCCCTCTCACTCCTGATCCCCCCCCCTCCATTTCTTCCTGACCCCCCCCCCTCCGCTATTTTCTCCTGACCCCCCCCTCCGCCATTTTCTTCTCTCCACATTTTCTTCTTTCTCTACCCCACCCACACTCCTTACCCCCCAGCTATTTTCTTCCCTCTCTCCCTCCTAACACTCTTGACCCCCCAGCCATTTTATTCTGACCCCCCCCCCCCGAAGCGTTCACTTACCTCTCTCTATTAAAACTTACACTCATTGATTTCAGATATGTCTTGACGGGTTTAGGCAGTGCTTTTACTCAGGGCCACTTTAGCAATGGTTCTGCTGCCTGCACAGTTGATTGAATCTCTCGCTGGTCGTGCTTTTGGTCAAGGTTTTGGAGGTGTGGCGGCAGTGGTGGAGGGGGGGGGTCAGCTGGGTGAAAAGACGTTAATGTCCAGCTGACCACCACCTGAAACCAAATTTCAATCTAGAGCAACGAAGATTTTCTTTCTGCTTAAACAAATGTAAACTGGCAAACTCTGAAAACTGATTATATTGTAGCAATTGGTGTGATTTTGTAGCAAGGAAAATAAAATCCTTATTGACAAAATGTTGACTCATTTTAATTTAAAAACGAATTAAAATTATGGTAAAAAAAAAGAAAAAAAAAGAAAAATAATATTATATTTGTAATATATTTTAAACTATTATTTTCAGTCAATTTTGCTCAAATTTATTGTATACATGGCTGCAAACACTGCCTAAGATAAAGATCCATATTTTACAAAATAAATTTAACCCCTTTTAATTACAAAATAGATTTAAAGCACATATTTATTAAAATCAAATTGTTAATATCAATATGCAAATTAGCCCTCTCGTTCACACTGCAAACCGCTATTTTGTTGTATATATAAATACAATTGCGTGTTATTTGTACGTAGATAAGGCCAACAGTATTAATAATAAAAATCAATAGTTTAAATAAATATAAAATCATGGAGAATATGACATAAATAACTAAGGGAATTGTGATTTGAGTAGTGATATAGTTTTGGTTACAGACAAACGCACAATCTCCATTAAAATAAGTTATATATATTCATATATATATATATATATATATATATATTTGTATATGTATAAGTATTAACTTACCGGTGGGTATAAGAACGATCGTTGGAAGCGCACAATATCCAGAGGTTAAGGTTGAGAAAAAACAAATACAAAGTGCTCAATACAATGTAGAGCATAAATTTATTTTAAGAATGGAAAGGAGTAACCTACTCGAGTTTCATCGATTGATTCTTCAGGGTTACTTTAGTTAAATTAATCGAGTTTACGATTAATCTTAGGTGTTATAAACATGCCCGTTAAGTCCCATTCCAACGGGTATGTCTATAACACCTAAGATTAATCGTAAACTCGATTAATTTAAAGTAACCCTGAAGAATCAATCGATGAAACTCGAGTAGGTTACTCCTTTCCATTCTTAAAATATATATATATATATAAAGGGGCCGGGTTAGCTCAGTCGGTGGAGTGTTCGGCTAGAAACCACAAGGTTCCTAGTTCGATACGGGTCCCCGCCAACTCAGCGTATGAGTAGCACAGGGATCTGTGCGGTAAAGTAATTAGCTGATGGTAGGTGTGGCGCTTCACCTCAGATGCTAAAAACGATTTCCTTGGTCTAGCGCTATTGAAAAGGGGATAGACTCCCTCGTTGACTGGCTGATACCGACTTTAGGCTGCCCCGTTGACTTACTATATATATATATATATATATATATATATGAGTTTTATAGTTTTCTTGAAGCATTGTGTGTTTGTTTGGTCTGTCGATTGATTTTGAAGGTTTATCACAATGCGATGGAAGAAAAGGTAACGAGTATGTTGTTCATATGATTTTTAGGATGCGACTACAACTGTTATCACCTTCATGTTCCACAGACATCTCAGCTCTCGAGCAATATCCAGGTATTTGTCTACTCAGTGGAATGGTAAAATACAGAAGATTAAAAATTATTTTATTTTGTTAATTTAATGACACATTTGTATCTAAAAGTCTCAGAAAATTTCATATGCCTCATTTTCTCGGATCAATTCTAAAATAAGACTCCCCACTCAAAAAAAATTGATAGATTAAAACCATTGTTTCTTGGGAATTTTGCTCATACCTGAACCGCCCTGTCGGCTGAGGCGTTAGAATACACCGACTGCACTTCTGCAAAGGGGTAAGATTCCCCCAAATGAGGCCACCTGTTGGCCGTGTGTGGCAACCTGTGATGCTTAAGGACGGAGTCTTGGTGGATGAGCAGTCCATGACCTGCAACACTCCACTTAGAACCTTACTTAGGCTAGACAGGCAATTGGAGAGGCCTCCTCCGATCAATCAGCTGGTCACATTAAGCCCTAGCACCTATATGATTGCCTCAACCCTATTGCTCTTATAGCAAGCCCCAACACTTTTTATCATATGGGTGCTAGAAGGTGGTGGCTGTGGGTCTACATGTCCTGGGAATGACGTTAAACTCTATCTGATGGTGAGGTTCTAGTTTCAGAGGTTTGGGGAATGTGGAGCACCCCTTCATCACCATTGCTCCCTGGTCCATTCTGACCCGGAGTGGTAGTACCTGTTAGGGTCCCATGAATGTGTTAAATAGAAAAATGTATTCATAAAAAAATTGTATTATCCATTAAGAATTGATTTATTTCAAAACTTTATCGGCATTAAATGACCCACTGAGGTTGATATGCCATAAAACAAAACAAACCAAATCATACCTGAAGATGCCACAGTAATGCAGTTGAAATAAATTATTGTAATGAAACAAATTTAAAGTCTTTTTCTTCATTTATTGAATATTTTGATCTGTCCGTCCACTCACTGGCACTTGACTCTCACTACGGTTTACCTGTATCACTACAGTTAACCCACACTTGGAAAGATCCTAACTACCAGGATATATATATATATATATATATATATATATATATATAAATACATATTTCTTTCTTCTCTTCTCTCTTCCATGTTTTTATTTTTTGTGATAGGTGTTTAGAACAGTCTTTTTGCAACCAATCCGTTCTAAGTTCCAAAACTTGTTGTCTCCAAGAAAATAGATCTTTCTTCTCTTCTTGTTACATTAATATATACACATACATGCACATTGCACACACACACACATATATATATATACTCAAAATATACACACACACACACACACACACACATATATTATATATATATATATATATAATATATATATATATACTCAAACACACACACAACACACACACAATATATATATATATATATATATATATATATTATATATATATATACTCAAATACATACATACACACACACACACGTTTATATATATACTCAAATACACACACACACACACACACACACATATATATATATACTCAAATACATACACACACCACACACACACACACACACATATTATATATATATATATATATATATATATATATATACTCAAATACACACACACATTTATATATATACTCAAATACATACATACACACACACATTTATATATATACTCAAATACATACATACACATTTATATATATCTCAAATACATACACACACACACATATATATATGTATATATCTTCTCTTCTCCACATTTTTAATCTTCTTGCCACGGGTGTTTAGAGAAGTTCTTTTGCTACCAATCTGTTCTAAGAACAATAAGCCAAAACCTGTTGTCACCAATATACACACACATACATGCATATACATATACATTTATATATATATATATATATATATATATATATATACATTCATACAGTCAAAACCTGTTGTCTCCAATAAACTAGACCTCTCTTCACTTCTCTCTTCCATATCATTTTTTTCTCCTTTCTCCCTTTCCTCTGCAAGCAAGCTCTTCATAAATCTTATCTTTCTGTCTATCCAACAATGTTTGTCTGTCTGTTGTTCTCAGCGTCCTAGACTTTACACTTAACACCAAAGCTAAGATTGAGAAAAAAAAAAAAAAAACCATACAACCTGCACCCCCCCCCCAAAAAAAAAATGACAGTCTTTTCTTCACTTACTTAAGAAATCCAAAGCTGCCGCCGACTGACTTCTGTGGAGTGATCAATATCTTTCGCGTCTTGAAAAAAAAAAAAAAAAAAAAAAAAAATTCTCTCTTCGACACGAGACGATGCGCACATGGGGTTGTTGGGATGGCGGGCGTGAATGTCGTTTCGTTTCGGTCTCTGGTGCTGTTGGATGGCAGGGCTAGGGTGGAGGTGGAGGTGGAGGTGGAGCGGGGGTGGATGGATGGAGCGGGAGTGGGAGTGGGAGGAGACAAGGGCTTTTTCACCCTTTGATTCTTTACTGAAACAACGGAAGCCATCTTACCATCGTTCACTTACTGCTAAATTTACAAAGTCTTTTGGATGAGAACAGGCGTGGGGTGGGTGGGGTTGTGGGTCGATGAGAAACAAATATGCTTGCATGGATGTCGCTAAGTATTTCAGTATTTATAATGTGTGTGTGTGTATGTATATAATATACATAATGTGTGTTTGTGTGTGTGTATATGTATATATTATATATATAATATATTTATTAATTATATATATATTATATATACATACACACAACCAAACACACATTATGTATAATATATATACATACACACAACACATCATTATAAATACTGAAATACTTAGCGACATCCATGCAAGCATATTTGTTTCTCATCGACCCCACCCACCACCCCACGCCTGTCTTCTCATCCAAAAGACTTTGTAAATTTAAGCAGCTAAAGTGAACGATGGTAAGATGGCTTCCGTTGTTTCAGTAAAGAATCAAGGGTGAAAAGCCCTTTCTTCCTCCCACTCCCACTCCCGCTCCATCCATCCACCCCGCTCCACCTCCACCTCCACCTCCACCCTTAGCCCTGCCATCCAACAGCAACCAGAGACGAAACGAAACGACATTCACGCCCGCCATCCAACAACCCATGTGCGCATCGTCTCGGTCGAAGAGAGAATTTTTTTTTTTTTTTTTTTTTTTTCAAGCGCGAATAGAATATTGATCAATCCACAGAAGTCAGTCGGCGGCAAAGCTTTGGATTTCTAATAAGTTGAAGAAAAAGACTGTCATTTTTTTTTTTTGGGGGGGGGGTTGCAGGTTGGTATGGTTTTTTTTTGTTTTTTTCCATCTAGCTTTGGTGTTAAGTTGTAAAGTCTAGACGCTAGAACAACAGACAGACAAACATGGTTGGATAGACAGAAGATAAGATTTATGAAGAGCCTTGCTTGCAAGAAGAAAGGGAGAAAGGGAGAAAAAAATATATGGAGAGAGAAGTGAAGAAGAGGTCCTAGTTTATTGGAGACAACAGGTTTTGACTGTAATGAATGTATATATATATAATATATATATATAATATATATAAATGTATATGTAATATGCATGTATGTGTGTGTATATTGGTGAGCAACAGGTTTTGGCTTTATTGTCTTTAGAAGCAGATTGGTAAAGCAAAAAGAAACTTCTCTAACACCGTGGCAAGAAAGATTAAAATGTGGAGAAGAGAAGATATATACATATATATATGTGTGTTGTGTGTATGTATTTGAGTTATATATAATGTGTGTGTGGTATGTATGTATTTGAGTATATATAAAATGTGTGTGTGTATGGTATGTATTTGAGTATATATATAAATGTGTGTGTGCTATTTGAGTATATATATATACTACTATATATATTATATATATATATATGTGTGTGTGTGTGTGTGTGTG
>CM042177.1:42402188-42407188 GCA_023376005.1 Doryteuthis pealeii
AAAAACAAAAGAAATTAAATAGTTTTTAAACTAAATTGATTTATTACGCCTTCAAAAATATATATATATTATATGAGAGTTTTATAGTTTTCTTGAAGCATTGTGTGTTTGTTTGGTCTGTAGATTGATTTTGAAAGTTTATCACAATGCGATGGAAGAAAAGGTAACGAGTATGTTGTTCATTTACCTGTATTTTTATTTTTATGATGCGACTACAACTGTTATCGCCTTCATGTTCCACAGACATCTCAGCTCTCAAGCAGGATCCAGGTATTTGTCTACTCAGTGGTCTGATGGAATGGTAAAATACAGAAGATTAAAAATGATTTTATTTTGTTAATTAAATGACGCATTTGTATCTAAAAGACTCAGAAAATTTCATATTCCTCACTTTCTCGGATCGATTCTAAAATAAGACCACCCCCTCCCCCCCAAAAAATTGATAGATTAAAACCATTGTTTCAATAATATCCATGATTTTCCTCATACCTGAACCGCCCTGTCGGCTGAGGCGTTAGAATGCACCGACTGCACCTCTGCAGAGGGGTAAGATTCCCCCAAATGGGGCCACCTGTTGGCTGTGGGTGGCGACCTGTGACCCAAGGATGGAGTCTTGGTGGATGAGCAGTCCATGACCTGCAATACTCCACTTAGAACCTTACTTAGGCTACACGGGCGGTCGGAGAGGCCCCCTCCGATCAATCGGCTGGTCACGTCAAACCCTAGCACCTATATGATTGCCCCAACCCTATAGCAAGCCCCAACACTTTTTATCATATGGGTGCTAGAAGGCGGTGGCTGCGGGTCTACATGTCCTGGGAATGACGTTAAACTCTATCTGATGGTGAGGTTCCAGTTTTGGATGTTTGGGGAATGTGGAGCACCCCTTCATCACCATTGCTCCCTGATCACTCTGACCCGGAGTGGTAGTACCTGTTAGGGTCCCATCTATGGGTTAAATAGAAAAATGTGTTTATAAAAAAATTGTATTATCCATTAAGAATTGATTTATTTCAAAAATTTATCGGCATTAAATGACCCACTGAGGTTGATATGCCGTAAAACAAACCAAACCAAATCATACCTGAAGATGCCACAGTAATGCGATTGAAATAAATTATTGTAATGAAACAAATTTAAAGTCGTTTTCTTCATTTATAGAATATTTTGATCTGTCTGTCCACTCACTGGCACTTGGATCATTGAGCTCTCACAACGGTTTACCTGTATCACTACGGTTAACCCACACTTGGAAAGATCCCAACTACCAGGATAAATATATACTTATATATATATATATATATATATATATATATATATATATAAGATATATTGAAAAAAAACAAAGGATGTTTACAAATGCATGGGCTCATCAGGAGAGAATGTGCAAACCGTTTCGGGGCCTTCCCGAAACGGTTTGCAAATTCTCTCCTGATGAGCCCATGCATTTGTAAACATCCTTTGTTTTTTCAATATATCTCATATTCACACTGTCGGATTAAGTTCCATTTTATTTCATATATATATAAATACATATTTCTTTCTTCTCTTCTCTCTTCCATGTTTTTATTTCTTGTGATAGGTGTTTAGAACAGTCTTTTTGCTACCAATCCGTTCTAAGTTCCAAAACTTGTTGTCTCCAAGAAAATAGATCTTTCTTCTCTTCTAGTTACATTAATATATACACATACATACATACATACACACATATATATATATATATACATTTCTTTCTTCTCTTCTCTCTTACATATTTTTTTTTACCTTTTTCCTTCTCTTGCAAGCAATATATATATATATATATATGTATATATATACTCCAATACACACAAATACACACACACACACATGTATATATACTCCAATACACACAAATACATATGTATATATACTCAAATACACACACACACACATATATATATATATACACACACTCAAATGCATACGCACACACACACATTTATATATATTTACTCAAATACACACACACACACACACACAATATATATATTATATATTATATATATATATATATATATACTCAAATGCATATGCACACACACACATTTATATATATATATATATACTCAAATACACACACACACACATATATATATATATATATACACACACACACACATATATATATATATATTACACTCAAATGCATACGCACACACACACATTTATATATATATATATATACTCAAATACACCCACACACACATATATATATATGTATATATCTTCTCTTCTCCACATTTTTAATCTTCTTGCCACGGGTGTTTAGAGAAGTTCTTTTGCTACCAATCTGTTCTAAGAACAATAAGCCAAAACCTGTTGTCACCAATATACACACACATACATGCATATACATATACATATATATATATATAAATATAATTATATATATATATATATATATATACATTCATACAGTTAAAACCTGTTGTCTCCAATAAACTAGACCTCTCTTCACTTCTCTCTTCCATATCATTTTTTCTCTCCCTTTCTCCTTTTCTCTTGCAAGCAAGCTCTTCATAAATCTTATCTTCTGTCTATCCAACAATGTTTGTCTGTCTGTTGTTCTCAGCGTCTAGACTTTACACTTAACACCAAAGCTAAGATTGAGAAAAAAAAAAAAAACCATACCAACCTGCACCCCCCCCAAAAAAAAAAAAATGACAGTCTTTTTCTTCACTTACTTAAGAAATCCAAAGCTGCCGCCGACTGACTTCTGTGGAGTGATCAATATCTTTCGCGTCTTGAAAAAAAAAAAAAAAATTCTCTCTTCGACACGAGACGATGCGCACATGGGGTTGTTGGATGGCGGGCGTGAATGTCGTTTCGTTTCGGTCTCTGGTGCTGTTGGATAGCAGGGCAGGGCTAGGGTGGAGGTGGAGCGGGGGGTGGATGGATGGAGCGGGAGTGGGAGTGGGTGGAGACAAGGGCTTTTCACCCTTTGATTCTTTACTGAAACAACGGAAGCCATCTTACCATCGTTCACTTTACTGCTAAATTTACAAAGTCTTTTGGATGAGGAGACAGGCGTGGGGTGGGTGGGTTGTGGGTCGATGAGAAACAAAGATGCTTGCATGGATGTCGCTAAGTATTTTAGTATTTATAATGTGTGTGTGTGTGTATGTATATATATATATATATATATAATGTGTGTTTGTGTGTGTGTATATATATATATATATATATATAATGTGTGTTTGTGTATATATATATATATATAATGTGTTTGTGTGTGTATATATATATATAATGTGTGTGTTTGTGTATATATAATGTGTGTGTGTTTGTGTATATATAATGTGTATGTGTGTTTGTATATATATATAATGTGTGTGTGTGTTTGTGTATATATATATATATATGTGTGTGTGTGTGCATATGTATATATGTGTGTGTGTGTGTGTGAATATGTGAGTGCATATATATATATATATATATATATATATATATATATATTATTTTTTGTGGATAATATGGGTGCTATATTTCTAAGCAGATAGTGCTCAATAGCGTTGAGAGAGCATTTCTATTTGAGTTAAGGTAGTGTTTTGGTCTGAAGATCACATAGGTAAGAAACTGTGAGTAAACAGGTGTTGACTCCATGTTCCTGCTACCTTAACTTATATATATATATATAGATATAGGCATCTTACCATTGTTCACTTTACTGCTAAATTTACAAAGTCTTTTGGATGAGGAGAGGTGAGTGGGTTGTGGGTCGATGAGAAGCAAAGATGCTTGCATGGATGTCACTAAGTATTTCAGTAGTTGTGTGTATATATATATATATATATATATATATATATATATGTATGCGTGTGCATGTATATGTATGCGTGTGCATGTATATGTATGCATGTGTATGTATGTATATGTATGCGTGTGTGTGTATATATATGTGGTGTGTGTGTGTATATATATATGTGTGTGTGTGTGTGTATATATATGTGTGTGTGTATATATGTGTGTGTGTGTGTGTATATATGTGTGGTGTATATATATGTGTGTGTGTGTGTGTGTGTAATGTGTGTGTGTGTATATATATATATGTGTGTGTGTGTGTGTGTGTGTATATATGTGTGGTGTGTGTATATATATATATATATGTGTGTGTGTGTGTATATATATATATATGTGGTGTGTATAATATATATGTGTGTGTGTGTGTTGTATATATATATATATGTGTGTGGTATGTGTTATATATGTGTGTGTGTGTGTGTGTATGTGTTATATATATGTGTGTGTGTGTGTGTGTATGTGTTTATATATAATATGTGTGTGTGTGTGTATATGTGTTTATATATATGTGTGTGTGTGTGTATATGTATATAATGTATGTGTATATATATATATTATATATATATATGTGTATGTATGTGTGTATATGTATATGTATATAATGTATGTGATATATATATATATTATAATATATATATGTGTGTGTATGTGTATATATGATGTGTGTGTGTGTATTTATAATGTGTGTGTGTGTGTATATATATATATATATAATATATAGTGGATAATATAGGTGCTATATTTCTAACCAGATAGTGCTCAATATTATTGATAGAGCATTTATATTTTTGAGTTAAGGTAGTGTGCACTTGGAGGTTTTGGTCTGAAGATCTCATAGGTGAGAAACTGTCAGTAACCATGTGTTGACTCCATGTCCTTAACTTATATTAGGGATACCCATTTTCTTCATCTGCTTTTCATTTTAAAAATTAATTAAAATTAATTAAATCGATTATTTAAGGTCAAATTTTTGTAAAGTTGAAAAGTAGTAACATCATGGGCATCAGTAAAAAAAAAAAAAAAAAAAAAAAAAAGAAAAATAATATTACAGATGTAATTTATTTTAATACATTTAAAACTATTTTTTCAGTCAATTTTGATCAAATCTTAAAATGGCTGCCGTGAGTTGCCATAAAATCTGTATTTACAAAATAAATTTAACACTTGCAATTCAAAAA
>CM042177.1:42412188-42468690 GCA_023376005.1 Doryteuthis pealeii
ACACACGCACCCTCCCTCCCCCCATACCCTTGTCTCCAGTTAATACAATGACATTTTGTTGAAACTAATATATTCAAACAAATCAATGTATAAAAATCAAAAATCATTTTTCATGTCTGCTTTAAGATAATTTTGTAGATCAGATTAACACGTAATTTCTTTTTTCTTTTTTTTTAAATCCTATTATCACTCTACGTCGGTTAATCAATTAATAAACACGTCAGTTTATGGCGAGAGGAAATGATAATTCCTGAATAATGTTTGCAGTTAATCAATATTTAATTAACACTAATTGATTTCATCCCCCAACCTCCCACACCCCCAAAAAAAGGTAGATTATGTCTATTAGATGAGGAACTATCCAATCAGAAGTCAAGAGACGATACTAAAGTTTCTAATAATTTTATCTGTTAAGCTTTTAGTCTAATAATATATATATATATATATATATATATATATGAGAGAGAGTGGGAGATGTATATGAGAGTGAGTGGGAGATGAATAGATATGAGAGAGAGAGAGAAACAGAGATAGATATGAACAGGGAGCATACTAAATTTTTTAATAATTTCATCTGTTAATCTTTTAGTCTAATATTAATAGATATACATCTCTCTCTGTCTCTCTCTCTCTCTCTTTATTTATATATATATATAGATAGATAGAGAGAGAGAGAGCGGTAGAGATATGAATAAAGAAAGAAGTAGAGATATATGAACAGAGAGAAGTAGAGATAGAGGTAGAGAGAGGTAGAGAGAGAGAGGTGAACAGAGGTAGAGAGATGAACAGAGAGAGAGAGAGAGAAACAGATAGATAGATATGGAGAGAGAGAGAGAGAGGAATAGATAAATATGAACAGAGAGAGAGAGGAATAGATAGATATGAACAGAGAGAGAAATGAACAGAGAGTAATAGAGAGATAGAGATATGGACAGAGAATTATAGAGAGATAGAGATATGAACAGAGAGAGAGAGAGAGAGATAGAGATATGGACAGAGAATTATAGAGAGATAGAGATATGAACAGAGAGAGAGAGAGAGAGAGAGAGATGAACAGATAGAGAGAGAGAGAGAGAGAGATGAACAGATTGAGAGAGAGAGAGAGAGAGAGATGAACAGATAGAGAGAGAGAGAGATGAACAGAGAGAGAGAGAGAGAGAGAGAGATAAAGAGATAGATATGAACGTAGAGAGATAGAGATATGAACAGCAAGCAAGGGAGAGAGAGATAGATATGATCAGAGATAGAGAGATAGAGATATGAACAGAGAATGATAGAGAGATAGAGATATGAACAGATAGAAAGAGAGATATAGATATGAACAGAGAGAGTGAGATAAAGAGATAGATATGAACAGCAAGCAAGGGAGAGAGAGTGATATGAACAGAGATAGAGATATGAACAGAAAGAAATTACTGAAGAATGCAAGCATCTCTTGTTTGTCTTATAGTGAGAGAGTCAATCCCTCTTTTGACTAGCACTAGAAAGCAGGGAGAGTGTTTTGCCGATTTAACAGTTCTGTTGTGGTTGATAGTCATGGCAAAATAAAGTTGACTACAACAAGAAGAAAAGTGATTGGCGTTCGATTCTTTCATCTGAAGGTTACTAAGGCCATAACACAACACTGCAAATGACTTTTCACTGATGATGGCAGAGAGATAAGATTAACCGGGTTTATACTGATAGAGATGAAACATGATCAAGGTCATCATGAAAAGAAATTAGCAAATACCTATGTCCACTAGTGCATGCAAAATGACCACAGTTTGATAATAAGTAAGCAGGTGCCTGAAATCGTAACTACTTAACTAAAACGCTGTAATTTCTGGAATGAAAAGTCTGCATTGGTACAGGCTCGAAAGATCAAACAGCTGAGCTCTAGATAATCAGCGTTAATCAGATTAAATAGGATTAACATTGGAATCATCCGGCACACTACTTGAGATAGATGGGTTTTTTTTTTTTGTTTTTGTTTTTTCATTGTGAAAAATTTAGGTATACAAAAATTTGTCACTCATTTTCTTCATTAAGGTAATTTATGAGGAAGTACGTCCTGGGTCTCCTGCTTCAAAAACCACTACCCGGTGACTATCAAAATAACAACACCAGCTTGTCGTAATTCTTGTTTATTTATCGTAATTTGTCATACTTTAAGGGGCCGGGTTAGCTCAGTTGGTAGAGCGTTCGGCTAGAAGCCACAAGGTTCCTAGTTCGATACCGGTCCCCGCCAACTCAGCGTATGAGTAGCACAGGGATCTGTGCGGTAAAGTAAGGAGCTGATGGTAGGTGTGGCGCTCCACTTCAGATGCTAAAAAAACAATCTCCTTGGTCTAGCGCTGGTGAAAAGGGGATAGACTCCCTCGGTGATTGGCTGATACCAACTTTAGGCCGCCCCGTTGACTTATATATAGTTTGGAATAGACTGAGATAGATAGATAGATAGATAGATAAACAAACAAAATAATAGATATGAACAAATGGAGATAGATATTTTCGACAAGTAAATGTATTTAGGGGGGTGTCGCATCTTTTTTTGTCTTAATTCTTGTTTATTTAAACTAAAAACAAAACATTAAACAAACATGAATAAAAAAAAATCTTAGTATTTAAAGTAATATAGATAAATATGAACAAATTGAGATAGATAGATAGATGGATAGTTTTGAATAGACTCGGACTCGGGAATTTTCTTGTCGTAATCGGGAGCCATCACAGAACTTTGAACCTAACCCTTTATTCAGTCCACGGGGGTATTCTATTCTCATTCCGCTAACCATAGCTGGGGTAGGGGCGTTAAGCTGTGTTAATTACTATTCTATTCCTGAGTCACAGATAATACTCTAATATAACCAGGTATAACAGATTTTAGCAAGAAAGAGAAATATTTTGTAATTTATTTTAGTAATTAATTTTTAGAAAAATATATGATCATTGAAAGATGAAAATAACAGAAATTGTTAAGGAAATGTTTTTTCTTAAGCTTACCTTTTTAAAAGTTCTACTGCCACATAATTTGATGTATGTAATTTAAATCTTACTTAACTTGTTTGATATGGTAACAATTTTATCAAGGGTGTCGTATTTAAAAGTGGAATCTTGTCGCTTAAATCTCTTCCCCTTGATCTAATTCTAAGCTATAAATTTATTAAGTAATAATATAACCCGTCGGCTTACTGAATATCCTGCCCTGTTGGCTGGGGCGTTAGAATGCACCGACTGCACCTCTGCAGAGGGGTAAGACTCCCCCAATGGGGCCACCTGTTGGCCGTGGGTGGCGATCCGTGATGCTTAAGGATAGAACCCAGGTGGATGAACAGTCCATGACTTGCAATATTCCACTTTGGCCCTCTCTTGGGCTAGACGGGCGGTCGGAGAGGCCCCCTCCGATCAGTCGGCTGGTCACGTCAAGCCCTAGCACCCATATGATTGCCCGGTACCGTCGCTCTCCGTGAGATCAGACGTTACCAAAAATCTACCAAGCTTCTCATCAGGAAACTTCCATTCCAGCGGTTGGTTCGTGAAATCGCCCAAGACTTCAAGACCGATCTCCGTTTCCAGAGTTCTGCTGTGATGGCTTTGCAGGAGGCTAGTGAGGCTTACTTGGTTGGTCTTTTTGAAGATACCAACTTGTGTGCCATCCACGCCAAACGTGTCACCATTATGCCAAAGGACATCCAACTTGCTCGTCGTATCTGTGGCGAGAGGGCTTAAGTTTTTTTCCTCTGAAAAGAAAACTTATCAATGCCCCAACCCTATTGCCCTTATGGCAAGCCCCAACCCCTTTTTATCATATGGGTGCTAGAAGGCGGTGACTGAGGGTCTACATGTCCTGGGAATGACGTTAAACTCTATCTGATGGTGAGGTTCCAGTTTTGGAGGTTTGGGAAATGTAGAGCAGCCCTTCATCACCATTGCTCCCTGGTCCACTCTGACCCGGAGTGGTAGTACCTGTTAGGGTCCCATCTATGGGTTAAATAGAAAAATATGATTATAACAAAATTGTATTATTCATTAAGAATGAATTTATTTCAAAACTTTATCGGCATTAAATGACCCACTGAGGTTGATATGCCGTAAAACAAACCAAACCAAACCTCACTGAATATCTGGATTCCTTCCATCAACCATGGGTTACGGTGTCATCTACGGTTGCCAAAAGTCTGGTTGAATGCTCACTGTGTCTGATCTCAAATGACCAGAAATCTGCTGCAGAAGCTGACACACCACACCTAACGCTGGCTTGATGGTTATATAACAAGATGACTCTTTCTTTTCTTTTTTTTTCTTTTTTTTTCAAATTCAACAAAAATCATTTATATAAGAAAATATAGAGGTAAATCTTTAAATGGAATTTTATGATTTTAAAATCTAAAGCTCTTTTTACATTGCTGTCACCCATATCTCTACATTGTGCTTTTATAAATACAGAGTTTTCGTTCATACTTTAAAAAAAAGAACCAAAAAAAAAAATTAAATGATGTGGCTGTGAACCTGGGCTGTGGAGTCAGAAGCAAGTAAAGGGTCTCTGAGTGGTAGTACCTGTTGGTGTTCGTTCTATGGGCTAAATCTTTCTACAAAAGTTTGGAGCCAATTTTCCTTTAAAGGACATTTGAGTTTGGTTTTGCAATTACAGTTTGTTTTGCTTGTGCTGTGTTAGGTTTTTTATTATCTGTATAATGTTTTTGTGCAGCTATAACTGGAGGGTACATTAGCCAAATGATGATGAAGGGGTGCTCCACATTTCCCAGACCTCCAAAAATGGAACTTCCCCATCAGATAGAGTTTAAAATTATAACCAGGATATGAAGACCCCCAGCCACCGTCTTCTAGCACTCATATGATAAAAAGGGCTTGGTATTGCCATAAGGGCAATAGCGTTGGGACAATAAAGATGAGGAAAACAGTCCGAAAAATTTAAATAATACAAACTTGATTACAAAAAAGTCAAACAAATTGGTGGTGACTTCCAGGAAATATTTTTGATGAATTTAATCTTTATTTATATAGGGGTCAATGAAACCCTTAAAAAGAAAGGAGTCTCTGCTCAAAAAAAAAAAAAAAAGGTTGAAAACAATATTTGATTTTAATAAAAAAAACTATTGATGAGAACAACTTTTCATAATTAAAAATTAGAAATTAACAATTTTCTTTAAAGGACATTTGAGTTTGTTTTTGCAATTACAGATTTTTTTGCTTGTGCTGTGTTTTTTTGTTATCTGTATAATGTTTTCTGTGAAGCTATAACTAGAGGGTACATTAGCCAAAAAAAGGGTCTCTGAGTGGTAGTACCTGTTAGTGTTCCTTCTATGGGCTAAAAAGATTAAAAAAATGAGTTCTACAAAAGTTTAGAGACAATTTTCCTTTAAAGGACATTTGAGTTTGTTTTTGCAATTACAGTTTGTTTTGCTTGTGCTGTGTTGTGTTTTTTATTATCTGTATGATGTTTTCTGTGCAGCTATAACTGGAGGGTACATTGGCAAAATCATTGTGTTTATAATAATAAAAATGAGGACAACAGGCCAAAAAGTCTAAACAATACAAATTATCTATGTCTCACCTCAAAAATTCAGACAAATTGGAAGTGATTTTCATTAAATGTTTTTGATGAATTTCATTTTTTATTTATATAGGGGTCCATGAGACTCTGAAAAAGAAAGGAGTCTTTGCTCCAAAAAAGGTTGAAAACCACTGGCCTAACAATATTTGATTTAAATAATGAAATATTGAGTAGAACAATTTTTCACCATTAAGATAATGTCATGCAGATAATTACGACAATTGCAATGAAATTATTAACAATCCGCACGGGTCAATATCGACCATTTGGCACTATGTCAATTACACAAAGAGGAAGAATGAAATCAAGTGTGATAAACATGTTTGTAAGTTAATCAATATTTGATTAGCAGTTAAGTCTCCAAGATTTTGTTGATATTTCAATGTTTATTTCCATCATCATCAGCCCAACATTATTGACATAGAGAAAGGATGAAAGCAAGTGTGATAAACATGTTTGTAAGTTAATCAATATTTGTATTAGCAGTTAAGTCTCCAAGATTTTGTTGATATTTCAATGTTTATTTCCATCATCATCAGTCCAACATTATTGACATAGAGAAAGGATGAAAGCAAGTGTGATAAACATGTTTGTAAGTTAATCAATATTTGTATTAGCAGTTAAGTCTCCTAGATTTTGTTGATATTTCAATGTTTATTTCCATCATCATCAGTCCAACATTATTGACATAGAGAAAGGATGAAAGCAAGTGTGATAAACATGTTTGTAAGTTAATCAGTATTTGATTAGCAGTTAAGTCTCCAAGATTTTGTTGATATTTCAATGTTTATTTCCATCATCATCATCCTTATTGAAGTCAATCAGTCTACTGTTGGTTTGGACAACAGCAACTGGCTAAGCACAACTGGACTAGTGCCCAAGACAGCTGGTACTTATGAGACTCAAGAATAGTCCATGGCACTAGTTCAGTTGGGTTTAGCCAGTTGCTGTTGTCCAAACCAACAGTATACTGATTAACTTCAATAAGGATGATGATGATGGAAATAAACATTGAAAGAAAGTGTAATAAACATATTTGATTATGAGTTAAGTCTCCTTGATGTTGTTGATATTTCAATGTTTATTTCCATCATCATCAGCCCAATATTATTGACATAGAGAAAGGCTGAAGAGTACAGAATCAGTGACAGATTCACTATAATATAGATAGGTAGGTAAATAACCAGACAATAAACCAGAATGCACCACAAAATTAACCGCACTTCCCATAATGCTCCCCATTTTCTTTCTTTCTTTCTTTCTTTCTTCTTTCTTTCTTTCTTTCGAGTTGATTTCTTTCTTTCTTCTTTCTTTCTCTCTTTCTTTCAATCAGAGTTGATTTTTTTTCTTTCTTTCTTTCTCTCTTTCTTTCTTCAGAGTTGATTTCTTTCTTTTTTCTTTCTTTCTTTCAGAGTTGATTTCTTCTTTCTTTCTTTCTTTCTCTCTTTCTTTCTTTCAGAGTTGATTTCTTTCTTTCTTTCTTTCTTTCTCTCTTCTTTCTTTCAGAGTTGATTTCTTTCTTTCTTTCTTTCTTTCTTTTCCATTAAAAAAGAAATAGACATAGCTCAGTCAGTAGAGCATCGGACTAGGAACCATAAGGTTTTGTGTTCAAAACTCACCCTTGCCAACTCAGCACATGAGTAGCACAAGGATCCTTCCCATCATAAGGGGGGGGGGGAATTGTTTGGTTTGTTTAATGGCATATAAACATATATCTAAAATATATATATATATATATATATATATATATATATAAAATTGTTTGAGTATGAGATAAAAGTTGTTACGGTTTTAGTGGCCATCCTTTAGGCTTCAAGCAAGAGCACTTGTCCAGTGGAAATCCTTTTTGTTAAGCAGAGTGCGATCGTTGGTAATGAATCCTTTTGTTGTTCCTTGGTGCTCCTAAGTCTTGTAAGTCCTTCATCAGTCCGTGGTGTAGTGGCTAATGTGCTGAACTGTGACATCATAGTGTAGAAAACCAATGCACAAAAAGTTTGGGACAATGTTTTAATAGGGTACAGGACTCTCAGTAATCACTGTTTCTTTCTTGAATTCACTGGTTCAAATCCTTGGATAAATGAACAAAATTATTTTATTATTTTTTTTACTTTTGAGAGAGATCCTGTCTCGACTTGTAATTACCTTTCTGCGGTAAGAGTTATGTTCCTTACATCATTTTGTGTGTTTTTCCTAAAACGGGATTATTTTCGCTATTCACCGGGCCCTTCCTGTAAGTTTGTCCGTTCCCGCTAAATTCAATTCTCTTTCTACCCTCTCTTGGCACCCAATAGACGTTTTGCTGACTTCTCCCCTCTCAGAAGTTAAAGACATTATAACTACACCCAAAGGTTATTTGTGTTTCCTGGCTGGAGGGGTTAAACTGCACGCAATTAGACTGTCTCAACCAACCGGTAATAGGGTTAGACGGTCGCCGTTAGGAGGCGTGATAGATCCTTTGGAAAGGATTTTTTCATTTATTCCACTCATCTCATTCATTTTTATTTCATTCATTCATTCATTTTGCCATTAATTCTTAGATATATAATATATATAATATATATATATATACATATATATATTAGTGAGGTCAGTCAGTTTACTGTTGGTTTGAACAACAGCAACTGGCTAAGCACAACTGAAGCAGTGTCCAAGACAGTTGGTATTTATAGAAATCAAGAATGATCCATTCATGAATTTGTGTGATTCCATTCCTTGAGTTCTGATTGACTGCTTGGTTTCTATGATGTTGTGGAGTTTTATAAATACCCTGTCATTCTACAGTAGGGTTGCAGCAAGATAGGTTCGTATTCAGTTACGATTGCTTGTTGCCGTGTCTTACCAATTCAACGGTAATTGGAACTTAGTAATGAAGAATAAGTTCCAATTACTGTCGAACTGGGAAGACAAGGCAGCAAGCGATTGTAACTTAAATACAAACTCGAATGCTACAAAGTCCACTGCAAAATGACAAAGTATATATAAGACTAATGTCATTCAAATCAAGCAGCCAATCAGAACTCAAGGAATGGAATGACCCAAATCACGAATAGATCATTCTTGATTCCTATTTATCCCAACTGTCTTGGACACTGCTTGAGTTGGACTTAGCTGCTGTTATTAAAACCAACAGTAGACTAACTGACTTCAATAAGTAAAGTTTAAGACAAAATAATTTGGCACACTTTCCTAACTCATGAAGAGTATATAGGTGGGGATCAAAGTGTAGTATCTGTTCCAGTTTCTATGCTTTGAGACTTACCTTCAATACCCGGCCTCGGCTGGGGGTCCAGTGTGCTTCGGCCTCTGGACCGGTGAAGTACAATTAATAGCATCGATCCAGGGGGACCATCCCCCCAGATCGATGCAATTTTTATGTGCCCACGTAAAAACGAGACCTTGTGTCCAGCCCTCATAAGTGGGATGAGCAGGCAAATACCCTTTCCTAACTCATGAAGGGGAACATTTGTGCCAAATTTCAAGTAATTCGGTGTCGGTGGGTGCAGATTTCAACTTTTTGCTGGTTTTTTGACATGGAATGACCCTTGTACTTTCATGATTCCATATTTTGTGCAGTTGTTTATTAAAAGACTTTTTGCATATAATCCTATAGAATACGAATAATGTTTTAATGGCGTTAGTAGTTTCTTTAGAGAACCATATACTAGTAATGCTAGTATAGGCCCAGTTTAGCTCAGTCGATAGAGCGTTCCTCTAGGAATCACAAGGTTCCTGGTTCGATATCGGCCCTCACCAACTCAGCGTATGAGTAGCATAGCTTGGATCTGTGCAGTAAAGTGATGAGCTGATGGTAGGTGTGGCGCTCAACCTCAGACTCTAAAATAATCTCCTTTGTCTAGCGCTAATGAAAAGGAGATAGGCTCCCTCACTGTCTGGCTGATATCGACATTAGGCTGCCCTGACGACTTATATATATATAGGAAGCGTGTGGTGTAATGATTAAAGTCATGGGAAATGAACTCGTCGCCCTGAGTTCAAATCCTGGATGTGGTAATTGCATTTCATATAGCGCTAATACCCTTGAGAAACATATGAATCCTACTCTCACTCCAGCTATGGGTAAATAGTAGGGCAGACTGGGCTCTTAACCTTCGTTAGGCAACCGATCTAGGAGAAGGAAAACTCTGAATTCAAACCTGCTGAACTCCGTTTAAGAAATTGACCTTGTGTCGCATGCTGCTCGTGAGGGGTTGGTAAATATATATATATATATATATATATATATATATATATATATATGTATACTTCGGCAGCATTTTTCTTTTAGACATGTTCTGTTAAATGGTCCTTTCAATTTTCCTAGCGATCTTTTTCGTGTTTGTTAGGAGGTTGATTTAGAAGGCTATCACAATGCAGGTGTAAAGAAAAAAATAATAATACGGTAACAATGGTGTTGTGTGTTAACCTGTATTTAATTCTTGAATTTTCGAGATAAAACCTCTTTTTCAAAAGATCACTGGAACTGAAGCAGTCTAGTTATGGCATTTCCTTTTAAATGAATTTTCTTTTTTTTTTTTATATATATATATATAAGATAATAAAAAAAATCTGTAGTAAATAAGGGAAAAGGAAATTAGTTAAAATGTACGAAACGTTGACCTGTAAAATAACTGTTCAAGTTTCTTTATCTTTTTTCTTTTTTTCTCTGGTTGTATTTTAAAAAATTATTTATTTTTTTTGTTTTGAAAATTTGACATTAGTTTTTCATGTTAGTTTTGTCAAATTATTTGTTTTCTCAATCAGCACTTTTTTAAAAAAAAACCAAAATGGCTGCCATTTCTATTTGCAGAAAAATGTCTAAATGTTTGCAGATAGCAAAACAGATACGAAAGGGATGGCAAAAAAAACAAAATGATTTTTAAAAAATGGAAGAATAGTCTGGGGATTTTTCTTTTTAACAAGGAATGGTGTGTGTGTGTGTATATACACGTGTGTGTGTATATATATATATATGTGTGTGTGTGTGTGTGTGTGTATATATATATAGTGTGTATGTTATAGATATATGTGTGATATATGTGTGTATATATATAATATGTGTGTATGTGTATAGATATGTGTGTAGATATATATGTTGTGTGTATATATATGTGTGTAATATATGTGTGTGTATATATATGTGTGTGTCTGTATATATAGATATATATGTGTGTGTGTATATATATGTGTGTCTGTATATATTTGTGTATATATATGTGTGCTTGTGTATATTTTGTGTAGATATATGTGTGTGTGTGTGCGCGTGTGTATGTGTGTGTGAGTACATGTGTATATGTGTGTGTGCGTTTATATATATATATATATATATATATATATATATATTTATATATAAAGTGTTATGTGTGTGTATGTATATATATATATATATATATACACACACACACATGTACATATATACATAATATTTGTGAATATGAATATGTATGTGTATATATATGATTTGAAAAAATTATTATAAAAATGGGAAAATGTTTTTTTGTTGTTTTTTTTTCATATATATGCCTGTGTGTGCATATGTTTCTAAATATACAGCGTGACCAAAAAACATGTCGGCCCAAACACAAGTTGGGGCGATTTTGGGGTGGCTAACCCTGTACATATGGATGTGTGTATGTATGCCTATGTATAAATGTATATGCAGCTATATAAATATATATATGTATATATATATGCGTTTATGTGTATGCATATACATATGTGTGTATGTTCATATATATATGTGTGTGTATTTTATATATATATATATATATAATGTGCATTTATATATTAGTGTATATATATATACCTACCTACCTACCTACCTATGTGCATATGTGTGTGTTTATGTACTTGTATATATATATATATATATATATATATATATATATATATCAAGAAAAGAGAACCTGCTTTCCCTCAGATGATGACAATAGAATATTCTCCTTAACACACACAGAAAAAAAATTCTTGCTTTTATTTTTTTTTTAATTGCAAAATGCTAACCTGAGCAAAAAGTCTGTTTTTTTTTGTTTTTTTCTTTTTTTTTACAAAAAAAAAAAATATTTGTGAAAAGTGTAAAAATGAAAATATCACTCTCTGTTAATGTCCTCTGTGGCCTGGTGCTCCCCCCCCCCTCCTGCACAGATATTTTTTTCAAGATATACATCAAGATGGGTTTTTCTTTTTAAATTTAAAAAAAAAATAACTCCTATAACCTACATTTTTCATATCAATTTGAGAAAAGAGAAATTCTTGTTCCAAAAGTTTTTATCCATATCCTGACCAAATGAGGTCATGGAGTTCAGTGAATTTTTTTGGACCATATGACCTCGCAATTCGTGCGGACACTTTTCTCATTTACACCGTGAAAATCCGGTTGTTTGTTAGGGATTAGGGTTAGGGGTTAGGGTTAGTTTTATAATTAAAAAAAAAAAAACTCTAAAAATCGTCTGTTAACAATTAACCGGTTCATACGGTCCAGTTTTTTTCTCTGTGACATATTGACATAAAATGAGGGTTCAGTTTTTTTTATGGTAGGAATTTACGAGGAAATAGTTAAGGATTACCCATATCAATAGCAGTCCATGCCTTTTCTATGTTGATACCATTTTCTATAGATGAGATAATGCTACCAAGGAATGTGAACTAGTCTACTAATTTCAGAGGTATGCCATTTAATGAGATGGCTCCATCTTGTTTAAACCAAGCATTTTAAAAAAGATGCCGACTTGTTCATCTTATAATGGAGATCGGGAGTTGCGATAGTTTCAGTTGCAAACGTACAGTTATTTAAGTCACATTCTCCATGATTTTATTTTTATTTAAACATCGATTATTGATAAAATCATTTTGAAGTATTAATACTGTTGGCCTTATCTGCAGGTATTTGCCTCTCATCCCACTTATGAGGGCGTGACACAAGGACATTTTTATGTGAGCCCATCCACAAGCCGAAGATAAATCTAGGGGAGGGGGGGATCAATTAGCAAAAATTGAAAACATTCTATTTTTTCTTCTTCCTCTCTTTCACTGTTTCTTTCTTCTTCCTCTCTTTCACTGTTTCTTTCTTTCTTTCTTCTTCCTCTCTTAACCCTATTAGTTAGTGCAAAATGCATCGTTGTATAAAAAAAGTAGTTGTAGAATACGTCGGATTGGTAAGACAAGGCAACAAGTAGTCATAACTTAATACGAATCTATCTTGCTGCAATACCACTGCAAAATGCCAGGTTATTTATGAAGCCCCACAACATCATAGAAACCAAGCAGCCAATCAGGACTCAGGGAATGGAGTCACCCAAATGCATGAATGGACTATTCTTGATTTCAATAAGAACTCAAGAATAGTCCATTCATGTATTTGGGTGACTCCATTCCTTGAGTCATGATTGGCTGCTTGGTTTCTATGATGTTGTGGGGCTTCATAAATAACCTGGCATTTTGCAGTGGTATTGCAGCAAGATAGATTCGTATTAAGTTATGACTACTTGTTGCCTTGTCTTAACAATTCGATGGTAATTGGAACTAGTATGATTATTCTACATCTCCCTCCCCCCTTCAAGTGGGCAGGGTGCTACTTTAGGTGGGCAGCTCTTTAAGGCCTGGCATGTTGTGGGGCAATAACCAGGACAGAGCCCGAGGGATTCTTGTTGGTCTTCGTCTCAAGTGATGAGGGTATGATGGTGTAACCACTGTAGTATCATCACTCGTGACGAAGACCAACAAGAATCCCTCGGGCTCTGTCCTGGTTATTGCTACTGCAGAATGCCAGGGTATTTATGAGGTTTCATAAATACTCTGGCATTCTGCAGTCGTATTGTAGCAAGATATTCATATCCAATTACAATTACTTGTTACATTGTCTTACCAATTCGAAAGGTAATTGGAACTGATAGGATTATTCTACAGTGGGCCTCAGTCTATACCTTATTGTTCTTTTTCAAGCTTTGAGAAATTCAAGATCTAGAAAATCAGGTAACCAAAACCTTTCAGATTACTTTATAACATTATCTAATCTCGTCAAATGGGGCCACCTGTTGGCTGTGGGTGGCGACCCGTAATGCTTAAGGACGGAATCTTGGTTAATGAGCAGTCCATGACCTGCAACACACCACTTAGACCCTACCCTTACTTAGGCTAGACGTGCGGTCAGAGAGACCCCCTCCTATCAATTGGCTGGTCACGTCAAGCCCTAGCACCTATATGATTGCCCCAACCCTATTGCTCTTATAGCAAGCCCCAAACCCTTTTATCATATGGGTCCTAGAAGGCGATGCCTGTGGGTCTACATGTCCCGGGAATGACGTTAAACTCTATCTGATGGTGAGGTTCCAGTTTTGGAGGTTTGGGGAGTGTGAAGCACCCCTTCATCACCATTGCTCCCTGGTCCACTCTGACCAGAGTGGTAGTACCTGTTAGGGTCCCGTTTATGTATTAAATAGAAAAATGTATTTATAAAAAAAAATGTATTATCCATTAAGAATTGATTTATTTCAAAACTTTATCGGCATTAAATGACCCAGTGACGTTGGTATGCCATAAAACAAACCAAATCAAACAGGACATAAAAATCACTAGTGATAAAATGCGTTTGGGGTACTTACTATGCGCATAAATGCCCACATCGGTTAAAAGGGGCTCCTTAGCCTTGGTCGGCAACCCATCAGTCAAAGAAAAGTCCAACACGAAACCCCCGCTGCCTTTCAAGGAAAGGCTAGGGGAGTAAACCCTGAAAACAAATCAGGAGCTGGAGTCCCTAAAGGTGGTGTGATGCTGAAATCCAGTGGTACCCATCAATTCCTGTGACACTACCACTGCCAAACTGCATTGGTTCCTTACCTTTGCTTTGGATCACAGTGGCAGTGTGGAGAAGGGGGTTTGCTGCATGGGCAACAGCTTATCCTCCATATGGACCCACCCAGGTTATGTAGTTCAAATACAAAAAAAACAAAAAGACTTTGATACTACATAAAGCATTTGTCTTCACAATAAATTCTGAGGAGGCTTCACTAAATACAGAGGCGAAATATTAATTGAATTTAGTTGCTGTGTCAATATATCCACTTTTTCCTCTATTTTCAACCAGATTTTGTTGGATTACTACTTCCTAATCCTCAAACACACACACACACACACACACACACACACATATATATAACACATACACACAGACACACACACTTATGAACGGAACTTAACATTCAAAAACTGAGTTTCTTATATTTCACACCCCTTGCTTCAGACTAAATCAAAAACAATATATATTATAGACAGATATATATAAATACGCATATATCAACTAAGAAGATTACATGGACTCCACTACAACAACATGCACACACTTATTTATATATATATATATATATATATATATATATATATATTTATATATATTTATACATATATATATATAAATAAATATATATATATATATATATACATATATATTTATATATATAATATATTAATATATATAGTACACACACAGATATACATACACACACATGCACACCCATATATTTTATATACATACATGCACACCCCTATATATATACACGCATAATATATATATATGTGTGCGTGTATATATATATATATATATATGCATATAATATATATATATATATGATATATATATATTATATATATGCATATACAAGCATATATATATATATATATGCATATATATAATATATATATTGCATATACAGCATATATATATATATATATGCATATATATATATATATATATATACAAGCATATATATATATATATATGCATATACAAGCATATATATATATATATATATACATGCATATATCATATATGCATATATATATATATATATATGCATATACAAGCATATATATATTATTATGCATATACAAGCATATATATATATATATATATGCATATACAAGCATATATATAATATATATATATGCATATACAAGCATATATATATATATATATGCATATACAAGCATATATATATATATATATGCATATACAAGCATATATATATATATATATGCATATACAAGCATATATAATATATATGCATATACAAGCAATATATATATTATGCATATACAAGCATATAATATATATATATATATATGCATATACACATATATATATATATATGCAATATACAGCATATATATATATATATATATATATATGCATATACATATATATATATATATATATATATATAGCATATGCATGCATATATATATATATATATATATAATACATACATATCTATATATATATATATTATATATATACATATATATATATATATATATATATATATATGCATGCACAATATATATATATATATATATATATATACATATGCATGCACATATATATATATATATATATATATGCATATACAGGCAATATATATATATATATATATATATATATATGCATATATATATATACATATGCATGCACATATATTATATATATATATATATATATATATATGCATATCATGCATATAATATATATATATATATATATATATATACATATGCATGCACATATATATATGCATATACAAGCATATATATATATATATATATATATCTGTGCATATGCATGCACGTCAGGCACCTGTCAGTAAGTCATCCTGAAGCCTCTAACAATCCGCTGATAGAAATGTCTGCGGAATAATCTAAAGACTTGCAGATAAGGAACTTTTTCGCAGCATGTCGGGCTGCCCTTGTTTAAGCACACCACCCCCAACACCCCTCACACCCTCCCCCGTTGGTGACGGTGACCTTTTGCGTGTTGACTTATGGTCTCAAATATAAACTGTCATTTTTGCTTCCTCCCACCTATCATTCAATCCTGTTCAAGTTGAATCACGAAGGTGTCCATCAAATTGTTTTTTGTTTTTGCACGAAGGGTACATTTCACCGGCAGTAGCCATCTTGGATTTGTTGGAATTTCATTGGTTTAAAAAAAAAAATCAACTGTAATTTTCCCATGTTTCATATCTCTTTCTGTTCATGTATATCTATCTCAGTCTGTTCATATCTATCTATCTGTCTGAGTCTGTTCATATCTACTATCTCTTTGTTCATCTATCTATCTATCTATCTCTTATCTCGTTCAGTCTGTCATATCTATCTATCTATCTGTTTGAGTCTGTTCATATCTATCTATTCTATCTCTTTGAGTCTGTTCAATATCTATCTATCGTATCTATCTCAGTCTGTTCATATCTATCTATCTATCTCATCTGTTCGTATATCTATCTATCTATCTATCTATCTCAGTCTGTTCATATCTATCTATCTATCTATCTATCTATCTCAGTCTGTTCATATCTATCTATCTATCTATCTATCTATCTCAGTCTGTTCATATCTATCTATCTATCTATCTATCTATCTATCTCCAGTCTTTTCATATCTATCTATCTATCTCTTTGAGTCTGTTCATATCTATCTCTCTATCTATCTCTATCTTCTATCTATCTAGTCTCATATCTATCTATCTATCTCTCTGAGTCTGTTCATAATCTCTATCTATCTCTCTGAGTCTGTTCATATCTATCTCTCTATCTATCCTAGTCTGTTCATATCTATCTATCTATCTATCTATCTTCAGTCTGTTCATATCTATCTATCTATCCATATCTATCTATCTATCTATCTCAGTCTGTTCATATCTATCTATCTATCTCAGTCTGTTCATATCTATCTATCTATCTCAGTCTGTTCATATCTATCTATCTATCTGTCTGTTCATATCTAACTATCACTGTCTGTTCATATCTATCTATTTATATTTTTATCTATCTCAGTCTGTTTCTATTTATCTTAGACAGTTAATATCTATCTATTTATCTATCTCACTTTGTTTCTATCCATTTGTCTATCTTAGACTGTTAATATCTATCTACCTATCTATAAAGCTGTCTCACTCTATCTTAGTCTGTCAATATTTATTTGTTCATATCTATCTTAGGCTGTTCATGTTTATCTCTCCATCAAGTTAATTTTTGACACTTTGCATAAAGGGTACATTTTACCAGCAGTGGCAGCCATCTTGCTTTTGTGGGTTTGCATTGTTTAAAAAATCAACTGCACTTTTCAAATTGTCATTTTAATATCCATCTATTTCAGTATCTGTCTATTTATCTCAGTCTGTTTGTATCTATCTGTCTATCCTTCTATCTATCTCAGTATGTTCATATCTATCTATCTATCTATCTATCTATCTTACTCTATTCATATCTATCTCAGTCTGTTCATATCTATCTGTCTATGCTTCTATCTATCTATCTCAATCTGTTCCTATCTATTCTATCTATCTCAGTCAGTTCGTATCTATCGTCTGTCTATCTACTATCTATCTCAATCTGTTCATATCTATCTACTATCTATCTAATCTGTTCATATCTATCTACCTATCTATCTCAATCTGTTCATATCTATCTACTATCTATCTCAATCTGTTCATATCTATCTACACTATCTATCTCAATCTGTTCCATAATGCTATCTATCTCAATCTGTTCATATCTATCTCAATCTATCTAGTCTGTTCATATCTATCTATCTATCTCATCTGTTCATATCTATTCTTTCATATCTATCTGTTCATATCTATCTAATCTATCTCAAATCTGTTCATATCTATCTACCTATCTATCTCAGTCTGTTCATCTATCTTCTATCTCAGTCTGTTCTAATCTATCTATCTCAGTCTGTTCATATCTATCTATCTCAGTCTGTTCATATCTATCTATCTCAGTCTGTTCAATATCTATCTATCTATTCTATCTAGTCTGTTCATATCTATCTATCTATCTCAGTCTGTTCATATCTATCTATCTATCTCAGTCTGTTCATATCTATCTATCTATCTATTCAGTCTGTTCATATCTATCTATCTATCTCAGTCTGTTTTCATATCTATATCTCAGTCTGTTCATATCTATCATCAGTCTGTTCATATCTATCTATCTATCTCAGTCTGTTCATATCTATCTATCTATCTCAGTCTCAGTCTGTTCATATCTATCTATCTCAGTCTGTTCATATCTATCTATCTATCTCAGTCTGTTCATCTATCTATCTATCTGTCATATCTACTATCTCAGTCTGTTCATATCTATCTATCTAAGTCTGTTCATATCTTCTATCTCAGTCTGTTCATTTATCTATCTATCTCAGTCTGTTTCATATCTATCTAATCTATCTATCTCAGTCTGTTCATATCTATCTATCTATCTATCTCAGTCTGTTCAATCTATCTATCTATCTCATCTATATCTATCTCAGTCTGTTCATATCTAATCTATCTATCTATCTCAGTCTGTTCATATCTATCTATCTCAGTCTGTTCATAATCTATCTAATCTATCTCAGTCTGTTCATATCTAATCTACCTATCTATCTCAGTCTGTTCATATCTATCTATCTATATCTCATCTGTTTCATATCTATCTATCTCAGTCTGTTCATATCTATCTATCTATCTATCTCAGTCTGTTCATATCTATCTATATCTATCTATCTCAGTCTGTTCATATCTATCTCTCTCTGTTCATATCTATCTCTCTATCTATCTCAATCTGTTTCATATCTATCTCAGTCTGTTCAATATCTATCTATCTATCTATCTAGTCTGTTCATATCTATCTATCTATCTAGTCTGTCATATCTATCTACCTATCTATCTCAGTCTGTTCATATCTATCTATCTATCTATCTCAGTCTGTTCATATCTAATCTATCTATCTCAGTCTGTTCATATCTATCTATCTATCTATCTCAGTCTGTTCATATCTATCTATCTATCTATCTATCTATCTCAGTCTGTTCATATCTCTCTATCTATCTCAGTCTGTTCATATCTATCTATCTATCTATCTCAGTCTGTTCATATCTATCTATCTATCTATCTCAGTCTGTTCATATCTATCTATCTATCTCAGTCTGTTCATATCTATCTATCTCTCAGTCTGTTCATATCTATCTATCTATCTATCTATGTCGTCTGTTCATATCTATCTATCTATCTATCTCAGTCTGTTCATATCTATCTATCTATCTATCTATCAGTCTGTTCATATCTATCTATCTATCTAAGTCTGTTCATACTTATCTATCTATCTAAGTCTGTTCATACTTATCTATCTATCTAAGTCTGTTCATACTTATCTATCTCAGTCTATTCATATCCATCTATCTATCTTACTTTATTCTTATCTATCTATCTTTCTATCTATCTCGGTCTGTTCATATCTATCTCAGTCTATTCATATCTATATATCTCAACCTGTTCACATCTATCAATCTGTCTATCCTTCTATCTATTCAAATGTCCATATCTATCTATCTATTTATTTATCTCAGTCAGTTGAGCACCAATAACAACCAAACACACAACCTAGCTCATTAACCATTACACTATGAGAGGTAAAACTATTGGGCATATTTTGTGGACTAGTCATGGGAGAGTGGTTTTCAAGCAATTGAGTCCAATTTAGGATGCAAATCTTTTCTCATCACTTTCTTTATCTTTTTGATAATCGGTTCAATAATTAATCAGCGAGGGGTGGGGTGGGGAGATTTGTTGAGGTGTATGGTAGTGGTGGTCTTGGGGAGGGTGGAGGTTTATCATAGGGATTAGTTTTTAATCATCCGTACCCTCACAGGTCAATAACATGCACTTGTACCCTCTTTAGAATCCACTCATAATCACAAGAAGGTTTCAACTAGCGTCCAGTAGACACAGGGCTCAAATTTCTGAAGAATAGCAACACCAGATAATCAGGATTTACATTTGTGAATTTCATTTGTTGGTCTCATTTTTTAACCATGTTGAGTCTATAAGTTTAAGTGGTGGATTCTAGCACAACTTATATGCCAAAATAATCCAACATGGTGGCTCCTCTGCTGAAGATACAGTCAGCATATTCTATGCCTCATTCAATGTATATTCAAAATTATGGATAACATAATTGACTGCTATATTGTAGTAAGTCAATTCAAATTCCAGTCACACTATTACTTTCACTTTCAGATAAATACCCTTGGGAAAGGTATGAACCCCACTATATCCTTCCAGCTGTTGGATTTTGTGTCAAGTATTCAGCTCTGTTACAAGTTGAAAGTATAACTCAATCTAGAGTGTTGGTAGGTGGTTTATATACAGCTTTGGGTTATTCCATTATGAACTTTGGCAAGTTCACTTCTTGGGTTTTGATTGGCTGATGGTATTCAGGGTGAGTAATGATATGGATAAGTACCCACTCTTCAGCCATTCCTTTGCACTATGCCAGCAACATGCAAGGACTGTATTTAAGTTACAGCTTGCATGTTGTTCTTGTCTGCTAACTCGACGGTAGTTAGAATCCCACTGCAACGGTGAGTATTGTATTGTTTCTATGATATCTGGGGGATAACATCTACATGTTGCAAGATGATAATGGTCGGAAGATTAAGGAACACGAGTACGGGTCATTCCATGTCAATTCACCGGGGTGTTACACCCACCGACACCGAATTCTCTGAAATTTGGCACAAATGTTCCTCTTCAGGAGTTAGGAAAGTGTGCCAAATTATTTTGTCTTAAACCTTACCGTTCCGATTTTAGAGGAGGGGATATCATTTTGCTATTTTGCCTCAAAATTAAGGCTGTGTAGTTGTTGATTTTGGAGTCATGCATTTGGGTGGGCAAAATGAAATTTTCTGTGAGGTATAGGGTTAAAATAGTTGGATATTTGGATTCTACAGTCCTTATTTGCCTTACATACCAAATTTCAGAAATATTGAATGTATGAAAGTATTTTTTTAAAATTAAAAAAAACACTGAGATTTTGCGACACCGCACAGCCTTAATTTTGAGGCAAAATAGCAAAATTATATCCCCCCCTCTAAAATCGGAACTGTAAGGTTTAAGACAAAATAATTTGGCACACTTTCCTAACTCATGAAGGGGAACATTTGTGCCAAATTTGAAGTAATTCGGTGTCGGTGGGTTCAGATTTCGAATTTTTGCTGGTGTTTTGACATGGAATGACCCGTATTAATATATAGATTCTCAGTTAAAAAGCTTAATTGAATCCAACAAAAAAGCATCAGGATGGTGCAAATACTGCACACTGGTCGAAGGCCCTCCCCTTTTTACTACTTCCCCTCCCCCCCTGCTTCATTGGATCAAATTTCTCTCCAAGAAGGTTCGGTTTGGTTTTCAATTACAGCATATCAACATCACTGGGTCATTTAATGCAATACTCCACTTTGGCCCTATCTTGGGTTAGACGGGGTGTCAGAGAGGCCCCCTCCGATCAATCGGCTTGTCACATCAAGCCCTAGCACCTATATGATTGCCCAACCCTATTGCCCTTATAGCAAGCCCCAACCCCTTTTTATCATATGGGTGCTAGAAGGCGGTGACTGCGGGTCTACATGTCCTGGGAATGACGTTAAACTCTATCTGATGGTGAGGTTCCAGTTTTGGAGGTTTGGGGAATGTGGAGCACCCCTTCATCACCATTGCTCCCTGGTCCACTCTGACCCGGAGTGGTAGTATCTGTTAGGGTCCCATCTATGGGTTAAATAGAAAAACACGAGTTGATAAACAAAATTGTATTATGCATTAAGAATGAATTTATTTCAAAACTTTGTCGGCATTAAATGACCCACTGAGGTTGATATGCCGTAAAACAAAACCAAACCAAAACTCACCAACTTCTCACTACTATGAGTTCCATGAAGTACCATTGCTCACCTGAAGATCAAAACACTGTGAAACTCAGAGTTACGGCAAGAATCTTTAGTATTGATTGCTCTACCTAATCAGTATTGAGCATTTTCCTAAATTTAGTGGTCTTAAAATAACCCAACAATGTTTGAGATGCCATAAAATCCAACCAACCAACCATCACTGTGAGGTCAGAGTGGATCCGTTAGGATCTGTTTACACTATATGACCTACAAATGAATATTTCCAGTCTTTTCTTCCTATTTTAAAAGTCGCTGTTTTCCCCCACAGCGAAACGTAATCAAATTAGTTACGACAAATGCAAAATTATCGTACGAGGTTGTTACTATGTTCACTGATTTTACTGTGTCTTATTCTTTTAGATTTTGTCTTTTTTTTAATTTCTAAGAAGATGCTTCAAGCGTGAACATAAGATGAAAGAGAGAGATATGAAAATACTGAGATAGATAGACTAAGAGAGAGAGAAAGAGAGGGACATGGATAGATAGATAGATATGAAGAGACTTTGAGAAAGAGAGAGAGAGATGAAAATACTGAGATAGAGAGAAAGAGACGGATAGATAGATATGATGAGACAGAAAGAGACGGATAGATATGATGAGACAGATAGAAAGATAGGGAGAAATAAAGATAGACTAAGAGAGAAAGAGAAAAACATAGATAGATGTGAAGAGACTTTGAGGAAGAGAGAGAGATGAAAATACTGAGATAGACTAAGATAGAGAGAGAGGGACATAGATAGATAGATATGAAGAGACTTAGAGAGATGAAAATAGTGAGATAGATAGAATAAGATAGAGAGAAAAAGAGATAGATATGAAGAGACTTAGAGAAAGAGAGAGATATGAAAATACTGAGATAGATAAAGATAGCGGGAAAGAGAAGGACATAGATAGATATGAAAGACTTTGAGAGAAAGAGAGATGAAAATACTGAGATAGAGAGAAAGATAGATAGAAAGAGAGACAGTAGATAGAGAAGAGAGAGAGAGATGAAAAATACTGAGATAGATAGACTAAGATAGAGAGAGAAATAGATAGATAGATAGATATGAAGAGACTTTGAGAAAGAGAGAGATATGAAAATACTGAGATAGATAGACTAAGATAGAGAGAAAGAGAGATAGATAGATAGATATGAAGAGAATTAGGAGAAGAGAGAGATGAAAATAGTGAGATAGATAGACTAAGAGAGAGAGAAAGAGAGACATGGATAGATAGATAGATATGAAGAGACTTTGAGAAGAGAGAGAGATGAAAATGAGTGAGATAGACTAGAATAGAGAAAGAGAAGGACGTAGATAGATATAGATATGAAGAGACTTTGAGAAAGAGAGAGATATGAAAATACTGAGATAGATAGACTAATAGATAGAGAGAAAGAGAGGTAAACATAGATAGATAGATAGATATGAAAGAGACTTAGAGAAAGAGAGATATGAAAATACTGAGATAGATGGATAGACTGAGAGAGGGAGAGATATGAAAACACTGAGATAGATACAAAGAGACTTAGAGTAGTAAGTAAGTAAAGTAAAGTCGGCGGGGCAGCCTAATGTCGGTATCAGCCAATCAGCGAGGGAGTCTATCCCCTTTTCAATAGCGCTAGACTAAGGAGATTGTCTTTGCATCTGAAGTGGAGCTGCCACACCTACCATCAGCTCCTTACTTTACCGCACAGATCTCTGTGCTACTCATAACGCTGAGTTGGCGAATCGAACTAGGAACCTTGTGGTTTCTAGTCGAACGCTCTACAGACTGAGCTAACCCGGCCCACAGAGATAAGAGAGGGAGATAGAAAGATATACTGATAGAGAGAGAGGGAGAAAGAGAGAGACAAATAGATATATATATATATACTGATAGAGGGAGAAAGAAAGAGATAGATAGGAAGATATCAATAGAGAGAGGGAGAAGAAGAGATAGATAGAAGATATACCGATAGAGAGTGGGTGAAAGAAAGACAGATAGATAGAAAGATATACTGATAGAGAAAGAAAGGGACAGATAGATAGAAAGATATACTGATAGAGGAGAAAGAAAGAGACAGATAGAAAGGTATACTGATAGAGAGAGGTTGAAAGAAAGAGACAGAGATAGATAGAAAGATATACTGATAGAGAGAGGTTGAAAGAAAGAGACAGAGGTAGATAGAAATAGAGAGAGGGAGAAAGAAAGAGACAGAGATAGCATAGATATACTGGTAGATAGAAGGAGAAAGAAAGAGACAGAGATAGATAGAAAGATATACTGATAGATAGAAGGAGAAAGAAAGAGACAGAGATAGATAGAAAGATATACTGATAGAGAGAGGGAGAAAGAAAGAGACAGAGATAGATAGAAAGATATACTGATAGAAGAAAGAAAGAGAAAGAAAGATATACTGATAGAGAGAGGATGAAAGAAAGAGATAGAGATTGATAGATAGAAAGATATAGAGAGAGGAAAAAGGGGATAGACTTATACCTACATGAATTGATTGAGATCGATTCGGTAAGACTTAGTGACAGAGAAAGGGAGAAATGAGCAGAGAGAGAGAGATAGGGAGATATGAAGGGACTTTGAGAGACAGGGGAAGAGAGAGATAGATAAAAAGATGAGATATATATCTCATCTGTATTATTTGGATTATTCGGACTATTATCCTCATCTTTATTGTTATATCCACTGTATAAATTTCATTAGCGCTATATTGTTTTTGTGTCTGAAGTGGAGCGCCACACCTACCATCAGCTTCTTACTTTACCACACAGATCCCTTACACTGAGTTGGTGAGGGCTGGTATTGAACTAGGAACCTTGTGGTTTCTAGCCGAACACTCTACCGACTGAGCTGAACCAGCCCTTATAAATATCAACTAGGGTTGACATGCGCTATAACCAACTAAACAACGAATTAGAAATCAATAAAACTAAGCAAATATTTATTAAAATCAATTTTTCAAGATCAATATGCAAATTATCATTCCGATTTGCACTATAATACACAATTTGGCTGTATATATCTTATTATAATGGAGATTGTGTGTTTTTCTGTCTGTAACCGAAACTATATTGCTATCGAGTCATAATTACTTATAGTTATTTACATCACATTCTCCATGATTTTATTTATATTTAACCTCAATTATTAATAAAATTGCTTCACCTTTTTATTAGTGCTGTCCATATCTACATAAAAATAACATGCAATTGTATTTATATATACATCAAAATAGCGTTTGCAGTGTGAATGGGAAGGCTAAATTTGCATTATTGATATTAAAATGTGATTTTATTAAATATGTGCTTAGTATTATTGATTTTCTAACTGTTTGGTTTTATTTTTAATGAATATATAAGCAAAAATCTCTTCAATGAATCTTAAATGAAATCCATTAACAAGAAAAAATAAAGTGTCATTTTATTCTTTATTTCCTAATTTAACTAAATAGTTAAATTCAAGAAAAATAACAATGAAAGACGAGAGTGATAGAAGAGTAAGTTTCAGTTGTTCTAATTTTTCGATTATATCCCCTCTGTTTCAAACTTTTTATCTGCATTCTTATTTAGTTTCATTAGCCTTTCTAATTTAATGTGATATTTCATTACATTAAAACTTAAAATACTTGCACCCGGAGGGTTCATAATATTTTGCTAGTATATATATATATATATATATATATATATATTTTTTATTAATTCAACGTTCTGAACTAACAGACGTTCCGAATGATTTTACTAACGGTCATTTCCGTCTTATTTTGTGAATGAACGCGACCGGAACAGCGTGGAAGGTCGGAACGCTTAGTTAATGCGAAAGGGTATCATATTAGGGGAAGAATGGGCCGTGCTGCTTGGCTTTTCTTAAAGACCTCGAGAGATTCGGGCGGCCCAGAAAGCGGTTTTTGACCAAACACCTTACTACTCACAAGCTATGGCCCTTTTCAGTGTAACGATCTTTTGGTTTTGTTTTTTCATTATAATCTAACTCAATATATACTAAGCATATATCTGATAGCTCACCAGCAGGTTTGGTTATTTTGTGATTGTTACGGGCATATCAGATCAATGCACTTAAAAGGTCATTTAATGCCGATAAAGTTTTGAAATAAAACTCAAATTTCTACTGACTAGACTGCCATTGTTGTTTATATCAACTCATGTTTTTTCTATGTTAACCATGAGCCAGTCGGGACCGGCTAACAGTATACCAAACTCCGGGTCAGAGTAGGGCAGGTGAGCAATGGTGATGACGGGGTGCTCACATTCCTAAATCCAAATCTGGACCTCAACCATCAGATAAAAGTTTACACGTTAATTGCCCAGGACATGTAGACCCTGCAGCCACCGCTTCTAGCACCAGTATGATAAAAGGGTTGTGGCTTGCAATGAGGGGCAATAGGCGTTGGGAAAAATATCTAGGTGCTAGGGCTTGACGTGACCAAGCCCGAATTGATCGGAGGGGCCTCTTCTGACCGCTGTGCTAGCCAAGATTAGGGCCAATAGCTGGAAGTATTGCAAGTAAGAAACTAGCTCAATCCGCACCTGGCTCTATCACTTAAAGCATGCATGGGGTTTGAACACCCGGCCAACAGGTGGCCGCATTGAGGGAAGTCTTACCCCCCTCAAGAGGTGGCAAGATCGGGTGCAATTCTAACACCCGCCGACAGGGTGGTAATATCAAATACAGATCATGTTATTGGTGTGTAGATAATAGTATATATATATATATATAATCATGCTGTGTGATTAGCACGGATATCCATGATAATCTCTTGCCAACCTTCTCTATTATTCATTGTCCCTGGGAGGCCCTCTGTGCAACCCACACTGGCGTTAGAATGTACCAAGAATTAGCAGAGTTATGTCAATTTTTAGTTCTCCAACTTGCAGCTTGCAAAAAATGGTGACTATTTGTAATCTATTTTTGTCTGTAAAATGAGTTCTAGAGCTTCCCTACTCGTAAAAATTGATTTATAAAAGCGTTTTTGCCCGAGGAATCTAGAAATCTTAAAGTAAACCAATTTTAAGTTATTGATGATTATTTGATCCCGATGCATCGATGACAAAGATATTTTTCTATTATTATTTCATATCTATTGAACATCATTTGTACCAAAAAGATAGTTTGGTTTTTGCTCAGAACCGAAACTACAATATTTTAAAATTTGTTAAAATTTCTCACTTCAATTTTTCTGAGATTTTGTCCAGGTAACCACAGCATTTGGAAATATGAGACATATATATGCTTTAGTGTATGTGTGTCTAAATCTGTGTGTATTTTTCATATGCGTCTTTGTAGGAAGTGCGTGGTGTAATGGTTAAAGTCATGGGAAATGGACTTGTCTCCCCGAGTTCAAATCCTGGACGTGGTAATTGCATTTCACTTAGCGCTAATACTCTTGGGAAAGGTATGAATCCTACTCTCCCTCCAGCTATGGGTAAATAGCAGGGCAGACTGGGTTCTTTAACCATGGCTAGGTAACCAGTCTAGGAGAAGGAAAACTCTGAATTCAAACCTGTTGAACTCCGCTTAAGAAATTGACCTTGTGTCATATCCTGCTCGTGCGGAGGAGTTGGTAAATATATATATATGCGTCTTTGTTGGGGGGATACGTTGCGTGCATCTGATTATCTCTCTGTGTGTATGAGTATGTTTGAGACATAAAACAAAATGGACGATCACTAACAACAGCTTCAGTCTCAGAAATCTTCTGTCAAAGAGATTTTTATCTCGAAATATTAAGAATAAATTACAGGTTAACAAACAACACCATAGTTACCTTATTTTTCTTTTACACTTGCATTGTGTGATAGACTTTAAAACCAACCACCAAATTAATATAAACACAATGCTACAAGCAAATTATAAAACACACACACACACACACACACACACACACACACATATATATATATATATATATATATATATTGGTTAGGAGGTTGATTTAGAAGGCTATCACAATGCAGTTTGGAATAAATAAAAAATAATAATACGGTAACAATGGTGTTGTGTGTTGACCTGTATTTTTTATTCTTTCTTGAATTTTCGAGGTAATACTTCTTTATCAAAAGAATTGAACTGAAGCAGTACAGCTATGGCATTTCTTCCTAAATGAATTTTTTTTATTTTTTTAGGAAGAAATGCCATAGCTGTACTGCTTCAGTTCAATTCTTTTGATAAAGAGGTATTACCTCGAAAATTCAAGAAATAATAAAAAATACAGGTCAACACACAACACCATTGTTACCGTATTATTATTTTTTATTTATTCCAAACTGCATTGTGATAGCCTTCTAAATCAACCTCCTAACCAATACATACACAATGCTTCAAGCAAATTATGAAACTCTCTTATATATATATATATATATATATATATATATTGTGTATTTTGGCAGCAAATTATTCTCAAGGCATGTGTTATTGAACAACACGGAGTATTCTTTTTTCATTTTTTGTATGGATATTTTTTCCAGCATTTAAAGTCGGAGACAACGTATTAAATATCTTCAATAACTAACACTTACCTAACCCCCCTCTTAAAAATAATAGACTCTCTGAATTTGATAAAAGCATAGATAACAGAACTAAAAATTAACTAAAAACCAAATTACATAACCCCATGAAGACGACTGGAGAAACAGTCGAAAGCGCTCGGAAATTAGTATGAAAAATATCATGAATCAACTCGATCCAGATTCAAAAAGGATAGCCAGAAGACTGGAAAAAATATCCATACAAAAAATGAAAAAAGAATACTCCGTGGTATTCAATAACACATGTCTTAAGAATATATATATATATATTTTATAAAAAAAGAAAGAAGAAGGTCCACAAATGTATCGTTCTCAGAAAAAATGTTTTATTCTTTTTATTTCACATACGCAACACGTGTTTCAGATATTCTGATATCTTCTTCAGGCTTTGATCAATACATATATTGATATATATATATATATATATACACATATACACATATATATATATACATAGGTTATGCGTGTTTCTGTAATTTTTCTGTTATGCTTGTTTAATAATGGTTGAACGCTACGTTATTCTTTTCAATATTTGCGTGCGATTTGCGCGTGACCCGCATGTGACCTGTGCCCAAAAATTGAGAAAAAATTAAAAAAAAAAAAATGATGATGTAACGTTCCACAATCTTTGCGTGCAAGTCGCACGCGGGTCACGGCTTAGTAATAAATTTATTAATTTATTAACCGAGCTTTCATTATTCTTTTAATAGGTATAGTTCATCCGATGTTAGTAAAGTTTTTGTCGTTGTTGTATATGTATGTGCGTATGTGTGTGTTAGGTTTAGTTTAGTTGTGTTTGTGTATATGTCTTAGTTGTATGTTTGTGTATATGTCTTACATATATATAAATATATATACACACTTATTGAAAATAAAATGCTGAGTGTACCATTTGACCTGAGTGAACCTCATCTTTTATCCGCCAAAACTCTTGGAATGAGAAGTGCCCCCTTTTCTTATCGTTACCGATTCTAGTATTTATTCCTAGAGATCACTTCTTTCCTGTCCGTTATTTATCAATATGATTATTTCCAATCCGGTTAATTGAAAATTGTTCATTAATTAATGAACGGTGATTAGTCCGATGGTGCGGGCTGGTGTGTCGGGTTTTGTTTTGAGCACAAAGGATTAATATCGGTGCTTGTTTAGCGATACAAAAAAAACAACCTTTTGTCTGTACCTACATAGATCTACCTGGATAATTACTCATTAATTACAGGTAATAATTAAGATGATTAGTAGGTTCTTACCTGTTGCCATAATAGCATATTTTATATTTGTTTTTCTATTTATAATATATATATATATTATAGGTATATGATATTTGTTAATTATGCTTATATTTTATGCTTCAGTTTAGAATTTTTTGTGAGTGAATGAAAACTCCTTGATGAAGTATTATTTTTATAGTAAAAATCATTGTCCAATGCATTTTTATAGTAAAAATCATTTCCAATGCATTTTTTATAGTAAAAATCATTGTCCAATGCATTTTTATAGTAAAAATCATTTCCAATGCATTTTTATAGTAAAAATCATTGTCCAATGCATTTTTATAGTAAAAATCATTGTCCAATGCATTTTTATAGTTCATTGTCCAATGCATTTTTATAGTAAATCATTGTCCAATGCATTTTTATAGTAAAAATCATTGTCCAATGCATTTTTATAGTAAAAATCATTGTCCAATGCATTTTTATAGTAAAACTCATTTCCAATGAATTTTTATAATAAAAATCATTTCCAATGCATTTTTATAGAAAAAAATCATTGTCTAATGCATTTTTATAGTAAAAAATTATTGTCCAATACATTGGATTAATATCGGTGCTTGTTTTGGGATACAAAAAAACAACCTTTTGTCTGTACCTACATAGATCTACCTGGATAATTACTCATTAATTACCGGTAATAATTAAGATGATTAGTAGTTTCTTACCTGTTGATTTGATAAGAAAAACTGAATAAATGAAAATGGAGTATTTTTCCCAACCCCTCCTCTGCCATGAGCAGACTGCTTGCCATATCAAGGATAAGTCTGCTCTACAATTTACCCATAACTGGGGAATGGGGAGAGAACAGATGGATTCACGGAGGGGGAATAGTTGGATGCATACCTTTCCCTAGTGTTGTATACCCCGATCAAACATTGAACATCGGCTGGTCACGTCAAGCCCTAGCACCTATATGATTTTCCCAACCCTATTGCCCTTATGGCAAGCCCCAACCCCTTTTTATCATATGGGTGCTAGAAGGCGGTGGCTGCGGGTCTACATGTCCTGGGAATGACGTTAAACTCTATCTGATGGTGAGGTTCCAGTTTTGGAGGTTTGGGGAATGTGGAGCACCCCTTCATCACCATTGCTCTCTGGTCCACTCTGACCTGGAGTGGTAGTACCTGTTAGGGTCCCATCTATGGGTTAAATAGAAAACATGAGTTAATAAACAAAATTGTATCATCTATTAAGAATTGAGATTTCAAAACTTTATCGGCATTAAATGACCCACTGAGGTTGATATGCTGTAAAACAAAACAAACCAAACCCCCCTTCCTAGAATGTAAACTTTATAGTAAAAATCATTTCCAATGCATTTTCATAGTAAAAATCATTGTCCAATGCATTTTTATTGTAAAAAATCATTGTCCAATGCATTTTCATAGTAAAAATCATTGTCCAATGCATTTTCATAGTAAAAATCATTGTCCAATGCATTTTCATAATAAAAATCATTGTCCAATGCATTTTCATAGTAAAAATCATTGTCCAATTTTACATTAACGTGTGCAAATTAGTAGTCTGTCTGTTCTCATTATCCCTCGGCTGATAAATCATGATGTATTTATCTTAACAGCCAACAAACATAAGTCCGAAGTTACTTTGCAGGATTTTCTTCTATGCCTTGAAACATTTTCTCAGTTAAGAAAAATATTATGTATATTATATATACTAGCAACAGAAAACACCCACCGGGCAGTGTAAAAATTAATTTTTGAAAGACATTGCCTGAGAGGGTGGGAGTTAAAAATTCAATGTCAGAGGGTTTGTATCATCGTAGGTGGCAAAAGCTGGTATTGAACCAGAAACCTTGCGATTCCTAGTCAAGTGCTCTAATGACTGAGCTAAGCCGGCCCTATGGGGAGATAGATTGTAGATAAATAGCTACAGAGATAGAGACGTATAGCAAAATTAATTTTTTTTCTTTTTTTCTTTTTTTCATTTTTTCATTTTATCATTTCCACTGCATTTTTATAAGAAAAAATCATTTCTAATACATTTTTATAGTAAAAATCATTTCCAATGGATTTTTATAGTAAAAATCAGTTCCAATGCATTTTTATAGTAAAAATCAGTTCCAATGCATTTTTATAGTAAAAATCATTTCAATGCATTTTCATAGTAAAAATCATTTCCAATGCATTTTTATAGTAAAAATCATTTTTAATGCATTTTTATAATAAAAAAACATTTTCAATACATCTTCATAGTAAATACAATTTCTAATGTATTTCTATAGTAATATCATATACGTATGATAAAGGACTCTTCTACATACATACTCTCGTTCACTCTTTTGATAGAGACGGATAGCAAAATTAATTTTTTTTTTTTTTTTTTTTTTCGAAGATTAAATTATTTTCATTTCTCTTCAGACTTATCCGTTTCCATCTTGTCTCCTCTCGAAAGTCCAAAATAAAATCCATTTTTTCTTCTTTTTTTTTTTTTTTTAAATAGGAGAGGTGATAGTAAAATTAGATAAATAAAAAAGCCTTGATATTTTTCTTGTACGGCGAACGAATAATACCAAAGAAAATATTCTAACGTTTCTCGACTGTCTATTGATTCTCTCCTCTGTCTGGCCAGACGGACGGACGGAAGACTTTGGGGGGATATTTATATCATTCTCTAACTGGCTAATCTAGTTGTTGAAAAATGCTGAGATGGGCCTCACCAGACACACCAGCTCTCTCTCTCTCTTCTCTCTCTCTCTCTCTCTCTCTCTCTCTCTCTCTCTCTTTCTCTTTGTCTCTTTCTGTCTCTTTCTTTCTTTCTCTTTCTCTCTCTCTCTGTCTCTTTCTGTCTCTTTCTCTTTCTTTCTTTCTCTATCTGTCTCTTTTCTCTCTCTCTCTCTTTCTCTTTCTCTTTCTCTTTCTCTCTTTCTCTAACGAGTGAGTGCCGCCACGGCGGTGTTTTTGTGTTCATCTTGATTACATTAATTACAGGATGAGATTGGGGTGGGGGGTGGGGTTGTGGAGGGTGGGGTGGTGTTTGGAGAGGTCGAGTGGGGAGGCTGAGATTGAATTAAGAGAGAAAATCTACGAATGTAGATAAACAGGTTGAGTGAAGGGGCGGTTGGGATACAACCCTAGATTTACATAGATATGAAGAAGAAAGAAAGAAAGAAAGAAAAAAGATAGATGTGAAGAGAGAGAAAGAGAGACAGAACCAAGAAGAGAGAAATACACACACACACATACACACACATATATATATAATAATATATATAAAAACACACAATATATATATAAAAAATAAACAAACATCCAAAAAATCTTATTTTCCTTCGCCGAAGAGCATAAGGCTCCGAGTTTGTTTGTTATTGTTCACTCAGCACCCCCTTGCCTCATATGGTAGAGACATCTCAGTATCATTGACAGGTTAATTTTGCAGGAATTTCTCCGTGCTGTATCGTGGCCGAAACAGTATAGTTTCTGACTATCCTGCTGAAATCCCGGTTTCAATTTCTGTCGGCAGGAAATCGTTAGTATATATCGCCGATGAGACTTAATAAAGTTGAAACAGTCTGAACGATATTCTACACACCGAGTAATTCTTTGCGAAATTCACTTGTCATTATTATCTTCTATAATTATCGAATTTATGCGATATGCGCATTGTAATTGCCTTCAAGCAAAAATATAAATGTTAATATATATAATATATATATATATTTTGTTTATAAACTTTGTTTTTGTGAACATTGTTTTTTTGAGTATTATGAAGCATGGAAAAAACAGAACAAAAACAAAAAACAAAACAAAAATCAGAATCTTAATATCCAGCTGTTGTTCTGTCCCTGGTTCGATTAATTCCAATATTTCAGGTGAACCTTCACCCTTTGTCAAGGTATAAAGACTGTGTAAAGAAAAGTAAAATCCAGTATATGGGAGAAAAAAATGAATATATGTATAGAGAGAGATAGATTAAAAAAATGAATGATAGAAAAAAAATGAGTTCAAAAAAAGAATAGAGTACCCATCAAGAATGAATAAAATGCAGAAAAAATATCAATGTATAATTTTTTCTTTTATAATTAAATAATTATTGTAATGAGTAAAAACGAAATTTCCAAAAAATTAATTATTTATTATTTTTTTACATTTTATTTTTCGATTTTGGGTACTTATTTTCTTATAGAAAAGCCACCGTAAATTTTTTTTCTATTTACAACTTCGGTCTTTTATCGTTTTATTTCTACTGTAATTAGTATCAATCAAGGACCAACTCGCCAATATTTTACACTCCCAAAGTAAGGGGGGGGGTCAAAATTAAGTGATCTGAAAAAAATCAGAAAGTTTTGAAATAAAATAAATAATGTATTATAAAGATCATTCATTAATAAATAAACACTGAAAATTTCATTAAAATCCGATAATTTCCTGATTTCTGGTAAATTATTTTCTGTTGTGGGGGCTAAATTAATTTTGTCAAAAACGCATTTTCGGTTCATTTTGGGCCACCTTATTTTAATAGTATTAAAACAAGCTACTATTTATCTAGTATGAAAATATCTACTATTGAAAATTTTTCTCTCATATCTACTGTAATTTCTACTGTAATTAGTATCGAAAATGACCAACTAGCAAAACATTTTACGCCCCCAACATAAGAGGGGTCAAAATTAAGTGACCTGAAAAAAATGAGAAAGTTTTGAAATAAAATAAATAATGCATTATAAAGTTAATTTATTGATAAAGAAACACTGAAAATTCATTAAAATCCGATAATTTCCTAATCTTTGGTAAATTATTTTCTGGGGGGGGGGGCTAAAGTCATTTTGTCAAAAACGCATTTTAGGCTCATTTTGGGTATACCTAACATGGGGTTAACGGCCCTGGTTACTGGGTTTCTCGCCTATGTCTGAAGATAGCATAGACAGGAAATGTCAGCATCCAGAGGCCATTGACTCCATGTCCACACTACCTTACACATTGCATTATATATATATATATATATATATATATTCATATCTTATATATCTTCAGTAGAAAATAACCCATGCCATAAAAATCCAACCAACCAACAGAAACTATAACAGATGTAGACTACGCAGTTGATCTAGCACTTCTTGCAAATACACCTGCCCAAGCCAAATCTCTGTTACATAGCCTAGCATAGGCAGCAATAGGCATTGGTCTCTATGGGAATTCAGAGTATTAATTGGCAAGCCTCTGAAATTAGTAAACCAGTTCATATACCTAGGTACCAAGGTCTCATCTACAAAAAGCAATATGTTTTGTTGAACACGACAGACATTTCCTGTCTGACGAGTTTCTTTTCTATCCTTTCCAATTGTCTAATGCAATACTCCACTTTGGCCCTATCTTGGGCTAGACGGGCAGTCGGAGAGGCCCCCTCCGATCACTCGGATGGTCACGTCAAGCCCTAGCACTTATATGATTTTCCCAACCCTATTACCCTTATGGCAAGCCCCAACCCCTTTTTATCATATGGGTGCTAGAAGGCGTTGGCTGCGGGTCTACATGTCCTGGGAATGACATTAAACTCTATCTGATGGTGAGGTTCCAGTTTTGGAGGTTTGGGGAATGTGGAGTGGTAGTACCTGTTGGGGTCCCATCTATGGGTTAAATAGAAAAATGTATTTATAAACAAAATTGTATTATCCATTTAGAATTGATTTATTTCAAAACTTTATCGGCATTATGCATTATGCATTATGGTTGATATGCCGTAAAACAAACTAAACCAACCAATTGTCTAGCCATCTTTTCTTTTTTTTATGTATGGGTGGAATTGGTGAATGAATCCACCAAAGGTTCTTACACTAGCACTTTCCGCACTACTAAGTGCCATCATCAGGTGTGAAGTGGTGAGATGTTTCAGTGGTCCATTTTTTATACAAACAGAGTAACAGTAGGAATAAGTAGGAGGAGGGACTCACAAGTTTATAAGAAATGTTATGGGGAATGGGGGGGGGGGAGAACTGGCAGGAAATTATAGACATTTGAGAATGTGTTGGCTGTATTCAAAGTTGATCTTATTTAGGATAGTTTTTTTATTGTTTAATGTATAGAAAGCAATATCATTGTTAGCTGCGTTTTGGCCAATATGCCCTCCGGCCTTCTTCAGGTATTTCTTCTCGGACTCGGGAACCTTCTTGTTGTAATCGGGAGCCATCACGGAACTCTGAACCCAACCCTTTATTCAGTCCACGGGGGTGTCCTGTTCTCATACCCCGTGGATTGAATGAGGGTGAGTTCAAAGTTCTGCAATTGCTCCCGATTACGACAAGGAAGTTCCAGACTATGACAAGAAAGTTCCCGAGTTCGAAAAGAAGGTTCCTGAGTCCGACAAGAAATACTTGAAGAAGGCTGGAGGGCTTATCGGCTGAAATGTTGTACAGATAACAATGAAGATGAGGACAATAGTCCGAATAATGCAGATAATACTAATCATCAAGCCTTGACTCAAACATTCAGAGAAATACTCGATATTTTGGTTAATCATTGGAGAGTGGTTTCAAAAGATCTTTTGATTCCAGAAAGGTGTTGAGATTGTATTTGTGGTAATTGAGGGGAAAAATAAGATAGATCAGTAGCCTGGCTGTCAAAAGGTCACAAAAAAAGTCACAAAAAAGGTCACAAAAAAGAATTTAGAGAGACAGACAGATACAAAGAGAGAAATGCAAACAGGTCTATATAAGCAATTGGCCAATTAAAGAGGAGAGAGAGAGAGAGATAGGAAGAGAAGTAGGGGGAGGGGTAGAGAGGCAAATATACTGTTGGATAGAGAGAAAGAAATTGACATTTCAATTGAGAGAGAGAGAGAGAGAGAGAGAGAGAGAGAGAGAGAGAGAGAGAATTAAACAGACCCACATAATCAGTTAGATAGTGAGAAAGAATTGGCATATCAACTGAGGGAGCGAGCGAGAGAGATAAGAAAAAGAGAGAGGGTAGAGAAAGAGAGAGAGGGAGAGAGAAAGGCAAATACATACATAGTTGGATAGAAAAAATGGGCATATCAACTGAGAGAGAGAGAGATGCAAGTTGTATGCAAATAAACTGAGAATTGAACAGAGAGAGAGAGAGAGTTGGTAAATCAAGAGAGAGAAAGAATTGTCCAATTGACTGAGAGAGAAAAGGAAAGAGTTGGTAAATAGAGAGAGAGAGAGAGAGAGAGAGTTGGCAAATTAAGTGAAAGAGAGAGAGAAAGAGTTGGCCAATTGACAGAGAGAGAGAGAGTGAGAGATCAAGAGAGAGAGAGTTGGAAAAACAAGAGAGAGAGAGAGAAAGAGTTGGCCAATTGACAGAGAGAGAGAGAAAGAGAGAGAGAAAGAGTTGGACAATTGAGAGAGAGAGAGAGAGAGAGAAGAGTTGGACAATTGAGAGAGAGAGAGAGAGAGAAAGAATAGGCCAATTGACACAGAGAGGGGGAAGGGGTGAGAGTTCGCAAATCTAGAGAGTGAGAGAGAGAGAGAAAAGCTGGCCAATTGACAGAGAGAGAGAGAGTGAGAAAGAGAGAGTGAGAAAGAGAGAGGTAGAGAGTTGGCCAATCTAGGGAGAGAGAAAGAGTTGGCCAATTGACAGAGAGAGATAGAGTGTTGGCAAATCGAGAGAGAGAGAGAGAAATGTAAACAGGTCGACATGATCAGAAAATTCCAACAACGGCAGAGCAGAGTTTCAGCGCTAAATGCAAGAATGCATCTTTCTGCCATTTTGCAAGTCAAAGAAGAAGAAGTAAAATGAAAAAGCCAATCAAAGAGGAAAGCGGATTCCAATTGCGGAAGGTCAAGAACGGGAGGGGAGGGGGAGGGGTGAATGCTGCTGCTGATGAAAAGGTCAACACAGAAACCCCCCTACTTCCACACTCTCCTTCTTCACACTCCCCCCCCCCCAACACAAAGACACAAACATGAATAGTTTTTTTAGTTTTTTTTAAGATAGATAGATAGGTAGGTAGAGAAAGTGCAAATCCAGGTAGTTGGCTTGCTAGCTATGAACAATTTGAAATATATATATATAATATATATATATATATATATATATATATATATAGAGAGAGAGAGAGAATCCAGCTTGTTAGCTATGAACAATTTGATATATGTATATATATATATATATATATATATCTTCTCTCTTTCTCTCAATTGATTTGTATCTCTCTTCTCTCTCTTTCTTCCCTCTCTCAATTGATTTGTATCTCTCTCTTTTCTCTCTCTTCACTTTGTCACTTTCCTTCTCTCTCTCTCCTCTCTCTCCTCTCTCTCTCTCCTCTCTTTGTCTCTTCTATCTCTCTCTATCCTCTCTTTCTCTCTCAATTGGTGTGCATCTCTCTCCCTTCTCTTCTCTCTCAATTGATTTGTATCTCTCTCTCTCTCTCTCTCTCTCTCTCTCTCTCTCTCTCTCTCTCTCTCTCAATTGATGTGCATCTCTCTCTTTTCTCTTTTTTCACTTTGTTACTTTCCTTCTCTCTCTTACTCTCTCCTCTCTATGTCTCTTCTATCTCTCTCTATCCTCTCTCTTCCTCTCTCAATTGATTTGCATCTCTCTCTCTCTCTCTCTTTCTAAATATATATATAGAGAGAGAGAGACAGACAGACAGACAGACAGACAGAATACAAATCCAGCTTGCTACCTATATATATATATATATATATATATATATATAGAGAGAGAGAGAGAGAGAGGGGGAGAGAGAGAGAGGGTGCAAATCCAGCTTGCTATGAACAAATTGATATAGATAGAACAGCCATAGATAGATAAAGACGAAGATAGATATAACCAATTTGATGTAGATAGACAGAGAAGAGAGAGATGAAATAGATAGATGCATATGAATTGAGAGAGAGAGAGAGGAAGAGAAAGAAGAGAGAGAGAGATGCACATCAATTGAGAGAGAAGGGAGAAAAGAGAGAGAGAGATGCACATCAATTGAGAGAGAAGAAAGAGAGAGAAGAGAGATGCACATCAATTGAGAGAGAAAGAGAGAGGATAGAGAGAGATAGAAGAGACAAAAAGATGAGAGAGAGAGAAGGAAAGTGACAAAGTGAGAGAGAAGAGAGAGAGAGAGAGAGATACAAATCAATTGAGAGAGAAGAGAGAGAGAGAGAGAGATACAAATCAATTGAGAGAGAGAAAAAAAAAGAGAGAATACAAATCAAGAGAGAGAGAAAAAAGAGAGAGATACAAATCAATTGAGAGAGAAGAGAGAGAGAGAGAGATACAAATTCAATTGAGAGAGAGAGAAAAAAGAGAGAGATACAAATCAATTGAGAGAGAGAGAGAGAGAGAGAGAGATACAAATCAATGAGAGAGAAGAGAGAGAGAGAGAGATAAAATCAATTGAGAGAGAGAGAAAAAAAGAGAGAGATACAAATCAATTGAGAGAGAAGAGAGAGAGAGAGAGATACAAATCATTGAGAGAGAAGAGAGAGAGATACAAATCAATTGAGAGAGAGAGAGAGAAAGAGAAGAGAGAGATGCACATCAATTAAGAGAGAGAAGAGAGAGAGAGATGATAGAGAGAGATAGAAGAGACAAAGAGAGGAATGAGAGAGAGAGAGAAGGAAAGTGACAAAGTGAAGAGAGAGAAAAGTGAGAGATGCAAATCAATTGATAGAGAGAAGAAAGAGAGAGAGAGAGAGAGAGAGATACAAATCAGTAGAGAGAAGAGAGAGAGAAGAGATACAAATCAATTGAAGAGAGAGAGAAGAAGAGAGAGAGAGAGATACAATCAATTGAGAGAGGAAGAAAGAGAGAGAGATACAAATCATTGAGAGAGAGAGAAAGAGAGAGAGATACAAATCATTGAGAGAGAGAAGAAGAGAGAGAGATACAAATCAATTGAGAGAGAGAAGAAAGAAAGAGAGAGATACAAATCAATTGAGAGAGAAAGAGAGAGAGAGAGAGAAGAGAGAGAAGAGAAGAGAGAGAGAGATACAAACAATTGAGAGAGAGAGAGAGGAGAGAGAGAGAGATACAAATCAATTGAGAGAGAGAGAGAGAGAGAGAGAGATACAAATCAATTGAGAGAGAGAAGAAAGAGAGAGAGATACAAATCAATTGAGAGAGAGGGAAGAGAGAGAGAGAGAGAGAGAGAGATACAAATCAATTGAGAGAGAGAGAAAAAAAAGAGAGAGAGAGAGATGCACATCAATTAAGAGAAAGAAGAAAGGGAGAGAAGAGAAATAGAGAGAGAGATGCAAATCAATTGAGAGAAAAGAGAGAGGATAGAGAGAGATAGAAGAGACAAAAAGAGGAGAGAGAGTGAGAGAGAGAAAAGAGAAAGAGAGATACAAATCAGTAGAGAGAGAAAGAGAGAAGAGAAAGAGAGAAAAAAAAAATGATGTGAGGAATTTACTTCAAAATGTCAAGTGACTGTTTGAATAAATATTCCATGAAGGTTCTCTTGTGTTCTTTCTGGTTTTCAAGAACACACGAATAATCAGATTCCCACTTTTTATCACACTTTGCCAAAGCGCTTAACAAATTAGACAAACTGCCCGAAAAATTCTTCCCTTGGAGATTTTTTTGCGTTTTTTTTTTTCCTTCTTCCTTTTTTGGATTTCTTTCAAGGAGTGGAAACGGTATCGGTCAGAGGAAACACAGAACTCTTTTGGCGCTTGTACACCGAGTTCTTCATATGATTGATGACTGGCATTATTTTTGCACTGATTCCTTCTATTAAAAGGCATGAAACCAAAAGAAAAATTATCCTTATTTTCCTCAATCTTTGGTTGTTGGTGATGTCATGTAATAAAGAGTTATCTTTCTTTATTAAGAGAACTCTCCTATTTCGAAAAACATTGTCAGCATTTCTGTTGATTATGTAGTGTGTGTATATATATATATATATATATATATATATATATATACACATACACTATCAGTGGCTACCCAGTGTTGCCTGGGTAGTATTGAAGTCAGTCTACTGTTGGTTTGAATAACAGCAACTAGCTAAGCACAACTGAAGCAGTGTCCAAGACAGTTGGTATTTATAGAAATCAAGAATAGTCAATTTATGCATTTGGGTGATTCCATTCCTTGAGTTCTGATTGGCTGCTTGGTTTCTATGATATTGTGAAGTTTTATAAATACCCTGTCATTCTGCAGTAGAATTGCAACAAGACGGGATTGTATTAAGTTACAACTGCTTGTTGCCGTGTCTTGCCAATTCGACGGTAATTGGAACTTAGTTTGATTATTCTTCAGGTAGAGGGGGATTTTTTAAGTTATTCCTGCATGAATCAAATCTCTATTATTTTTGCTCAAAAACCAAGCCCTGGTGATATTTAATGTGTATATATATTTACTTTGTCGTTAATTGTTTTATTTTCGAAGTTTCTTCCGGACATACACAAAAACACAACTGCCCTATATATATGTACTAGAAGTGGCTACCCGGTGTTGCCTGGGTATGTTGTACAAATAACAATGAAGATGGGGACAATAGTCCGAATAACGCAGATAATGCTAATCTTCAAGCCTCATCTCAAACATTCAGAGAAATAGAATTTTTCCTTCCTTAAATAGAATTATCATGGACAAACAATTATGAAATGCTAATTAGAATTCTTCACACATCTCTAAATAGAAGCATCAATATCATCATGGATCACTGTTACCTATGAAATGCTAATTAGAATCCTTCACTCCTTCCTAAATAGAAGCATCAATATCATTATGGACTGTTGTTAACTATAAAATGCCAACAAGAATTTTTCACTCCTTCCTAAATAGAAGCATCAATATCATCATGGACAGATGTTAACTATGAAATGTTAATTAGAATCCTTCACTCCTTCCTAAATAGAAGCATCAATATCATTATGGACTGTTGTTAACTATAAAATGCCAACAAGAATTTTTCACTCCTTCCTAAATAGAAGCATCAATATCATCATGGACAGATAACTATGAAATATCAAAAATATAATAAGAAAGTAAGAAAGAAAGAGTGTAGGTGAAAGATAGAGAGAGGGCGTGAGCATGTGGAAGCAATGACTCTAATCAGTTAAACAAAACGAAAAGATGAAAAGAAAAAGAGTGAGTGAGAGTTAAATGAAGATTATCATACTTTTTACATATTGAACTATTTGGCAATAACTCTTAAGTAAACATATCAAACATTGTAATTATTGAAGTCAGTTAGTCTACTGTTGGTTTTAATAACAGCAGCTAACTAAGTACAACTCAAGCAGTGTCCAAGACAGTTGGTATAAATAGGACTCAAGAATGATCCATCCATGAATTTGGGTGATTTGGGTGATTCCATTCCTTGAGTTCTGATTGGCTGCTTGACTGCTTGATTTGAATGACATTGTGGAGTCTTATATATACTCTGTCATTTTGCAGTGGACCTTGTCGCTTTCGGGATTGTATTGAGTTACAACCGTTTGCTGCCTTGTCTTCCCAGTTCAACGGTAATTGGACTTATTATCATTATCATTATCATACTGTAGCATATTCACAGGTCCTGCTAGTAAAGAGAGTTAATTGAAGATTATCATACTTTTTACATATTGAACTATTTGGCAATAGCTCTTAAGTAAACATATCAAATATTGTAATAATCAAATTATCATTTCCACAGGTCCTGCTAGTCAAGATTATTATACTTTTTACATATTGAACTATTTGGCAATAGCTCTTAAGTAAACATATCAAATATTGTAATAATCAAATTATCATTTCCACAGGTCCTGCTAGTCAAGATTATCATACTTTTTACATATTGAACTATTTGGCAATAGCTCTTAAGTAAACATATCAAATATTGTAATAATCAAATTATCATTTCCACAGGTCCTGCTAGTCAAGATTATCATACTTTTTACATATTGAACTATTTGGCAATAGCTCTTAAGTAAACATATCAAATATTGTAATAATCAAATTATCATTTCCACAGGTCCTGCTAGTCAAGATTATCATACTTTTTACATATTGAACTATTTGCAATAGCTCTTAAGTAAACATATCAAATATTGTAATAATCAAATTATCATTTCCACAGGTCCTGCTAGTCAAGATTATCATACTTTTTACATATTGAACTATTTGGCAATAGCTCTTAAGTAAACATATCAAATATTGTAATAATTAAATTGTGGTATATCCACAGGTCCTGCTAGTCAAGAATTAATAAAATAAAATGTCTTCGGTATAAAATGACCCAACAAGGGTTGACATGCCGTAAAATACAACCAACCAACAAGCCAGTCAACCAGCCTAATAAAAGGCTGTCCGTCACTTTTAACCCTTGGAAAACGGCTTTTCTCGGAAAAGAGTCGGAAAGTAGGAAGTGAATGTTTGGAGTGGCAGGAAACGGTCGGTTCGTGTCGGAAAAAATAAGTAGAAGGGACTATAAAGATAAAAAAATGGGAAAAGGCTTTTGTACAGGACAACTTAACGGCAAGTGGTGGATAAAGTTGGTGGTGGGTTGAATTTTAAGTGATGTGCTGAGAGAAAGAGAGAGTTGAGATCAAGAGATTTATGATGAGAAAGGGAGAGAGAGAGACACATTTTAAGGTAGAGAGAGAGAGAGAGAGAGAGAGAGAGAGAGAGAGAGAGAGAGAGAGAGAGAGAGAGAGTTATGTAAAGAAGGGATAATAAACAAAGGGGAGGAGAGAGATTTTGAATGAGGGGGGGAAGATATAGAAAAGAGAGAGAGAGAATTTTAAGGTGAGAGAAAGAGTGAGAGATAGAGGGATTTTTAAAAATAGGGATGGTGTGAGAGAGAGAAGGGGAGGTTTATGATAAGGAAGGAAGGGAGAGAGACATGTTAAGGTGAGAGAGAGAGAGGGTAAGAGTTTGTGAGAGAGGGGAGATTTTTAAAAAGAGGGATGGTGAGAGAGAGAAAGAGTGCTAGCTATGTAAAGAGAGGAGAAATAAAACGAAGGGGAGAAGAGAGATTTTGAATGAGAGGGGGGAAAAGAGGAATGGTGAGAGAAAGAGAGAGAGATATAGCTATGTAAAGAGAGTAGGAATAAACTGAAGGGTAAGAAAGAGAGCTATATAATGAGAGTAAGAATAACCTGATGAAGGGGAGGAGAGTGATTTTTTTAGGTGATGGATAGAGGGAGGGTGAAGTAGAGAGAGAGAGTGCAGTAATAAAGATGAAGGGGAGGAGAGTGGCTTTGAAAGGTGTAAGTGAGAGGGAGTGAGGAAGGGAGAAAGATAGATAAAGAAAAAAGAGGGAATAACTCTAGAAGGGGGAAGAGGGGTATTTTGAAAGGTGAGGGGGAGGGATTGTGAGGAAGCAAGAGAGAGGGGGGAATAAAAATATAGAAGGGGAGGAGTGATTTTTGAAAAAATCAGGGAGGGGTTATGAGGAAGAGAGAGAGATATGTAATGAATATAAAAAATGGGGTTATCTAAAGTCTGTATCAGTCAGAGAACGAGGGAGTCTATCCCTTTTTCACTAGCGCTAGACCAAAGAGATTGTTTTCGCACCTGAGGCAGAGCGCTACTCCTACCATCACTTTACTTTACTTTACAGATCCATGTGCTACTCGTACACTGAGTTGCCGAGGGCGGAATTGAACTAGAAACCTCGAGGTTGCCAGCCGGACACTCTACTAACTGAGCTAAACCTGCCCTTGGGAGATAAAACGTAGAAGGGGAGAGGTATTTTGAAAAAAGAAGAGGAGAGAGAAATACAGTGAGAGGGGGGGATAAAATGTTGAAGAGGGGGGAGGAGGGAGATTGACAATGAGAGGGGGGGGATAAAATGTTGAGGAGGAGGAGGAGGGGGATTGACAATGAGAGGGGGGATAAAATGTTGAAGAGGAGGAGGGAGATTGACAGTGAGAGGGGGAGAATAAAATATCGAAGGGGAGGAGAGGAATTTTTTAAAAAAGATGAAATACAATGAGGGGGGGGGGGGGATATTGAAGAGGAGTTGGGGGGATTGTGAAAAAAGAAGGGGAGAGAGAAATGTAATGTGGGGGGGGGGATAAAACGTTGAAGGGAGGAGAGGGATTTTTTGATAAGAGGGGAAAGAGTGACATTGAGCAGAGAGAGAGAGATCTAGCTATGTAAAGAGAGGAGAAATGAAGGGGAGGAGAGGGAGAATAAAAAGAGAGAGAGCTATATAATGGGAGGGAGGGGTTTTGAGGAAGTGAGAGATATATAATGAGAGGGGGTGATCAAACGTTGAAGGGGAGGAAGAGGCATTTTTAAAAAATGACGGTGGGTGAGGGATTGTGACGAAGAGAAAGAAATGTAATGAAGGGGGGGGGAGAAATTTAGAAAAATGTAGGGCAAGAGGGGGGGGGAATAAAATGTTGAAGGGGAGGAGAGGGATTGTGAAGAAGAGAGAGAGAAATAAAACAAGCAATGAAGGGGAGGAGAGGGATTTTGAAAAAAAAGAAGTAGAGAGAAATATAATGAGAGGGGGAAATAAAACATTGAAGGGGAGGAGAGGGAATTTGAAAAATAATGATTGTAAGGCTGAGAGAGAGAGAGAGAGAAAAAAAAAAAAACGATGAAGGGGGGAGAGTGAAGGGGTGAGGGATTGTAAGAGAGAGAGAGAGAGAGAGAATAACAATGATGAAGGGGAGGTGAGTGAGGGGGAGTGATTGTAAGAGAGAAAGAGAGATTAAAAAATGATGAAGGGGAGGAGAGTGAAGGGGTGAGGGATTGTGAGGAAGACAGGGAGAGAATAACAATGATGAAGGGGTGGTGAGTGAGGGGGAGTGATTGTAAGAGAGAGAGAGAGAGAGAGATTAAAAAATTCATGAAGGAAGGAGGATGAAAGGTTAAGTGATTGTGTGAGAGAGAAAAATTTTTTAAAAAAAACGAAGGGGAGGAGGGAGAAATATAATGAAGGGGGGGGGGAATGAAAACGTTGAAGGGGAGGAGAGGGAATTTTAAAAATATTGGGATGGAGTGATTATGAGGCAGAGAGAGAAATAAAAACATTGAAGGGGAGGAGAGTGATGGTCTGAGGGATGTGAAGAATTTAGAGAGATGTAGTGAGAGGGGGAGGAATGAACGTTGAAGGTGAGGAGTGTGAAATAAGATATCTTTTTTTTTTCTTTTCTATTCCGATATTCCTGTAACATCCGCAATATATTAAAGGCTAAGTGGAATTTAAAGTGCTTATTTGTGACGGACGTTTTGGAGGCCTGGAAAATCAGGATTTAAGCTTTTTATAAATATGAACATTAGGAATCACTTCCTATGATGCCCCACACAATGGCAGGGGGTGCTGATAGATTTTTTTAATTTAGGTTCAAGTGTTAAGCTATGTTAAGTCTTCTACGTTATTTTTGCCCTTAATCAGGATTGAACCTTCAACCTCCAGATAATTGTCACTTACAAGTGTATTAACTCAACCTTTTATTCAATACGCCATTTCCGCCCTGTCGGCTGGGGCGTTAGAATGCACCGACTGCACCTCTGCAGAGGGGTAAGACTCCCCCAATGGGGCCACCTGTTGGCCGTGGGTGGCGACCCATGATGCTTAAGGCTAGAACCCAGGTGGATGAGCAGTTCATGACATGCAATACTCCACTTTGGCCCTATCTTGGGTTAGACGGGCAGCCGGAGAGGCCCCCTCCGATCAATTGGCTGGTCAAGTCAAGCCCTAGCACCTATATGATTTTCCTAACCCTATTGCCCTTATGGGCAAGCCGCAAACCCCTTTTTATCATATGGGTGCTAGAAGGCGGTGGCTGCGGGTCTACATGTCCTGGGAATGACGTTAAAATCTATCTGATGGTGAGGTTTGGAGGTTTGGGGAATGTAGAGCACCCCATTCATCACCATTGCTCCCTGGTTCACTCTGACCCGGAGTGGTAGTACCTGTTAGTGTCCCATCTATGGGTTAAAGTAGAAAAATGTATTTATAAAAAAATTGTATTATCCATTAAGAATTGATTTATTTCAAAACTTTATCGGCATTAAATGACCCACTGAGGTTGATATGCCGTAAAACAAACCAAACCAAACAAACCATTACGCCATTTGATGAAAAGAAAGAAGAAAAAAGAGTGAGTGAGAGTTAAATCAAGATTATCCTGGAGTCCTACAAGGAGATATGTTAGCACCGTGTATCTTCTTCTTCTTCTAATGGAGATTGTGTGTTTATCTGTCTGTAACCGAAACTATGTCACTCCTCAAGTCACAATTCCCTTTGTTATTTGCACCCCGTTCTCTGTGATTTTATTTTTATTTAAATCTCAATTTAAATAAAATTAGTATCATCTGCATTATTCGGACTATTGTCCTCATTTTCATTGTTATCTGTACAATTTACTTTATATATACGGCAGGAGTTTGTTTCTATTTTTCTTATGTATTATGGGAGACACCCGTGGTTATACCCTCATATTCAAATCTTTACTTATTTTCTAGAGTAGCTGGCTGACATTTATTATTCTCTTCTGTTTCTTGTTGTCTGTAGCTATCTTCACGGCTTTTTCTAACTGGTATTTGTTGACTGCTTAACGGGTAAGAAGGATTTGGTTTAAGCTACCGAAAGGGCCTCTTAACTCAACGCTCCTGATGCTACAGTGAGAGAGCATAAACATGGTAACGGCCTTCTTCAGGTATTTCTTGTTGGACACGGGAACCTTCTTTTCGGACTCGGGAACCTTCTTGTCGTAATCGGGAGCCATCACAGATCTTTGAACCTAACCCTTTATTCAATCCACGGGGATATCCTGTTCTCATTCCGCTAACCATAGCTGGGGTACAGGTGTTAAGCTGTGTTGATTATTAATCTATGTTACTGCTGCCCTTGGCTAGGATTGAACCTGCAGTCTAGAGATAACTGTCACTTAGAACTGTCTTAACCTAACTCCTTTATCCACTAGGCCATGGGTCCAATTGGACAATCCAGTGTGAATTTTGGGAACTTATAAACCTAATGTCTTGTTTTTGGCTAGAATATCTACCTATTCACTTAAATAAAACTGTTTTACATTATTAATACTGTTGGCTTTATCTACATACTTATAACATGCAATTGTATATACAACAAAATCGCGGTTTACTGTGTTAATGAGAAGGCTACTTTGCATATTGATATTAAAAATTTGATTTTAATAAATATGTGCTTCATCATCATTCTGTCACGGAATTAGCACGGATATCCATGACAATCTCTCGCCAACCTTCTCTATCCTGCATTGTCCCTGGAGGTCCTCTGCGCAGCATCAAGTAACCATGCTGGGTGGCCCACACTCGCATGTCCACGTGTTGGCTTCCACAGGAGAACATCGTTTATGAGTTTGTCCTTGCTTCTCCAACAGTGTCCAGCATGCCTTGTCCTCCTCACTCAGATGGTTTGTGAGATGGGGGGCAGGTGGCCGTACAGCTGCTTCTTTGTCGGGTGTTGTTTCCACGACTTGTTCAAGACTACACGTGTATTGCAAGAGCTCGCTTAATTACCGCCCAATAGGGTGGCTTTTAAGCTAATTTCAGATATATCATTCATATCAAAAATATCACCTCGACCCCGACTACACCCCCAAAAAAAAAAATTGGCGGAGAAAAATCTAAATTGATTGTCCAAATTGTGTATCACGACCAACATCACAATTCCCTTAGTTATTTATATTATATTCTCCGGGATTAGATTTATTTACAGTTCGTGACACCACTCTGCAGAATTAAAATCGCATTTGGCATGTTCAATTTAGATTTTTCTAAAAAATTTTTTTTTAGCAGGGGACGGTGGTAATTTTTTGTATATGTCATCTGTAGATTAAAATTAGATCCTGGAGAATATGGCATAAATAACTAAGGGAATTGTGATGCTGGTAGTGATGCACAGAATTAAAGACACATTGGGCACAATCCATTTAGATTTTCCACTCAAATTTATTTTTCTTTTTTGGGGGGCATTAATTTTAGAATTAATGTCTTGATTTGATTTGACAAAAATAACTAAGGGAATTGTGATGTTGGTAGTGATGTGCAGAATTTAAAATACGTTTGGCACGATCAATTTAGACTTTTATCTCTATCTTTTTTTGTGATATTTTTCTGTATATGTTATCTGTAGATGAAAATAAGATCCTGGAGAATATGGCATGAATAAGTTAGGGAATTGTGACGTCGGTAGTGATGCACAGAATTAAAGACACTTTGGGCACAATCAATTTAGATTTTTTTCTCCCTAAATTTTTTTTGTATATGTTCGCTGTAAATAAAAAAATAGGATCCTTGAGAATATGACATAAATAACTAAGGGAACTGTGACATCAGTGGTGACACACCTAATTAAAAATTAGAAACACATTTTTTTTTTTTTTTTTGGCATGATCAATTTAGATTTTTCTCTCAATTTCTTTTTTCTTTTCTTTTTTTTTTTTTTTGGGGGGGGGGGTAGAGGTGATATTTTTTTTTCGTAGTTAATCTTTGATTCGATTTGACAAAAATAACTATGGGAATTTTGACGTTGGTGGGGATGTGCAGAATTTTAAAAAAATGGGGGGGGGGTAGAGGTGATATTTTTTTTCGTAATTAATATCTTGATTTGATTTGACAAAAATAACTATGGGAATTGTGACGTTGGTGGTGATGTGCAGAATTTTAAAAAAATTGTGGGGGGTAGAGGTGATATTTTTTTCGTAGTTAATATCTTGATCGATTTGACAAAAATAACTATGGGAATTGTGACATTTGTGGTGATGTGCAGAATTTAAAAAAAAATTGTGGGGTGGGGTAGAGGTGATATTTTTTTTTTGTAATTAATATCTTGATTTGATTTGACAAAAATAACTATGGGAATTGTGACGTTGGTGGTGATGTGCAGAATTTTTAAAATTGGGGGGGGGGGTAGAGGTGATTTTTTTTTTTCGCATTAATATCTTGATTCGATTTGACAAAATAACTATGGGAATTGTGACGTTGGTGGTGTGCAGAATTTTAAAAAAAATTGTGGGGGGGGGTAGAGGTGATATTTTTTTTCGTAGTTAATATCTTGATTTGATTTGACAAAAATAACTATGGGAATTGTGACGTTGGTGGTGATGTGCAGAATTTTTAAAAAATTGTGTGTGGGGGGGGTAGAGGTGATATTTTTTTTCGTAATTAATGTCTTGATTTGATTTGACAAAAATAACTATGGGAATTGTGACGTTGGTGGTGATGTGCAGAATTAAGAATACATTTGGCACAATCAATTTAGATTTTTCTTTTCTAATTATTTTTTTGGGGGGGGGGGATGATTTTTTTTTTTTTTTTTTTTTTGGTCTATGTCGGCTGTCTCCTACCCGTCATCTAAAACACTGATTATTTGCAATTAATTCCTTGAGTTCGATCGCGCTAATGCAGACTCTGGCTAATCCAACTGACGACTTTTGTGTGAATTAACTTTTTTTTCTCTTTTTCTTTTTTGTTGATTTTTTGAGTAACCCAATTTATAAATATCAAAATGAGATTTAATTGACAAAAAAGAAAAAGGAAGATTAAAAAATAATCTGGATGATAGACTAATAATTAATTTTAGATAAATGATTATATGCCTCATTATGTAAGACTAAAATAAGTAGGATATATATATATATTATATATTATTTTTTTTTTTTTTTTTTTTTTTTTTTTTTTGCAGGATATGTGCTTAATTGAAGTCATATCTAATTTTTGAAACTTAATTAGTTAATAATTTAATTAATGAATTTAGGCAGGCATATATGTTCAAATGTAAGGCTAAACAAATCGAGAAAATGTCAATCCTTGCCCTTATGGCAAGCCCCGATCCCTTTTTATCATATGGGTGCTAGAAGGCGGTGGCTGTGAGTTTACATGTCCTGGGAATGACGTTAAACTCTATCTGATGATGAGGTTCCAGTTTTGGAGGTTTGGAGAATGTGGAGCACCCCTTCATCACCATTGCTCCCTGGTCCACTCTGACCCGGAGTGGTAGTACCTGTTAGGGTCCCATCTATGGGTTAAATAGAAAAATGTATTTATAAAAAAATTGTATTATCCATTAAGAATCGATTTATTTCAAAACTTTATCGGCATTAAATGACCCACTGAGGTTGATATGCTGTAAAACAAAACAAACCAAACCAAAATGTCAATCCCTGTATGTACATTTCGACCTATTAGGTCTCATCAGCAAGGTTATAGACATGGGAGACTGCTCCGTGTGTGACTTGAAACCTTGACTGCCAAGCTGACAGGTGGGGACTCTAACCATTACACCAGCTGGCCTTCCCAGATTTAGTTATATTCCACTTTTTGGTGACTTGTCGCACGACAGTATGAAAGTAAGTAAACAAACAATGTGTTTATTTTTTATATGGCCTTTTAGCAGACAATTTTTGATGAGACCTAATAGGTCGAAATGTACATACAGGGATTGACATTTTATCCTTTTGTTTAGCCTTACATTTCAACATATATGCCCGCCTAAATTCATTATCAACTAATTAATTTTCAAAATTAGGTATTATTGAAGTCAGTCAGTTAGACAGTCAACAATTGGTTTGACTGGCCAAGCCTAACATGAAGTTACTAGTTCATTAATGAACCCACTATAACAGCTTAAATAATTCCTGCCACTGCTGCCAGGAAGAGTCCATTAAGCTGAGGAGGTGTTTGACTGTTCTACTGTCCAATAGTTAACAATCTGTAACAGTCATTTCCAGACTGCAGGTTCAATCCTGGCTAAGGGTGAAAGTAACACAGAATAACAATTATCAGTATTCTACAGGTATGACTTCAATTAAGCACATATCCTCCAAAAATTGTCTGCTAAAAGCCATATAAAAAATAAACACATGGTTTGTTTACTTACTTTCATATATACGGTAGAGGCGTACTAGTATCATTGACAGGTTAATTTTGCAGGGGATTGTCTGTTGTGTATCGTGGCCGAGGGAGTATGGTCTCTGACTATGCCTGCTGAAGTCCCGGTTTCGATTTCTGTCGGAGGGAAATCGTTAGTATACATCGCTGATGAGACTTAATAAAGTCGAAACAGTCTGTACGATGTTCTACACACCAAACAATTCTTTGCCGAGATTCACTTGTCATGATTATTTTCTATAATTATGGAATTTTATGCGATATACGCATTGTAATTGCCTTCAAGCAAAAATATAAATAATAATATATACGTTATTCAACAATGCTTCTAAAAAACAAACATCCAAAAATCATATATATCTAATATATAAAACAGAGATTTTGGTATGTACGTGTCGACGTATAACAAAAAAACGGGAGGTCACTCAGATTCAAAATCTTGCATACACATTTGATATCGTTCTAACTAAGAAAAATTCCAAATTGGTTATTGATTTTTATTGATTAAGGGATTTAATCGATTAATTAATCCAAAATCACCCAATTTGCGGAACTGTCCGTATATCAGCCCCTCCTGATAATAAAATATTGTCTCTGCCTGCTTATTGTTAAAGCGATAACAGCAGCGAAGTTTTGATTTTTAATGAATTAATTTTCAGCTCCGAATTTATGGCCTATTTATGGTCCAGTCTTTAATAATTTTATATCGTTAGAAAGATAAGAAATACTCTTTCAAAATATGTAATTTGTGTGAATTTTTATTAATTGAATCATTTTTACAGCGAGTTAAAAAATTAAAAAATGGCTTCAGATAGCCACGCGCCTATGATTTATTGCGATACAAGCAGTGCAGTCTATAACAGTCAGATCGGAATCTCTTACCTATTTATATCTTTAGTAAATAAGATGAAATAGTCTTTCTGAATAACTGTATTGTTTTTTTTATAGATTTTTTTTACAGCGAGTTAAAAAAAAAAAAAATACTACGTATAGGCGATAATACGAATACGGCAGTTCGGAATCTTAGTCTTTCTGAATATGTAATTGTATGTGTTTTTATAGATTAAATTATTTTTTACAGCGAGTTGTCCATATTCTTAAATTGTACAGTACACTCATTTTAATTTTAATTTTTGTAATGCATAAAATTGTAGAAAATCAAAATGCACGCTTTACGGTTACATTATTAAAAAAATATTTTAATCCGTAAATACAGTATCATGAAAATCAGTTTACGTCGTAAGTACGGTTACATTAGTAAAAAAGACATTCGAATAAATGACTTTTAATTCTTTAATTTATTATTTAATTTTAATTAGAGTTTTAAAGGGTTAAAAATAACAATAAGATTGACGAATTTCCTTAGAAACTGTTTTTCTTTTGGTTCGTTAACTAATTATTTTCTCAAACCACGATAAAAAAACAAAAAAAACAAAGGTTACTAATACGGACAAAAATCCGGTGTTTTATCTTTTAGTCGAAGGCCCGACTGGAGATAAGTAGTCAATTATTTGTAAGACGAAATTTATTTCAAGTTTATCTGACAATATCCAGTTATTGGAACATTTAAAAAAAAATTATATGTAAGTACGAAAAATTGTAAGCGCTTTGTTTATTCAAAATGACATGATTCGTTAGTAAATTACCCGAAAAGTTGATAAACAAAACAACTAACAACCAACATTTAAATTATTATTCAAAATACAATTTAAAATATTCCTCAGAATTTGCCTTACAAATTAAATTTTAAGTTTTATGATTTTACTCTTTATTGTGAAGTCAATAAACATCGCTGAGTTTATAGTGCAACTTTTCAGTTCTGAAAAATTGGCATGTTTAAATAGAGATTTCATAGGTGACATTTGAACTTTTATGAAATTGATGTTTTGTAATTAATATAAATTTTGTAATAAAACTTAATTTTAACTAGGGGGGGGGGTAGGGGTTAGGGTTAGGGGGGGGTAGTTAATGGGAAAATAAATAAATAATTTGGGTTCGTTCAGCGGTTCCGATATGGGGATCAATTTACTATAAACTTATACGAGGAAATGAGCACCCGTGAATACTCAAATAATAAAGAACTTTTAAGAATTTTTTTTTCAATCTGATAGATTGGTGTGTAATCGATAATAATCAACTGAAGGGAAAAAAATAGATGGGGGGGGGGAGTCCAGATAATCAGGTCCACCAAACGTTTTTAAACAATGTTTTTAAAAATACTAGGTACCACAATTTTACCCTGTGAAATTTACCCCCCCCCCTATATTAACACTATGAAACTTGCAGAAAATTAATATTTTCTTGAAAAAATTTTTTTCCATTTGAAAGAAAAAACATTAAATAAACTCCTGATTCTTTAACTTTTTTTCAGCTTACAGAAATAATGAAAATTATGATTGAAAAACAATGTTTTCATTTTTGCACTGTTAAATCAACTGAAAATTAACGTAGCTAAAAACAAGTTACGATAAGAGTTTTTTTAAATTCTATGAAAAAATCAATTAATTATAAAATAATAACAAAATATTTCCGTTTTATTCAAGATGGCCTAAACTGATCAATTGGTGGTCCCTATAATACTATCTTAGGTTTTAGCAAAAATAGATATTGCAATACGAAGAATTTAATTTTCGATTCTCAGCTTCTTTTTAAACTCAACATGCAATTAAGAACTAAATGTGAATTGTTGTCATGTACAAAAAATTTAAAACAATAACAAACAAATATACAAACGAATACTTTCAATTTGTTGTATAATAATATGAAATAATTTTAAACTATAAAACAGAAAATACAAATCCTGAAATATACAAATTCTCAATGATTTTAGTTTCAAGAATTATTTTCCTCTTACCCCCTCTCTAACTACTGTCTTCCACTTTCTCTCTCACTCCCTGGTGATCCAAATTTCATTTTAGTCCGGTCATGGACCGGGTACTTTAGCTAGTATATATATATATATGGCATGAGAAAAAATTAGATTTAATTGACAAAAAAAAAGAAGATTAAAAAATAATCTGGATGATAGACTAATAATTAGTTTTAGATAAATGATTATATGCCTCATTATGTAAGACTAAAATAAGTTAGGATATATATATATATATATATATATATATATATATATATACACCTTTGAAAGAAAGGAAAAACTCAATAAACTGTCATTCTGTAATAAATTTATTTCAACCAAAACTTAAAAGTCTTTTAGAAATTTAAAGAAATTTCCAAAGCGTCACAGTTCAGTCTCATCAGACAGGAGTCACAGTTAGAATGAATAACCCAACGAAATCTCACCAGAAAATCCATCAATTGTAGGTCAGACAACAAATATAAATTTACAATTTCAAGCTAAAGAAAGAGTTACAAGGTATCCTTAAATTTCCTGTTTAAACAAAAAAATGTATATGAATGATTTTAATATGTAGAAGTAGAATAAAAATTGTCAAGTCTATATTTATAATTTTGGTTTTTTTTAATGATTAAGAAGGGTGTTATTAACTTCAACTTAGTCTAAGTAGAATTCAAAAATATAAATCCGAAAGGAAATTAAACAAATAATAAAACAATAAAGAAATAAAAATGTAACAATATATCATCATCATGTCGCGCTGTTAGCACGGATATCCATGACATCCGTCCCTATCGTTCATCATTCTTGGGAGGTCCTCTATGCAGCATCCTGTATCCGCACAGAACTGATCAATGTACGTCTTTGCTGGTCGGCCCACACTGGCGTGTCCATGTGGTGGCTTCCATGGGAGGACGTCGCTTATGAGTTCGTCCTTGCTTCTCCAGCAGTCTTGCGTGTCTTGTCCATCTTACTCGGATGGTTTGGGTGATATGTGGCAGGTGGCCGTACAGCTACTTTCTTGTAGGGTGCTGTTTCCACGTTTTGTTCAGGATCACCCTCAGCATTCTTGTGCAGCTCCCATCTAGTTTATTCTCTAGTCGCTTAGTTAGGGTCCAGGTGGTGCAGCCATACAGCAGTACTGACACAACAACGACCTGGAAGAACTGTCTCTTTAATTTTAATAAAATTATAAAAATAAATATAAATATAAATAGTAAAATTAAATTATTATTACATACTAAAAAATATATGTATATATTATAAATATAATATAATATAAATAATTAAAACAATAATTATACCGTTCTGTCGGCGGGGACTTTAGAATGCACCAACTGCACCTCTGCAAAGGGGTAAGACTCCCCTAATGGGGCCACCTGTTGGCTGTAGGTGGCAACCCGTGATGCTTAAGGATAGAACCTAGGTGGATGAGCAGTTCATGACTTGAAATACTCCACTTTGGCCCTATCTTGGGCTAGACGGGCGGTCAGAGAGGCCCCCTCCGATCAATCGGCTGGTCACGTCAAGCCCTAGCACCTATATGATTGCCCCAACCCTATTGCCCTTAAGGCAAGCCCCAACCCCTTTGTATCATATGGGTGCTAGAAGGCGGTGGCTGCGGGTCTACATGTCCTGGGAATGACGTTAAACTATCTGATGGTGAGGTTCCAGTTTTGGAGGTTTGGGAATGTGGAGCATCCCTCCATCACCATTGCTCCCTGGTCCACTCTGACCCGGAGTGGTAGTACCTGTTAGGTCCCATCTATGGGTAAATAGAAAAACATGAGTTGCATCTCTCTCT
>CM042177.1:42468790-42483790 GCA_023376005.1 Doryteuthis pealeii
TATTTGTTGTTCACGATTACCTTCTTTGAACGGAAATTTATTTTTCATAGCATAGGTGTTTGGTTGTGGTGTGTGTTAAAGACGGCATATCAACCTCAGTGGGTTCATGTTTAATGCGGATAGTTTTGAAGATAAAAATCAAATTCTTGAATGGATAATTACAATTTTGTTTATCAACATGTTTTTATTTAACCCATAGATGGGACCCTAACAGGTACTACCACTCCGGGTCAGAGTGGACCAGGGAGCAATGGTGATGAACAGGTGCTTCACATTCCCTAAACCTCCAAAACTGGAACCTCACCATCAGATAGAGTTTAACGTCATTCCCAGGACATGTAGACCCTCAGCCACCGCCTTCTAGCACCCACATGATAAAAAGGGTTGGGTCTTGCCATAAGGGCAATAGGGTTGGGGCAATCATATAGGTGCTAGGGCTTGATGACCAGTCGATTGATAGGAGGGGAGCCTCTCCGACCGCTCTCGTCTAGCCCAAGATAGGACTAAAGTGGTGATAAAAGTGATAAAATGGGTTGGGGCTTGCCATAATGACAATGGGGTTGAGACAATCATATAGGTGCTAGGGCTTGACATGACCAGCCGATTGATTTAAGGTGACCTCTCTGACCACCCATCTAGCCCAAATAAGGGTCAAAGTGGAGTATTGCAAGTCATGAACTACTCATCCACCTGTGTTCTATCCTTAAGCATCATGGGGTCGCCACCCACGGCCAACAGGCGGCCCCATTGAGGGGGTCTTACTCCTCTACAGAGGTGCAGTCGGTGCATTCTAACGCCCCAGCCAACAGGGCGCTTCCCGAGCAAGTCAATAGGTGTTTCCACTTCAAACTCTTGGGGGTAAAAAGGGGTGAAGTCCTCTTTTTGGTGCCAATAATTCAGGGGGTTCTGCCCATGCCCCTAGGGCACTTCCGGTCTGAGGCCTTCTGGGAGATTGTTACTTTTGTCACTTTTTATTTAACTTTTATTTAATTTAATTTTGTTTTACATTTAAATAGTTTTTTTTTGTTTTTTTTGTCATTTAAAAAAAAAAATTTTTTTTTTATTGAATTTTATATTGGTATTGCCCTAGCAAATATCTTGCTACAATGTGCTATTGTTAGTATAATTTTTTTTTTTGAGATTGTGACTTTTTATTTAACTTTTATTTAATTTAATTTTGTTTTACATTTAAATTTTTTTTTTTTTTTTGTCATTTAAAAAAAAAAATTTTTTTTTATTTTCATTGAATTTTATATTGGTATTGCCCTAGCAAATATCTTGCTACAATGTGCTATTTTTTTTCTTTGCAGGTTTTTCCATATCAAGATGAAATTAAGCATAGGTAGTCACCATCACACACATGGAAAATTATTGAGTATGGTAAGTGCTTTATCTGTTGACAGCAAGATCACCTGGAATTTTCCAGGATAAAAGAAATTAAATTTTATAGTGGAAAAGTGAAAAAAAAAAAAAAAAAAAAAATATACTGATAATTTGTTTGAATTTTTTGAGATGAGGCTTGATAATTTGTAGAATTTTAGATTTTCTGACTGTTGTCCTCATCTTTATTGTTTATATACACAACATTTCAGCCGATGTGCTTTCCAGCCTTCTTCAGGTGTTTCTTATTAAACTGATTCAACACATCTCTATTTGTCTGAATTCTTGAGAGGAGGCTTGATAATTTGTATTATTTAGATTTTTGGGGGGACTATTGTCCTCATCTTTATTGTTATATGCACAACGTTTCAACCGATGTGCTCTCCAGCCATCTTCAGGTGTTTCGTGTTGACCTTATTCAGTACATCTCTATTTATTTGAATTTTTTAGATAAGGCTTAATGATTTGTATTATTTAGTTTTTTGGGCTGTTTTCCTTAACTTTATTGTTATATATACATAACATTTAAGCGAATGTGACATCTTGGCCTTCTTCAAATGTTTCTCATTGAACTCAGGAACCTTTCCTTCCAGTGGATTGAATAGAGGGTTCGTTCTGTCTACTAGAGACAATAGAGTAGTGTTCAAAAATGAGTGGAACTATATAGCCTGGGTAGGTTGATATGGAGGATGAGCTGTTGCCTAAGCAGTAGCCCCCTCTCTCCAAACTGTCATTGTGCTCCAAGGGAAAGGAAAAAAAACAATACAGTTTGGCAATGACAGTGTTGCAGGAGTTGCTGAAGTTCAGCATCACACCACATTTAGGTACTCCAGCTACGGATTTGATTGCGTGATTTACTCCCCTAGCCTTTCTTGGAATTAAGTGTTGCAGCGAGGTTTTATAACAGACTTTTCCTTGTCTAAATGGATTGCCGTCCAAGGCGAAGGAGCCACCACCTTCTACCACATATATGATAAAATGGGTTGGGGCTTGCCATAAGGGCAATAGGGTTGAGACAATCATATAGCTAGGGCTTGACATGAACTAGCCGATTAATTTGAAGGGACCTCTCTGACCACCCATCTAGCCCAAATAAGGATCAAAGTGGAGTGTTGCAAGTTATGGGCTGCTCAGCCATCAGGATTCCATCCTTAAGCATCATGGATCATCACCCACAGCCTACAGGTGGCCCCATTGGAGGTGGGGAGGTCTTACACCTCTGCAGTCAGTGTATGCTAAAGACCCAGCCGACCGTGCTGCATTTTATATTGCTATAAAAAGTTGTCGGTTGTCGGAGTGGACTAATGTTGCTATCAGCCAGACAGCAAGGGAGTCTATCCCCTTTTCACTAGTGCTAGACCAAGGAGATTGTATTTGCATCTAAGGTGGAGCACATACCTAACATCAGCTCTAAACTTTACTGCACAGATCCCTGTGCAACTCATACGCTGAGTTAGCGAGGACCGATTGTTGCATACTGTCATTAAATTCACGACCCTACTTTGTGTATCTGCATACGTAGCGGATATCGTCACTAACCCTAGACGATATATGTTGTAGTCGCTTAATGAAATCTACAACCCATGGTATGGTAGGGAATTTTGACTTTAATTTCTTCTCGGCTGGTACGTTGTGGGCGCGGGCATTGACAATGACTTGACCGAGGGTTGACGATGACTGGCCCTACTGTTGGAATGGGGTGGCGATAGTGAGGTGGGGTCGGCTAGGTGACGCCTCGCAGCAGCCTGCGCTGTGACCAAGCGGCCCCTCACGCTACTTTGTTCCCTGTTCGTTCTGTCTTCTCCTGCTGGCTGCTGAGACGATCCTCGATAGGCCCCTGGCTTTTGTATTGACGGACCGCTCTCTACGCATCTTTGATCTTTGAATCTGATAACTATTTCCGAACTTATTGTTACCCCTTTTTTGTTCGTTTACACCGGAAAAAAGTCCTTTGTTCATTTTTGTCGTCTTTTCTCTTTCACTTTGTTTAATTTAACCGGAAATTCATATTTCCGTTTGTACAATATCCAACACGGTATCGAACTAGGAACCTTGTGGTTACTAGGTGGACACTCTACAATGTATTTCAAGTAGTAATTACCCTCAATTCTAATATTATTGGTGTGGATGGCTGTTGTCTCCCTTGAACCTCATCCGCCCTTTGACACCCTTGTTTTTAGTGCTGCTGGGTGTCCACACACCCACCTCACCAGACAAGCCGAGGCGTGACTGGTGGGGTGACCAGTTTAGTCGCCGAAAACAACCCAACCATGAAACACATGGTACTAGTTTACATTGTACCAGTAGCAGGTAAGAAAGAAGACCTGTTTTGTCCTGACTTGACTGTATCAAGCCTAGAGTACTCTGTTTAATTTGCTGCCATTTTAAATAGCCTCAAAACAAATTTTTGTTTGTTTTTGTGAGTTTGAAATATTTTTTAACTATAACAAATTCCAAACAATACAGATTTTACATTTAAGGAAAAAAAATTCTGAAAATAAGAATTATTTTGGTTTTTACCAAAAAAAATTATTTTGTTTATTGAATACGCTACGTATATTAAAAACGTCAATATGATTTATGATTTAAGAAAGAGAAAGAAGAAGAAAAGAGAAAGAAAGAGAAGAGAAAAGGAAGGAAAGAGAAAGAGAAAGCAAGGGTAAAAGAAAGAGAGAAAGAAGGAGAGAAATAGAAAGAGAGAAAAGGAAAGATAAAGAGAAAATGTTAGAAAAAAGAAGTAAAAAAAGAGAGAAAGAAAGAAAGGATAAAAGAGAGATTGAAAGAGATAGATTTCCTTTGTAATTAATAATTGTGTGTGTGCTTTTTTCATTGTATATACTAGCAAATATATGCACCCTCCGGGTGCAAGTACTTGAATTTTAATGTAATGAAATATGTTAAATTTGAAATACTTTTGAAACTAAATAAAAATCCAAATAAAATGATTTGAAACAGAGGGGGTATAATCAAAGAATAGAACAACTTTGAAACTAAGTCTTCCATCATTTTCCATCACTCCCTCCTTTTATTGCTGAATTTCCTAATTTAACTATTTAGTTAAATTAGGAAGTAAAGAATAAAATTACAGTTATTTCTTTATATTAAAGGATTTCTTTTAAGATTTATCCCCAAGTTTTTTGCTCATATTTCATTAAGAAAAAACAAACAATTAGAAATCTAATACAAGCGCAATTTTTTAAACTTTTAATATCAATATTCAAATTAGCTTTCCTGTTCACACTGTAACCCGCTATTTTGTTGCATATATACAATTGCATGTTATTAGAATGTAGATAAAGTCAAAAGTATTAATAAGGTTAACAATTTTATCAATAACTGAGGTTTTTAAAATTCATGGTGAATGTGACATCAATAACTAAGGGAATTGTGACTTGAGTAGTGATTTAGTTTCGGCTTCAGACAGACAAACACACAATCTCATTATAAGAATATGTATGTGTATGCTCTTTTGATTGTATGTATATATGTGGAATATGTAAGTATGTGTGTGTGTGGAATATGTAAGTATGTGTGTGTTGTATGCTCTTTTGATTATATGTACGTAGATATGCATAATAAGTGGGTGGGGGTGTACTTATTTGATTGTATGTATGATATGTATGTATACTATACGTATATATGTATGTACGTGTACCATCTATTTGTAATATGTATCTATAATATATATGTATGTATGTGTATATAAAATGTATCCATGTATGCATAATATGTATGTGTATGTAAAATGTATGTCTGTGCGTGTATGTATGTATAATAAGTATATGTGTGTGTGTGCATGTGCTCTTATCATGTATGTGTACTTGGTTTTATAATCCTATGTATGTGTACATGTAAGTAAGTAAAGTCGTTGGGGCGGCCTAATGTCGGTATCAGCCATGCAGCGAGGGAGTCTATCCCCTTTTCACTAGCGCTAGACCAAGGAGATTATCTTAGCATCTGAGATGGAGCGCCACACCTACCTTCAGCTCCTTACTTTAACGCACAGATCCCTGTGCTACTCATACGCTGAGTTGGCGAGGGCCGGTATCGAACTAGGAACCTTGTGGTTTCTAGCCGACTGAGCTAACCGTATGTGTACGTGGTGCTCTTATAATCATATGTATGCATGTGTACGTGTGTATGTGCAATTGCCTGTGTACGAGCCGTGTACACATCGCCAAGTGCAGCAACTTGTCTCAAAACATCGAAGACACCCCGCATATCGGTAATGCACCCTCACCCACCTGCATTGTACGCGTCGCATATATCTCCCCCCACACACACCTCCCCCCACACATGCACCTTGTAGTATTCTAGACCTACCACCCCCTAAACCAACCCAATTCCCCACCCCCACGGACAGGTGTGGCTTAAAAACAAGAACGGCTCTATCCTACCTCCACCCCACCTCCCCGCCCCAGGCAATTTGACCATTTCTCGTGGGGGGGAATATGTCGACACAAGATACCCAAACTTACAAAAAGTGCTTTTGTATCTTTCTGCTGTTCCAACCTACACCGAACTACACATGCTCTCTCTCTCTCAAACCCACCACCACCACACAATGTGGGGGGGGGGGGGCTGGTGTGGCAGGGGGTGGGGGGGGTAGGGTAGGACTGGTGTTTGCGAGTCTTTTTCCCATTCAGACACAAAAGGAATAGCGGTTAATTTATTTGAAAAGAGAGGAAGGAAGGAAGAAAGAAAGAGAGAGAGAGAGAGAAAGGAGAAATGTGCTATTTTCTTAAAGTGACTGTGATTCTCACTATTACTGGATGATTGGAGCTATGGTAAGTAAAATTCTCTCTCTCTCTCTTCTCTCTCTATATATAATATATATATATATATATATATATATAATATATATATATATATATATATGCTTCAATAAAGAGTCCAGTAAAAATGAAGAAGGCTTTTTCCATTAGGGACCTCTCTCTTAAAAAAATTTTTTTTTTTTGAGAGTGGTCCTTTGGAAAAGATTTTTTTTTATTCCATTCATTTCATTCATTTTTTTCCCATTAATTCTTAACTATATATATATATATATATATATATATATATATCTTATTATAATGGAGATTGTGGGTTTGTATGTCACAATTCCCTTTGTTATATACATCACATTCTCCATGATTTTATTCTTTATTTAAACCTCAATTATTAATAAAATTGTTTTACATTATTAATACTGTTGACCATAATTACATACTAATAACATGCAATTGTATTTATATATACAACAAAATAGCGGATTACAGTGTGAATGGGAAGGCTAATTTGCATATTGATCTTAAATATTTGATTTTAATAAATATATGCTTAGTATTATTGATTTCTAATTATTTGGTATTATCTTATTGAATATGAGCAAAAATCTCGGATATAAATCTTAAAAGAAATCCATTAACAAGAAGAAATAACTGTAATATTATTCTTTACTTCCTATTTTAACTAAATAGTTCAATTAGGAAAATTTACCAATGAAAGACGGGAGTAATGGAAATTGATGGAAGAGTTAGTTTCAAAGTTGTTCTATTTTTCGATTATACCCCCTCTGTTTCAAATATTTTTTTCTGGATTCTTATTCAGTTTCATTAGCCTTTCTAATGTAACATATTTTATTATATCAAAACTTAAATACTTGCACCCGGAGGGTGCATATATTTGCTAGTATATATAAACATTTTATATAAAACATCAAGCATTTTATCCTGAAGAAGGCCGTTATTCTATGTATGCTTAAATATCTTATAATTTTCTATTATTATTATTTTATTTTATATTTAAAATTGTAATAAACAGAATACAATGTGTACATGAACAAACTCCTGACCGAAACATGTGTTGGTCATTCATTAAATTAATTTTTTCCATTCAATATTTTCTTTCCTTTCAACATATATATATATATATATATATATATATATACATACACACACACACACACACACACATAATATATATATATATATATATATATTAATTGTATATATTCGATGTCATTTACCGTAAAATATATACACACACACGCAACAAACACCTAAAAAATGCTCAATATCATTTCTCGACACACACAGTGCACACACACACATAAAAGAAGAATATTTGACGTCATATTTCAAACCGTCTACATTTCCAGCGTTCCTTCTTCAAATTTTGAACAGATTGATAAACAAGGACTATTGCAGTTTTTCTCATTATTCTGTGATAAAAATTTTTTACTTTTCCTTATATCAACAAATGCCCTGAAGAAGATCTACTTAACAGATCGAAACACTGCAGCATCAGCTAATAAACTTACCACTCATTTTATTTAAACATTTTTCAAATTTCTTACTATACTACACACACATACACACATATATACATATATATATACATATATATATATATATATATATATAATGTGCTCATTGGAAAAAAAACAGTTTTTCTATCTGATTGATTTTACATCAAACCGATTAGATCCGATGGATCTGTTTTGTAACAATGTTTGGCATTTGTGAAGCATCAATATCCTTTTCAGGATCAAAAATTGATTTTTTGTTTTACGACACAACGAGGTGGGGGTTGGGGGGGTTAAAGAAGAACTAACGGAAAAAAATGATAAATCACTTCACTCTCTCTCTCTCTCTTTCTCTTCTCTCACTCTCTCTCTTTCTCTCTTCTCTCTTTCTCTCTCTTTCTTTCTCTCTCTTTTTCTCTATGTCTCACTCTCTCTCTTTCTCTATGTCTCACTCTCTCTCTATGTCTCACTCTCTCTCTCTCTCTCTCTTCTCTCTCTCTCTTCTCTCTCTCTCTCTTTCTCTTTCTCTCTCACTCTTTCTCTCTCTCTCTCTCTCTCTCTTTTCCGATTGATGGATTTTTGACACAACGAGGTGAGTGGGTTGGGGGGTTTAAAGAAGAACTAACGGGAAAAATGATAAATCACTTCACTCTCTCTCTCTCACACTCTCTCTCTTTCTCTCCTCTCTCTCTTTCTCTCTCTCTTTCTCTCTCTCTCTCTCTCTTTTCTCTCTCTCTCTCTCTCTCTCTCTCTCTCTCTCTCTCTCTCTCTCTCTCTCTCTCTCTCTCTCTCTCTCTCTCTCTTTTCCGATTGATGGATTTTTGAAAAATCGTTCCGACATCCAATGACGGAAGTGTCGACAAGCACTCGTTCCAGGTTAACTGTTTATTTGCTTAGCGTAGTAAATCTCCGTCAGTCGGATCGGAAAACTAAATAGGATTAACGTCGGACTAGACAGGAGGCGGCGGCGGGGGGGGGGATGAACTCCGAAATGATTTTGTTGATTCTGTGTTCTTTAACCCCACGCCTCGAGGCCGCCACACCCCCAGGCTGAAAAATTAGCGGAAAGCATATAATGTTATGATTTGTTATTCAACAGCTTGATCAGCTTTCTTCTTACTAGGCAATGGCGATATAGAAATGGGTATTCCCTGGCTAGAATTCACTTCACTTGATTGGCTTTCTTGTTACTGGGCGATAGTGATATAGAAATGGGTATTCCCTGGCTAGAATTCACTTCACTTGATTGGCTTTCTTGTTACTGGGCGATAGTGATATAGAAATGGGGATTCCCTGGCTCAAATTCTAGCCACACAGGCAATATATACTTTCTAGTGGGGTCTCTACATATACCATAGTATGATGATTTACAACGTTTGATATGTTTACTTGAGAGCTATTGCTAAATAGTTCAATATGCAAAAAGTATAATAAACTTAATTTTATTCTCTCTCACTAGACAGAGTTGGAGATATGAACCCTGAAATGATTTTGTTGATTCTGCATTCTTTAACCCTAAGTCTCTCCCATGCATCGAGGCCGCCACACCCCCATGCTGAGAAATTAGCGGAAAGCATATGTTATAATTTATTATTCAACAGTTTAATCAGCTTTCTTCTTACTAGGCAATGGCGATATAGAAATGGGTATGATTTTCATGTGTATTTATAAATACTGATAGTTGACCCTCAGTCACAGCCTTCTAGCCACATATATGATTAAAATGGGTGGGTGTTTGTCATAAGAGTAATTTAAAGAATATAGTCAGGACAATCATATAGTTGGTAGGGCTTGATCGTTATCAGCTTGATTTGCTTTCTTGTTACTAGGCGATAGCGATGTAAAAATGGGTATCCCCTGGCTAGAATTCAATCCACATAGGCAATATATACTTCCTAGTGTGGTCTCTACATATACCACAGTATGATGATTTACAACGTTTGATATGTTTACTTGAGAGCTATTGCGAAATAGTTCAATATACAAAAATAATAATCAACTTAATTTTATTCTCTCTCACTAGACAGAGGTGGACGGATGAACTCCGAAATGATTTTGTTGATTCTGGGTCTCTCATGCCTCTAGGTTGCCACATCCCCAGGCTGAAAAATTAGCAGAATGCGTATAATGTTATACAACAGTTTAATCTGTTTTATTCTTACTAGGCGATGGCGATATAGAAATGGGTATTCCCTGGCTAGAATTCACTTCACTTGATTGGCTTTCTTGTTACTGGGCGATAGTGATATAGAAATGGGGATTCCCTGGCTAGAATTCACTTCACTTGATTGGCTTTCTTGTTACTAGGCGATGGATATAGAAATGGGTATTCCCTGGCTAGAATTCACTTCACTTGATTGGCTTTCTTTACTGGGGATAGTGATATAGAAATGGGTATTCCCTGGCTAGAATTCACTTCACTTGATTGGCTTTCTTGTTACTGGCGATAGTGATATAGAAATGGGTATTCCCTGGCTAGAATTCACTTCACTTGATTGGCTTTCTTGTTACTAATGGCGATATAGAAATGGGTATTCCCTCGCTAGAATTCACTTCACACTGATAATATATACTTCCTAGTGGGTCCTGCTAGTAAGCATTATTATACACTGGTGTACAGGACCTGTGGATATATTGAAAGAGATTAGCATTATTGCTTCCGTGTGTTTGCACCCTCTCTCTATCTTTCTTATTATATTTTGTCTGTGTAGCATGTTCTTTTTCTTCCCTTTCTTTCTTAATAATAAAAACAGAATGGTCCATTATTTAGCTGGGGTGACAACACTCATAAGAAACAAAAATTCGGTGGGTAAGCAACACCTGATAATAAGTCCACTGGTGTACTCTCTTCAAAGCTTAGAAATTGACTAGCATTTCTTTTTTTTTTTTTTTGCTATTGCCGGCATCTGACCAAGAAAGTGAAGAAGGGGTTGGATTTTGGGGTAATGTGAGGTTATTTAAAATGAAAAACATGAAATAAAACTATATTTTTACCTGTATGATGTCTCATTTCAACATATTTACATCATAACTCTTTATATTCCAATAAAGTCCTATTATTATTGTAATCTGAGTCCTTTTGCTCAATTAGGCAGTAACATCTCCTCCACAGAAAACTATGTTAATGCACGTATAGAAAAGGCATGGGCCGCTATAAATAAATTATCGGTCATAAAGAAATCCAATCTCACAGACAAGTTAAAGAGACAGTTCTTCCAGGCCGTTGTCGTGTCAGTACTGCTGTATGGCTGCACCACCTGTGACTAGAGAATAAACTAGATGGGAGCTGCACAAGAATGCTGCGGGTGATCCTGAACAAGACATGGAAACAGCACCCTACGAGAAAACAGCTGTACGGCCACTTACCACATATCACCCAAACCATCTGAGTAAGACGGACAAGGCACGTGGGACACTGCTGGAGAAGCAAGGACAAACTCATAAGCAACGTCCTCCTGTGGAAGCCAGCACATGGACAAGCCAGTGTGGGCCGACCAGCAAAAACGTACGTTGATCAGCTCTGTGCGGATGCAGGATGCTGCACAAAGGACCACCCGAGAATGATGAGCGATAGGGACGGATGGAGAGAGATTGTCATGGATATCCGCGCTGACAGCGCGACATGATGATGATGATGATAACAAACTAAGAATCAGTGTTTTGTACTTTGCTTAGAATTGTGCAAGTGCAGAAACCTCCTCGCTCACCAGCCTCAGACTCAGTTCCGACCTTTTCTTTTTTAGATTTATGTTTGCATCAACATGAGCATGGATTGTGAATGTGCAGGAGATGTTGATGATCCCAAATAGAATTATCCCCTACATACCGGTCATTTGGATACTGTTACCTTTATATATACATATATATATATATATATATATATATATATATATGTATGTATAAGTTAAGGTAGTGTGGACATGAAGTCAACGGCGTCTGCTTACTGACACTTTCACGCCTATGCAATTTTCAGACCAACCAGGCGCTGCTGGCTTCATGTCCATGCTACCTAGATATGAATGCTCTATCCATGATATTGAGCACACTTTACTTACAAATATAGCACCCATAACATATATATATATATATATATATATATATAAGAAGAGAAATTATAACCACACAAATAAAAAAACATAAGCACAGCATTTCTGAAGATAAACTCTGATGATGAAGCTCTAGCTTTGAAATCGATAAGACATATAAAACATCTTTTTGTCTTTATTTTTTTATACGCATTGTATTGCCTTCGAATTTTAATATTTTATAACATACTTAACAATGCTTCAAGCAAATTACCAATTACTTTTATATATATATATATATATATTGTAATACAGGTACAAGTAATAACCTACTCGAGTTTCTTATGATGATGATAACGAACTAAGAATTAGTGTTTTGTACTTTGCTTAGGAGAGATGCTATGAATTGAATTAAACTTTCGAGATTTAGGGGCGAAAGAATCCCAACTTAGGTATAATCCGGTGAATGTCGCTGTTCATAATATATATATATATATATATATGAATGCATTTTTGGCACAGGAAAACTTATAGTACGTACTAAAATTGGAGGAATCATATGTATGTAGGGAGATCATACAAGTTATGAGATGGTAATATTTTATTACGAAAATAAAATATAAAATGTGGGGAATACGAAGGCCTTTTCGACCGGTTCTTTTTCAAGTATAACCACCGGCGACGAATATGGCTCACCTCCATTCGTTCTTCAAGAATATTTCTTATACAATCTGACTTTTATTCGTCACTGGTGTTTATACTTGAAAAAGAACCGGTCAATAAGGCCTTTGTATTCCCCACATTTTATATTTTATTTTCATAATAAAATATTTCCATCTCATAACTTGTATTATCTCCCTACGTACATATGATATATATATATATATATATATATATATTGGTTTTGTTGGTTGGTTTTGAAGGCTGTCACAATGCGAGTGTAAAGAAAAAAAGACGGTAACTATGATGTTTTTTGTTAACCTGTCATTTATTTCTCAATATTTCGGGAAGAGATTCCCATCCTCAGAAGAATACTGGAACTGAAGTTGTCTTAGCGGCTGCTACATTCGTTCTGTCTTGGGTCTTCCAAATTCTGTGTGTGTATGTGTATGGTTGGGGTGCTTGCTTATGTGTGTGTTTGTGTGTGTGTGTGTGCGCGTGCTTGTGTGTGTAAATGTAAGCGTATGTGTGTGTGCGTGGTGCTTATGTCTGTGTGTCTGATCATTTCTTTTTATTTTATTTTATTACTATTCCAGATTTGTTTCGCCTCTAAGCAAGGTTTTATTTTTATTCTATTTTATTTATTTATTTTTTTGTTTGTTTGCTTATATATATATATATGTATATTTGATATTCTTACAAACTTTAATAACCTCATCTTAAAGTAGGCAAAGAGTTAACATATATATATATATATATACCTACATTTCGCTCTGCTCAAAAAGACGTCCTGCCAATCCTTGAACAAAGTTTTGATATTTTATAAATATCAATGCTGGTACATTCTAAAGCCGCAGCCGACAGGGCACCTGTAAAATATGTACATATTCTTGCCATTCAGTTTGTTTTCTGTAATTTGGCACCGAGTGGGGTTAAAAATGTTGAGAATTAAAATGTTATGGCATATATTATAATTTGTATTTTTTTTTTTTTTTTTTTTTTTTTGGACCATATATATAATATATATAATGGAGAATGAATAAGAAAAGTATTGGCATATGAAGGTGCTCAATGCTAAAATAACAGAGCAGAATTACAATCTAAGATTAAATATCATGGATTTAATATCCCGTAACTGCAGTTTCATGCTTACTTGCAATCATCAGACACTACACACATTAAAACCTAAGCATGTTTATTTTTTAAATATAAGTTTAGCATTATAACATTCCATTGCGTGAATACACTTCATATTATATAAATGCTAAATAAGCCACTTTTTTTTTAAATCTTAACATTTTGACCGTCTGATGATTGCAAGTACACATGAAACTGCAGTAACGGGATATTAAATCCATAATATTTAATGTCTGATTTTATATATATATATATATATATATATATATATATAATAATTTGATCGAAACACCCCTTCATCACCATTGCTCCCTGGTCCATCTATGTGTTAAATAAAAAAACATGAGTTCATAAACAAAATTGTATTATCCATTAAGAATTAATTTATTTCACAACTTTGTCGGCATTAAATGACCCACCGAGGTTGATATGCCATAAAACAAAACAAACCAAACCAATCCAATCATTTTTCAACAATATATATAATATATAAATATATATATATATATATATATATATATACATAATGCTAATTTCCCAACTCGGGCTGACTTATGTATAATCGACAGTTATTGGTAAGGCCGTTTTAGGTAAGGCAGGTCTCAGCTGAATGTGGTTTGTTTATTTGTATGTGTGTGTGTGATCTTCCGACTCTGCTGTTGGAGGGATTTTTTAATTACCTGTGATGTGCTATGTATATGTTTGTTGTGCATCTGTGCTTTTGTGTATGTGCGTGTGTCTGTGGTATGTGTGTCTGCGGTGCCCATATGCAAGTGTGTGTGTGTCTGTTAAGGTCTGTATATATACATACTTATATCTATCGTGTGTGTGTCTATCCTTGGTATCATTCCAGATTTGGCTTATCCTTCTGATTTTTAGGGTAAGGCAGGTCTCAGCTGTACATAGTTTGTTTATTTGTGCATGTGTGTGTCTGTGATCTTCAGTCTCTGCTGTTGGAGTGGGTTTTTTTTTATTACTTGTGGTGTGCTATGTATATGTTTGTTGTCCTGTGTGAGTTGTGTGTGTGTCTGCTTTGCCAATATGCAAGTGTGTGTGTGTATGTATGTGTCTGTTGGCTTGGGATCTGTATATATACACATATATATTGTGTGTGGTGTATTATGTGTGGATGTCAATCCAGATTTGGCTTATCATTTTTATTTTTTAGGGTAAGGCAGGTCCCAGCTGTAAATGGTTTGTTTATTTGTGAGTGTGAGTGATCTTCAGACTCTACTGTTGGAGTGATTTTTTTAATTGTCTATGGTGTGCTATGTATATGTTTGTTGTGCATGTACGTTTGGTATGTGTGTGTCTGCCGTGTGTGTGGGGTATATGTCTGCTGTGTGTGTGGGGGTATGTGTCTATTGGCTTGGGGTCTGTATATATATATATATATATATATATATATATATTATTTATATTTTGCTTGAAGGCAATTATAAATGCATGTATCGCATAAAATTCGATAATTATAGAAAATAATCTTGACAAGTAAATCCCGCAAAGGATGGA
>CM042177.1:42488790-42546290 GCA_023376005.1 Doryteuthis pealeii
AAATAAAATGTAAAGAAGCCACAAAGAAAATGCAAAGAAATGTAAAGAAACAACAAAGAACTGCAAAGAAATGCAAATATAGGCAAAGAAATGTAAAGAACTCGCTTACATATTCAAATAAAATGTAAAAAAGCCACAAAGAAAATGCAAAGAACTGCAAGGAAATGCAAACATATGCAAAGAACTGTTGCATGTTAAGAGATCAGTTCATTTCCATATTCCTTAAAGAGTCTTCTGTTTATAATCAATTCCTGTCATTTTCCAAAGAGAGAATGACCGATTCCTTCCCCAAATGGAGTATCATCATCGAATGAAATCACTTCTGCTTGAAACTTGGTTCTTTCAACTCAGAAATTCTTGTAAGCGCCAATTTCTCTCTTCTTGTAATGAGATAGAAAAGGTTATTTGTTTTTCGGAATGGTAAAAATTATTTTTAGACTCTTTTAGGCAGTGGTTATTGCTACTATGATATTTATCGAGAGAAACGTCTGTCTGCTGTAATTTTTGTATCAGACTATTAAATATCCAATTTTATCTCTTCATCTCAAATCTCTCTCTCTCTGCCAAACTCTCTCACAGCCAAAGAGAGAGAGAGAGAGTGAGAATGCAAAACAATCTGCCAATCTCTCTCTCTCTCAGTCTAACAAACTCTCTCTGTCTGCCAGTCTCTCTCTCTCTCATCTCTTTCTTTGCTCTTTGTTTAACAATCTCTCTCTCTTCCAATCTTTCTCTTTCTCTGTTTATCTGTTTCATCTCTCTCTCTCTCTCTCTCTCTCTCAGCCTGACAATTTCTCCCTCTCTTTACTCATGTTTAGCAATCTCTTTCTTTTTAATCTCTCTCTCTCTCTCTCTCTCTCTCTCTCTCTCTTTGCAATTAATGTTTTGTCTGTCTGTCTGTCTCTTTCTCTCTAACAACTCTCGTTTCTCTATCTCTTTCTCTTCATCTCATCTGTCTTTCTATGATTATACCTTTCTATATCCCTCTCTCTCTCTCTCTTGCCCCCTCTCTCCATTTAGCTTAGTCTGTGTCTCTCTTTATTTATTCTAGCTTATCTCTCCCCCTCTCCCCATGTCCATATTGCCATCACTCTTTCTCTCTCCTCATGCCTATCTCTCCATTACTCCCTTTCTCTCTCTCTCTCTCTCTCGCTCCCCTCTCTCTTGCCCCTCTCTGTCAATTTAGCTTAGTCTGTGTCTCTATTTATTCTAGCTTATCTCTCCCCATGTTCATATTACCATCACTCTTTCTCTCTCCTCATGCCTATCTCTCCATTACTCTCTCCCCCTCTCTCTCCCTCTCTCTCTCTCTCCCCCCTCTCTCTCCCTCTCTCTCTCTCATGCCCATTAGGGTAGGTCGATTTTAGAATATGATGAAAGTTGCAAATTAACATAAAGAATTACTACACAAAATACTTTTCTTCAAAACTTCATTTGCGGAAATAGATTTCAATCATTTAAAATTTTATCACTGCTTAAATCCATGTCAGATCATCCAGTCCTTGTCACCCCCCCCCCTCTTCAAGTTTTCTGAAAAAAAATCAAACGATCTTTTTAGTAAAAATAATACAATAAATGTGAAATATGCAGTACCACATCGGGATATTGATCTTGCTATGGAAAAATCAGAAATCATCAATAATTTAAAATTGGTTGACTTTAAGACTTTTTTGATAGCATTTTTGGATTCCTTGGGCAAAAATGCTTTTATAAACCAGTTATTAGTAGTAGGGAAGCTCTAGAACTCATTTTACAGATAAAAATAGATTACAAAAGATTGAAATAACTCTGCCAATTTTTGGAATTGGAAGTTCAAATTTTGGGGATTGTCTAACTTTGACATAGTCCACACCTGGACAAAATTTTCAGAAAAATTGAAGGGGGGTGGGTGACAATTTTACTTTTTTTTCTGGATGATTTGACATGGAATTACCCGACTGTTACAGCTTAGTTATTTTGTAAAAAGCAGCATATCCGAGGTGTTGGTGATGATCGCCCAGTTGGATCACATCAGATTCATAAGGAGTTATGCTATTCAATAAATTACGGTCAAGTCACACTGAGTGCACTGATTCCCACTAGATCACCAAAGTTAAACAGTGATGAGCCTGTTCAATACTTAATTGGGTGACCACTTAAGCATCAGCAGGTACTGTAAGCAATCTGAGTCATTCATTTATCAAAATGACTTGATTTGGCATTAAATGACCTGAAACGGGTTAATATGCAGTAAAACAAAAACAACCAACCTGTTCAACAAATAAACCACCCCAAATCAGAATACCTCAACAGGTTTTAGCCATTTATGTTTCTGGTTGTAAAGTGAGGGATCATTCTGGTATTAAAGACAAGTTGTAAACTGATCCCCCATTTCTAGACCACATTAGATTATTGAGGTGTTATGCTATTCAACAAATTACAGCCAAGTCCCACTGAAAAACCAGTTCCCACTAGATCACTGAAGTTAAGAAGAGATGAGCCTGTTCAATACTTAAATGGGTGACCATTGTAAGCAACTGCAGGTTACTGTAAGCAACTTGAGTCCCTTGTTTATCAAAAAATGACTTTATTCAGCATTAACTGAACCAAAAAGGGTTGATATGCCATAAAACAAAAAACAATCAACCTGTTCAACAAAACCAACCCAACCTCAACTGTTTTTAGCCATTTGAGGTTCTGGTTATAAAGTGAGGGATCCTTTTTCTATTATAACCAAGTCGTAAACTGATCCCCCAGTTGGACCACATCAGATTCATAAATTACGGGCAAGTCACGCTGAGTGCACTGGTTCCCACTAGATCACCAAAGTTAAGCAGTGATGAGCCTGTTCAATACTTAATTGGGTGACCACTTAAGCAGCAGCAGTTACTGTAATCAACCAAGTCTTTTGATTAAGGTCAAGTCACGTTGAAAGCTCCAGATCCTGCTAGATTGCTAGTTAATGTCCTGGGTTTGATGTTAAAATCTATCTGATGGTGAGATTCCAATTCTGGAGCCTGTTCAGTACTTAATTGGGTTACCACTTAAGCAACAACAGTTACTGTAATCAACCTGAGTCTTAGGTGACCACTTAAGCAGCAGCAGTTACTGTAATCAACCTGAGTCCGGTCAAGTCACGTTGAAAGCTCCAGATCTTGCTAGATCGCTAGTTAAGCAGAGATGAGCCTGTTCAATACTTAATTGGGTGACCACTTAAGCAGCAGCAGGTACTATAATCAACCTGAGTCCTTTGATTACGGTCAAGTCACATTGAAAGCTCCAGATCCTGCTAGATCGCTAGTTAAGCAGACATGAGCCTGTTCAATACTTAATTGGGTGACCACTTAAGCAACAGCAGTTACTGTAATCAACCTGAGTCGTTTGATTACGGTCAAGTCACATTGAAAGCTCCAGATCCTGCTAGTTAAGCAGAGATGAGCCTGTTCAGTACTTAATTGGGTGACCACTTAAGCAGCAGCAGTTACTGTAATCAACCAAGTCCTTTGATTACGGTCAAGTCACGTTGAAATCTCCAGATCCTGCTAGATCACTAGTTAAGCAGAGATGAGCCTGTTCAATACTTAATTGGGTGACCACTTAAGCAGAAGCAGGTACTATAATCAACCTGAGTCGTTTGATTACGGTCAAGTCACATTGAAATCTCCAGATCCTGCTAGTTAAGCAAGATGAGCTTGTTCAGTACTTAATTGGGTGACCACTTAAGCAGCAGCAGTTACTGTAATCAACCAAGTCCTTTGATTACGGTCAAGTCACGTTGAAATCTCCAGATCCTGCTAGATCGCTAGTTAAGCAGAGATGAGCCTGTTCAATACTTAATTGGGTGACCACTTAAGCAGCAGCAGTTACTGTAATCAACCTGAGTCGTTTGATTACGGTCAAGTCACATTGAAATCTCCAGATCTTGCTAGATCGCTAGTTAAGCAGACATGAGCCTGTTCAGTACTTAATTGGGTGACCACTTAAGCAACAACAGATACTGTAAGCAACCAAGTCCTTTGATTACGGTCAAGTCACGTTGAAATCTCCAGATCTGCTAGATCGCTAGTTAAGCAGCAATGAGCTTGTTCAATACTTAATTGGGTGACCACTTAAGCAACAGCGGGTACTGTAATCAACCTGAGTCGTTTGTTTATCAAAAGATTACTTGTTTAAGCATTAAATGAATAAACCTGTTTAATAGCTAATTGAGTGACCACTATATGCAACCTAAGTCCTTTGTTTATCAAAATGACTTGATTTGACATTAAATGACCCACACACTCTCTCTCTCTCTCTCTCTTCCATACCCATTTCTACATCACTCACTCTCCCTCCTTTTCTCTCTCTGGCTGTACATACCAACCCCTCCTCTCTCTCCCCTACCTATTTATGTCATCTATATTAAACCTTGTTAGTAAACAAAGACCTTTTCCTGTCTTTAATCAATTTAAAAACACACTCTCTCTCTCTCTCTCTCACTCCCTCTGACTCTCTCTCTATGATAATGTCTACTTCTACCACACCTCTCTCACATCCCCCTCTTACACTTACACTCTTATTCAATCTATTTCCCCCTCTCACCCCTGTTTGTCTACTCCTCCTCCCCTCTCTCTCCTGATTACCAAATTCTAAATTAAACCCCCTACCCATCCTTATCTCTCTCTCTCTTACTCAGTCTTTCTCTCTAACCCCCTGGTCTCTCTCTCTCTCTCTCTCTCTCTCTCTCTGCCGGTCTGACAATCTCTCCCTCTTTTCTCTTACTCTCTCTTTCCCCCTATTGTGGGAACTATCACTTCCCACACATCCTCATCTCTGTCTCCTCTCTCCCTTTCACTAATCCCCTTCTCTCTCTCTCTCTCCTGACAATCTCTCCCTCTCTGCTGTTAGCAATCTCTTTTATCCATTTATCTCTCTCTTTCCATTTAATCTCTCTATCTCAGTCTCTTCCTACCCCCCCTCTCTCCTTCTCCCTCCCCCTCCCCTCTCTCTCCCTACTCCCCTCTCTCTCTCCCTACTCCTCTCCTCTACTCCTCTCCCTTACTCCTCATCTCTCCCTACTCCTCTCCCTACCTCCTTCCTCTCTCCCTACTCCTCTCCCTTACTCCCTCTCTCTCCGCCGTATCTCTATCTTTCCCCTTCTTTTACAATTCTTGCATTTTCATCATTGCTTTTTCTTCTTAACATTCATCTTGCAATATGTAAGAGATTTATTCCTACAGCTTCGTTATTATTCCTACATGATTTGTTTTTTTTGCTTGTCTCTTTTTTAACATTTCTTGCATAGTCTGCTGTCTTAATATTTATTCATTTCTGAATATGGAAGACTGCTGATTCACTCCGACTCTCTGACACTGCAACATTTTCTTGTATACTTACCTCTGCAGTTCTTTCAGATTTTCATTATATGTCCTTTGCATTTCATTTGTAGTTCCCTTTGTATGTGCTTAGCATTTCAGCTTGAATTTTCTTGCAGCTCTCCTGTTTTCGCTTTAAGGGCATTCATTGATTCCTTGCCAATTCTTTTACAATTTTTATGTTCTTTAGATTCTTTACTTCTTTGTATTTCTTTGCTTTAATTACCTTTTTTTGCAAGTTCTTTACAATTTACTTTTACATTCTTTTAGATCTTTACACTTTTTGATTTTTCTGCCCAAATGCAGGAATTGACTTATTATCACCTACATTCAAGATTTTATTGCAGTTTCTATATTTCCTTACAGTTTTCCTATTTACTTTGCATTTTATTTGAAATATGGAAACGATCTGATCTCCTCACATGAACATTTCTATGACATTTCTTTAATTCTAATTGCATTCCTTTGCAGTTTCTTGGTTTCTTTAGCATTTTCTTTTTAAAATTCTATTTAATAGCAGAATCTGTTCTTCTCTGAACATGCAACATTTCTTTTGCCTAGTTCTTTATAATTTGTAATTTACATCTCATTCTTCCAAATGATTGTCCTTTTGTTCAACATTTTTCATCATTATGATTTGTCTATTATACTTTGTCTACGTAACATTTACTTTAATATCTGAATTCTTAAGTTTACAGTTGTTGGTTTCTAATTTATTTCTCTGTGCTTCTTTACATTTCCTGTCGTTTTAATCTTCATTTTCTCTCGAGATAACATAATGTATATATCAACAGATTTTCATAATATAAATTATAATTATTATATATATATACTATATATATCAAAATATATATCAATTCATATATATATTATAACTAATATTTATATTAATATATATCCTCACTCTCCCTTACTTATACCTCTTAACTCCTCTCTACCTGAGACTTCGTCTTTACTCTCAACTTATCTCCCGCTTTCATCTGCCCTCATCTTCTTTTTCTCCCCTCTTTCTCCCAGCTCCTCTCTTTTCTTTCTTCCCTACTCTTACTCTTCTTTTCTCGCCCATCGGAGTTTCATCTTTCTCTTCTCTCTTTTAATCTGTTCTCTCCTCCCCACTTTATCACGGTCTCGGTCTTATCTTTCGTTTCTGACTACCCGACTATCTACCCTTATCTATATCTTTCTCTCCCCCTTTCTTTCTCTTTCTTTCTCCCCCTCTTTCTTTCTCTCCCTCCCCCTCTCTCTTTCTCCCATTGTCTACTACCACTCCCCCACACACCCTCCCTCCCTCTCTCTTTCCCCCCCTCTCCCCCCCCGATTCCAAATTCTAAATTGAACCTGAAGTTCTTAATTCCATCCAATTTTCGGCGCCATTCTTAGAATTTCTAAAGTGTGTTTATTGAAATATGCCAAACATTTCAATTATGGGTCAGTGCTTCACTTTGCATAAAAGTGAATTTCATATAGAGGATTTGTAAAAATAATTTGCACTCTCTCTCTCTCTTCTCTTGTCTCTCTCTCTGTCTCTCTCTGTCTCTCTCTCTCTCTCTCCTCTTCTCTCTCTCTCACTCTCTGACTGTGAATCCTTCAGCATTAGAGNTGATTTTTACTATAAAAATTTGCATGGACAATGATTTTACAATGCATGGACAATATTTTTACTATGAAAATGCATTGGACAATGATTTTTTACTATAAAAATGCATTGGACAATGATTTTTTTTTATTATGAAAATGCATTGGACAATGATTTTTACTATAAAAATGCATTGGACAATGATTTTTACTATGAAAATGCATTGGACAATGATTTTTACTATGAAAATGCATTGGACAATGATTTTTACTATGAAAATGCATTGGACAATGATTTTTACTATGAAAATGCATTGGACAATGATTTTTACTATAAAAATGCATTGGACAATGATTTTACTATAAAAATGCATTGGACAATGATTTTTTACTATGAAAATGCATTGGACAATGATTTACTATGAAAAATGGCATTGGACAATGATTTTTACTATAAAAATGCATTGGACAATGATTTTTACTATGAAAATGCATTGGACAATGATTTTTACTATGAAAATGCATTGGACAATGATTTTTACTATAAAAATGCATTGGACAATGATTTTTACTATGAAAATGCATTGGACAATGATTTTTACTATGAAAATGCATTGGACAATGATTTTTTACTATAAAAATGCATTGGACAATGATTTTTACTATGAAAATGCATTGGAAATGATTTTTACTATAAAAATGCATTGGACAATGATTTTTACTATGAAAAATGCATTGGACAATGATTTTTACTATGAAAATGCATTGGACAATGATTTTTACTATAAAAATGCATTGGACAATGATTTTTACTATGAAAATGCATTGGACAATGATTTTTACTATGAAAATGCATTGGACACTATGAAAATGCAGGACAATGATTTTTACTATGAAAATGCATTGGACAATGATTTTTACTATGAAAATGCATGGACAATGATTTTTACTATGAAAATGCATTGGACAATGATTTTACTATTGAAAATGCATTGGACAATGATTTTACTATGAAAATGCATTGGACAATGATTTTTACTATGAAATGCATTGACAAAATGCATTGGACAATGATTTTTTTACTATAAAAATGCATTGGACAATGATTTTTACTATGAAAATGCATTGGACAATGATTTTACTATGAAAATGCATTGGACAATGATTTTTACTATGAAAATGCATTGGACAATGATTTTTACTATGAAAATGCATTGGACAATGATTTTTACTATAAAAATCAAGATGAGGACAATAGTCCAAATGATACAAATAATGCTAATTATCTAGCCTCATCTAAAAAATTCAGAGAAATTTATCAATGAATATTCAATTCATAGTCAAAATCATTAATACATAGAATAAATCTTATTTATTAACAATGGAAACAGATTATATTCAACTTTATAATGTTATATATATATATATATATATATATATATATATATATATATCTCAAGATTAAAATGTTCAAACTTTTAAAATAGTTTAATGATTCTAATTTCAGACAATTTAGATTTTTCTCATCTTATATCTATGTCCCTATGAAACACACTATACTTTTTACCCTTTCTTGGGACGTCTTTGCATGTTCAAGAGCAAGTGCTATGCTTAGTATTATCTGAGTTATTCGGACTATTGTCCTCATCTTCATTGTTATCTGTACAACATTTCAGCCGATATGCCCTCCGGCCTTCTTCAAGTATTTCTTGTCGGACTCGGGAACCTTCTTTTCGGACTCGGGAACCTTCTTTTCGACTCGGAACCTTCTTTTCAAACTCGAGAACTTTCTTGTCGTAATCGTGAGCCATCACAGAACCTCGAACCTAACCCTTTATTTAGTCCATGGGGTATCCTGTTCTCATTCCGCTAACCATAGCTGGGGTAGGAGCTGTGTCCGAATAACGCAGATAATACTAATCATCAAGCCTCATTTCAAACATTCAGAGAAAAAGTGCTATGCTGAGGTCTTAATGTGAATTTTTTAAAAACAATCAATGAATTCAATTTCAACCTTAAGTCACTGCCATGTACAATGGTTCTAAAAATAAAAGCATGTGTCTTCAGCATAAAATAACCCAACAAGGGTTGACATGCTGTAAAATCCAACCAACCAAATTCCCCAGTGCTCAAGAACGGGAGCTTCACCACCTGATATAGTTTTTGTTCTACTTTAGGGCACTCAGACAATTACTACAACTAATTTGTTTGTTTTGTGGCATATCAACCCTTGGTGGGTCATTTAATGCCGGCAAACTTTTGGAAGATTTGTTATGATAGTTTGGAAGAAAATTGTTTAAACTCAATTTTTTTTGTTTTTTTGTAAACAAATATTCTATTTTACCCATAGATGGAATCTTAACAGGTACTAGCACTCTGGGTCAGAGTTGACCTGGGAGTAATAGTGATGAAGTGGTGCCCCACATTCCCCTAGACCACTAGAATTGGAACCTCACCATCAGTTAGAGTTTAACATCATACCCAGGACATTAAGACCCTCAACCACCACCTTCTAGTACATATATGATAAAGAGTGTCGGTGCTTGCCATAAGGGCAATAGGGTTGGGACAATCATATAGGTAATAGATATACTGTCTTAACCTAACTCCTTTATCCACTAGGCTATGTGTCCAGTCCGGCAAGAAATACCTGAAGAAGGCCTGAGGGCACATTGGCCGAAACGTTGTACAGATAACAATAAAGATGAGGACAATAGTCCGAATAATCTAAATAATACTAATTATCAAGCCTTTATACCATTATAGGCGCGTGGCTAATGGTTAGAGTCGTGGAAAATGGACTAGTTCATTCGAGTTCAATTCCTAGACGAAGCTGTTGGCATTTCACATAGCACTAATACCCTTGGGAAAGGTATGAATCCGTATATTCTCCCTCCAGCTATGGGTTCAATAGTAGGGCAGACTGGGCTCTTTAACCTTGGGTAGGTAACCAGTCTAGGAGAGGATAACTGAATTCAAAATTCCCTCCAGCTATGGGTTAAATAGTAGGGCAGACTGGGCCCTTCAGCCTTGGATAGGTAACCAGTCTAAGAGAGGGATAACTCTGAATTCAAAATTCCTGAGGTCGGTCGTTGATTGGGCTTGTGGCAACCCTTGATGTGTGACCTGATTCAGGGGTGGAAATTAGAAAAAGAAAGAAAGAAAGAAAAACGGAAATACTTAGAAAATATTTTTTTGTCGGCGATCAGAATCTATGGAAAGAAAAAAAAGAATAAAAGTAATTTTTTCACTGAAACGGTAAAGATAATAATCAGCAATAATATTGACCGCTAGTGTATCTAGTGCAAGGCCGCGATTGAGATGTCCGTAGCGGGGGTGGAATCTTAAGTAGGTCAGAAGACCCGTGGGGTGAATCCAGTCAAGTAGCCGGAAGAGATAGCACATGGATTAGTCAGCGGTACTTATCCTCTGATATGCGAGACGATCCTTTGAAGTAGCTTGACTGATGTCGCTCGGAAGAGATTGATCATGATTGTCTGGAAGACACTTAAGCAAAGAGATAAAACTCTTGTTGAAAATCGGAAGTAAAGAAAATTCCTAATATCTCCACGCTGACCGGAAATAAGAATTTCCGATTGAAATATTATTTAAACTGAGACGATCTTGACGAGAGATCAGAATGAAGCCGGGTGTGCTTGAGAACGGTAGCTGAGAACCGGGCTAGCTGACAAGATTAACGCAATACTGAGAGCCGAGAGTAACTGACTTCAGCTAAGACCATTTTGAAAACTTAGTCAACTTACGAACTGTTTTGCACAATACTTTGCAGAAGACCAGAAGTATTTAATTACGGGCACATCACTCCCACAAACCTTGAGAAGTAATTATTTGTATTCCTGTATTTTTGAATATAAATGTTGTTGATTTTTGAAGAAGAAAAAGAGTCGTTATACTTTTTTTTGTGTGTGACCAATCGGACGCCATTAATCTCGGAAATCAGTTTCTATAGCAGATTTCTAGTCGTTTGAGATCTTAGCACAACGTGGGGCATTCGGCTAGACTTCCAGCAAATATAGATACCCTGCAATCCGTGGTTGATGCAGAAAATCTGATCTTGACGGCCAATTTCGGAGATTCTGTGAGCCCTTCAGCTCGGGAGCGACTGACGGGTTATAGATGCACCAATTCTTTCCTATCGACTGTGCCAAAAAGTGTGGATGGTCCAACAAAAACCTTCACCACTATAAACAAATCACTGTGTGGACGTTCATTGTATGAACACTCATACGTCGATTGACTGGAGAGTCCATCATACCATTATACAGCAAAGAGATATTTTCTTTATTTTAGTCTGGCACAAGGCCACCCACGGCCAACAAGTGGCCCCATTGGGGGTCTTACCCCTCTGCAGAGGTGCAGTCGGTGTATTCTAAAGCTGCAGCCGACTACTACTAATCCTATGTATGACATTTGCTGATGGCTTTGTATGAATTTGAAAAGACAATCAATAAATGCAATTTCAACCTTAAGTCGCTCCCGTGTACAATGGTTCTAAAAGAAAACTTATCTTATCTAAAAAATATGGGGCATACAAACAACTTGTAATCTTTACTTAGAGTTTTTATCTCGTAAGAGATAATGTCTGTTGTTCTCTTGAAAAAAAAAAAAAAATTGCTTTTGGGTTCCAGACAGGAGAGGGTGGGGTGGGGGTTTTTACAATCGCCTTCCCCCCCCTCCCATCACTTCACTTAGGTGTGGGGGTGGGGACTCTTCCCTCCCCACACACTCCAAACAAGGTCAAGAGAGAAATTCAATCTTGAAAGATTACTAGAAAAAGAAAGAAAAAAAATGGAAAAAAAATTACGACTAAAATAAAATAGTTTATCCTATTATAAAGCAAGGAGATATTTTCTCTTAGTCTGGCACAAGGCCACAAAAACAGAGCATCCACCATAATAAAATTGGTATGCAAGATGAGCTTAATAGTACAGTAAGTAAGTAAGTAAAGTCGTCGGGGCGGCCTAAAGTCGGTATCAGCCAGTCAGTGAGGGAGTCTATCCCCTTTTCAATAGCGCTAGACCAAGGAGATTGTTTTTGGTGTCTGAGGTGGAGCGCCACACCTACCATCAGCTCCTTACGTTACTGCACAGATCTCTGTGCTACTCATGCGCTGAGTTGGCGAGGACCGGTATCGAACTAGAAACCTACTGAGCTATCCCGGCCCTAAAAATACGAGTTAGTACAGGGTCTGTATTTAGTTACAGCCTGTCAGCTTTTAGTAGTATTGGATTATTCAGACTATTGTCCTCGTCTTCATTGTTATCTGTACAACATTTCGGCCAATTCTGGCCATCTTAAGGTACTTTCAGCACTTCGAAGTGCCATCATCAGGGGTGATGTATTAATGTGGAGGCTGGAAGGAGAAGAATTGGTGAGAAAGGTGTTATAGGCATTTTAGAATGTGTGTACTGTATTGGAAATTAATTTTGTTTAAGGATGGTTTGTATTGTTTTATGTATAGAGCTTCTAGTATTTGGAGTTTTTGTTTATTAAAAAGTTGGCCAGAAAACTCGAAAAGATAAAAAATAAAATTGTTAAACAGGAGATGTGTCTTTTGTTTAATTCTACATGTATAAATGAAAGAATGCTGCCCAAATACACACACACACACACACACACATATATATATATATATATATATATATATATATATATGGTGTTCGGGAAAAATTTGACAGATTTATATTTGGTTATTTTTCTCCATAGGTTGGAGGTATTAATGCACACGTATAATTTAAAAGCTTGGACCCTTCTTTATTCATATACAGGATGACAAATAGAATGGATGACTGGGACCCACCTGAATCATAGAAGAGAATAACTTGTATCAAGGAGATTATGATTGCTGCCCAATGCTCCCTGAACACTGTAAAAACAATCAGGCATAACTGGAGAATTGCATTGGAGATTATGCCAACCTTCTCTATCATTCATTCTCCCAGGGGGGTCCTCTGCATAGCATCCAGTACCCTCACAGAGCTGGTCAATGTAAGTCCATACTGGGCAGCTCACATTAGCATGTCTATGTTGGCTTCCTCAGGAGAACGTCACTTATGAGTTCGTCCTTGTTTCTCCAGCATGTCTTGTTTGTCTCACTCGGATGGTTTGTGAGATAGGGGGCAGGTGGCCGTACAGCTGCTTCCTTGTGGGGTGCTGTTTCCATGATTTGTTCAAGATCCCACGCAGCATTCTTGTGCAGCTCCCATCTATCTTATTCTCCAGGTGCTTTGTTAGGGTCCAAGTGGTGCAGCCATACAGCAGCACTGAAGAATTGTCGTTTTAACTTGTCAGTAAGATCGGATTTTAATGCATTTTTTAGAGTAGAATCATTTTAATGCTTTTTTATAGTTAAAATTATTTCAATGCATTTTTATAGTAAATCATTTCAATGTTTTTTTTTAGAGTAAAATCATTTCAATGTTTTTTTAGAGTAAAATCATTTCAATGTTTTTTAGAGTAAAATCATTTCAATGTTTTTTTTTTAGAGTAAAATCATTTCAATGTTTTTTTTAGAGTAAAATCATTTCAATGTTTTTTTAGAGTAAATCATTTCAATGTTTTTTTAGAGTAAAATCATTTCAATGTTTTTTTTTTCAATGTTTTTTTTAGAGTAAAATCATTTCAATTTTTTTTTAGAGTAAAATCATTCAATGTTTTTTTTAGAGTAAAATCATTTCAATGTTTTTTAAGTAAAATCATTTCAATGTTTTTTTTTTTTTTAGAGTAAAATCATTTCAATGTTTTTTTTTTTTTAGAGTAAAATCATTTCAATGTTTTTTTTTTTAGAGTAAAATCATTTCAATGTTTTTTTTTTTTAGAGTAAAATCATTTCAATGTTTTTTTTTTAGAGTAAATCATTTCAATATTTTTTTTTATAGTAAAATCATTTCAATATTTTTTTTTTATAGTAAAATCATTTCAATATTTATTTTTTTATAGTAAATCATTTCAATGTTTTTTTTAATAGTTGAAAATTTAGTAAAATCATTTCAATGTTTTTTTATAGTAAAATCATTTCAATGCATTTTTAGAGTAAAATCATTTCAATGTTTTTTTATTTAGAGTAAAATCATTTCAATGCTTTTTATTTAGAGTAAAATCATTTTAATGCTTTTTTTTATATAGTAAAATCATTTCAATGTTTTTTTTATGTTTTTTTAGAGTAAAATCATTTCAATGTTTTTTAATAGTAAAATCATTTCAATGTTTTTTTTATAGTAAAAACGTTTCAATGTTTTTTTTTAGAGTAAAATCATTTCAATGTTTTTTTTTTTTTTTTAGAGTAAAATCATTTCAATGTTTTTTTTTTTTTAGAGTAAAATCATTTCAATGGTTTTTTTTAGAGTAAAATCGTTTCAATGTTTTTTTATAGTAAAATCGTTTCAATGCTTTTTTATAGTAAAATCATTCAATATTTTTTTTTTATAGTAAAATCGTTTCAATATTTTTTTTAGAGTAAAATCGTTTCAATGTTTTTTTATAGTAAAATCATTTCAATGCTTTTTTTATAGTAAAATCATTTCAATATTTTTTTTTTATAGTAAAATCGTTTCAATATTTTTTTTAGTAAAATCATTTCAATGTTTTTTTATAGTAAAATCATTTCAATGTTTTTTATTAGTAAAATCATTTCAATGCTTTTTTATAGTAAAATCGTTTCAATATTTTTTTATAGTAAAATCATTCAATGTTTTTTTTATAGTAAATCATTTCAATGTTTTTTGTTTTTTTTTAGAGTAAAATCATTTCAATATCAAATACTGATAATCTGTATATAGCCAACCATGCATTTCTTATTCATTTTCTGTGGATGGGATATTACTACCTAGGTAATCCAATATCTATAGATTAAATTGTTTCTCCTGTATTTCATGCCGCAACATAATTTGTTATTATTTAATTATTTCTAACGTTTTTTTCTTTTTCCTTTCTGTTCTTGCAGGTAACATAAGTCTAGCCAATCAGTATGCCCAAGAAAGCTGTAAGTTAACATTTTACATATTTTTATCAGTTCTGTTATTCTTGACAAATTCTTTACTAATGTGAAAAAATATATGTAAACATATATATATATATATATATATATATATATATATATATATATAGAGAGTTTTATAATTTGCTTGAAGCATTGTGTATATATTGGTTAGGAGGTTGATTTAGAAGGCTATCACAATGCAGGTGTAAAGAAAAAAATAATAATAATACGGTAACAATGATGTGTGTGTTACAACATGCATTTTCATGGACACCCGCATGACAACATACGCGCAAGTACAAAAAAAAACCCGCATTCACGTAAACATACATCACGAGAATACAGTTATATAAAAATACCATAATTTTCAAAAAAAAAAAAAAAGAAAAATTCATTTAAAACGTAACACCATAACTAGACTGCTTCAGTTCCAGTGATCTTTTGAAAAAGAGACATCTTGAAAATTCAAGAATTAAATACATTGTAACACACAAACATCATTGTTACCCATATTATTATTTTTTTCTTTACACCTGCATTGTGATAGCCTTCTAAATCAACCTCCTAATCAATAATATATATAATGATAATGGTACACAGTAATAACCTACTCGAGTTTCACCATAAGGATCTTCAGGGTTAAATCCACTGGATTAAACAAGATATTGATGCAATCAATCGTCCAATCAACTGCAATTAATCAATATCTTGATTAATCCAGTGGATTTAACCCTGAAGATCCTTATGGTGAAACTCGAGTAGGTTATTACCCTGTACCATTATCAGTAACTGCTCTGTGTATTTTACCATTATCTATCATATATATATATTGATAGGAGGTTGATTTAGAAGGCTATTCACAATGCAGGTGTAAAGAAAAAATAATATTATGGTAACAATGATGTTGTGTTGTTTACAATGTATTTAATTCTTGAATTTTCAAGATGTCTCTTTTTCAAAAGACACTGGAACTGAAAGCAGTCTTAGTTATGGTGTTACATGTTAATCTGAATTTTTTCATTTTTTTTTTTTTTTTTTTTTGAAAATTATGGTATTTTATATAACTGTTATTCTCGTGATTGTAGCTGTTTACGTGAATGCGGGTTTTTTTTTTTGTACTTGCGCGTATGTTGTCATGGGTGTCCATGAAAATGCATGTTGTACCACACCACACATCATTGTTTACCGTATTATTATTATTTTTCTTTACACCTGCATTGTGATAGCCTTCTAAATCAACCTCCTAACCAATATAATACACAATGCTTCAAGCAAATTATAAAAACTCTCTTATATATATAATATATATATATATATATATATATAGATTATATGTTTATTACATATATTTTTTTCACATTAGTAAAGAATTTGTCAAGAATAACAGAACTGATAAAAATATGTATAAATGTTAACTTACAGCTTTTCTTGGGCATACTATATGGCTAGACTTATGTTACCTGCAAGAACAGAAAGGAAAAAGAAAAAAACGTTTAGAAATAATTAAATAATAACAAATTATGTGCGCTGCACTGAAATACAGGAGAAAACAATTTAATCTATAGATTTATTGGATTACCTAGTAGTAATATCCCATCCACAGAAAACATGAATAAGAAATGCCATGCGTGGCTATAACTACAGATTATCAGTATTTGTGGCAGTATTTTTTTTACTTGAAACAACAACATACTAAAATCCATTGAAATGATATTTACTAAATAAAACAAAAAAACATTGAAATGATGTTTACTATAAAAAAAAATATTGAACCAACGTGAGTGCTATTACTGCATTTACGTCCATAAAAATCAAAGCATTGAAATGGATTTACTACATATAAAAACATAACATATTTGAAATGATTTTACTTACTATAAAAAAACATTGAAATATCTTTATACTAAAAAAAAAATATTGAAACGATATTTACTATAAAAAAAAAATATTAAAATGATTTTACTATAAAAAAAGCATTGAAATTCTGATTTTTACTATAAAGAAAAAACATTGAAACGATTTACTCTTGAAAAAAATTTAAATATACGATGAACTTCCGTCCTATAAATAAAAAACTATTGAACAATGATTTTGACTAATAAAAACGAAGCTGAACACCGATTTTCTAATCTTACTAAAAAAAAGCATTGAAACGATCTTTACTACTACAAAAACATAAACTCATTTGAAATGGCCATTTGTGTTTAACTCTAAAAAAAAACAACAAAAAACCATGAAATGATTTTACTCTAAAAAAAAAAAACAAAACATTGAAATGATTTACTCTAAAAAAACAATTTGAAACGTTATTTTTTACATATCTAAAAAAACATTGAAATGATTTACTATTAAAAAAACATTGAATACTATGATCTTTACTCTAAATAAACATTGAGTAATTTGATTTTTTACTATAAAAAAAACATTGAAATGATTGTTTACTATAATAACACAAGCATTACAAATGATCTTAATTACTGCTAAATAAAAAGCCGTTGAAGATTGATTTTACTCTAAATAAAAAACATTGAAATGATTTTACTCTTAAAGAATGCATTGAAATGATTTTACTAAAAAAAACATGAAATGATTTTTTTACTAAATTTCAACTATTAAAAAAACATTTGAAATGATTTTTACTATTAAAAAAATTAAATATTGAAATGATTGCTACTATAAAAAAAAAAATTGAAATGATTTTTACTATTAAAAAAAAAACATTGTAAATGAGTTTTTACTCTAAAAAAAAAAACATTGAAATTTGACAAATGATTTTACGTCTCAAAAAAAAATCAACATTGAAAATGAATATACTCTAAAAAAAAACATTTAAATGATTACTCTACAAAAAAAAACAAAACATTGAACTGATTACTCTAAAAAAAAAAAAAACATTTGAAAGTGATTTCTACCTCTAAAAAAACATTTGAAATGAATATCCTTTACATTAAAACAAAAAAAACATTGAAGATGAATTTTAACTCTAAAAAAAAAACACTTGAAATGATTTACCGTAAAAAAACATGAAATGATTTTTACTCTAAAACAAAACATTGAAATGATTTACTCTAAAAAAAACATTGCAAATGATTTTACTCTAAAAAAAAAACTAAAAAAAAAAACATTGAAAATGATTTTTACTCTAAAAAAAAAACATTGAAATGATTTTACTTCTAAAAAACAACATTGAAATGATTTTACTCTAAAAAAAACATTGAAATGATTTTACTCTAACTAAAAAACATTGAAATGATTTTACTATAAAAATGCATGAAATAATTTTACTAAAAAAAAAGCATTAAAATGATTCTACTCTAAAAAATGCATTAAAAATCCGATCCTTACTGACAAGTTAAAACGACAATTCTTCCAGTGCTTGCTGTATGGCTGCACCACTTGGACCCTAACAAAGCACCTGGAGAATAAGATAGATGGGAGCTGCACAAGAATGCTGCGTGGGATCTTGAACAAATCATGGAAACAGCACCCCACAAGGAAAGCAGCGCTGTACGGCCACCTGCCCCCTATCTCACAAACCATCCGAGTGAGACAAACAAGACATCTGGAGAAACAAGGACGAACTCATAAGTGACGTCTCTCCTGAGGAAGCCCAACATAGACATGCTAATGTGACTGCCCAGTATGGACTTACACATTGACAGCTCTGTGAGGGTACTGGATGCTATGCAGAGGACCCCCCTGGGAGAATGAATGATAGAGAAGTTGGCATAATCTCCAATGCAATTCTCCAGTTATGCCTGATTGTTTTTACAGTGTCAGGAGCATGGCAGCAATCATAATCTCCTTGATACAAGTTATTCTCTATGATTCAGGTGGGTCCCAGTCATCCATTCTATTTGTCATCCTGTATATGAATAAAGAAGGGTCCAAGCTTTTAAATTATACGTGTGCATTAATACCTCCAACCTATGGAGAAAAATAACCAAACATAAATCTGTCAAATTTTTCCCGAACACCACATAATATATATATAATATATATATATATTATATATATGTGTGTGTGTGTGTGTGTGTGTATTTTGGGCAGCATCTTTTCATTTATACATGTAGAATTAAACAAAAGACACATCTCCTGTTTAACAATTTTATTTTTTATCTTTTCGAGTTTTCTGGCCAACTTTTTAATAAACAAAAACTCCAAATACTAGAAGCTCTATACATAAAACAATACAAACCATCCTTAAACAAAATTAATTTCCAATACAGTACACACATTCTAAAATGCCTATAACACCTTTCTCACCAATTCTTCTCCTTTCCAGCCTCCACATTAATACATCACCCCTGATGATGGCACTTCGAAGTGCTGAAATACCTTAAGATGGCCAGAATTGGCCGAAATGTTTGTACAGATAACAATGAAGACGAGGACAATAGTCTGAATAATCCAATACTACTAAAAGCTGACAGGCTGTAACTAAATACAGACCCTGTACTAACTCGTATTTTTAGGGCCGGATAGCTCAGTAGGTTTCTAGTTCGATACCGGTCCTCGCCAACTCAGCGCATGAGTAGCACAGAGATCTGTGCAGTAACGTAAGGAGCTGATGGTATGGCGCTCCACCTCAGACACCAAAAACAATCTCCTTGGTCTAGCGCTATTGAAAAGGGGATAGACTCCCTCACTGACTGGCTGATACCGACTTTAGGCCGCCCCGACGACTTTACTTACTTACTTACTGTACTATTAAGCTCATCTTGCATACCAATTTATTATGGTGGATGCTCTGTTTTTGTGGCCTTGTGCCAGACTAAGAGAAAATATCTCCTTGCTTATAATAGGATAAACTATTTTATTTTAGTCGTAATTTTTTTTCCATTTTTTTTCTTTCTTTTTCTAGTAATCTTTCAAGATTGAATTTCTCTCTTGACCTTGTTTGGAGTGTGTGGGGAGGGAAGAGTCCCCACCCCCACACCTAAGTGAAGTGATGGGAGGGGGGGGAAGGCGATTGTAAAAACCCCCACCCCACCCTCTCCTGTCTGGAACCCAAAAGCAATTTTTTTTTTTTTTTCAAGAGAACAACAGACATTATCTCTTACGAGATAAAAACTCTAAGTAAAGATTACAAGTTGTTTGTATGCCCCATATTTTTAGATAAGATAAGTTTTCTTTTTAGAACCATTGTACACGGGAGCGACTTAAGGTTGAAATTGCATTTATTGATTGTCTTTTCAAATTCATACAAAGCCATCAGCAAATGTCATACATAGGATTAGTAGTAGTCGGCTGCAGCTTTAGAATACACCGACTGCACCTCTGCAGAGGGGTAAGACCCCCAATGGGGCCACTTGTTGGCCGTGGGTGGCCTTGTGCCAGACTAAAATAAAGAAAATATCTCTTTGCTGTATAATGGTATGATGGACTCTCCAGTCAATCGACGTATGAGTGTTCATACAATGAACGTCCACACAGTGATTTGTTTATAGTGGTGAAGGTTTTTGTTGGACCATCCACACTTTTTGGCACAGTCGATAGGAAAGAATTGGTGCATCTATAACCCGTCAGTCGCTCCGAGCTGAAGGGCTCACAGAATCTCCGAAATTGGCCGTCAAGATCAGATTTTCTGCATCAACCACGGATTGCAGGGTATCTATATTTGCTGGAAGTCTAGCCGAATGCCCCACGTTGTGCTAAGATCTCAAACGACTAGAAATCTGCTATAGAAACTGATTTCCGAGATTAATGGCGTCCGATTGGTCACACACAAAAAAAAGTATAACGACTCTTTTTCTTCTTCAAAAATCAACAACATTTATATTCAAAAATACAGGAATACAAATAATTACTTCTCAAGGTTTGTGGGAGTGATGTGCCCGTAATTAAATACTTCTGGTCTTCTGCAAAGTATTGTGCAAAACAGTTCGTAAGTTGACTAAGTTTTCAAAATGGTCTTAGCTGAAGTCAGTTACTCTCGGCTCTCAGTATTGCGTTAATCTTGTCAGCTAGCCCGGTTCTCAGCTACCGTTCTCAAGCACACCCGGCTTCATTCTGATCTCTCGTCAAGATCGTCTCAGTTTAAATAATATTTCAATCGGAAATTCTTATTTCCGGTCAGCGTGGAGAATTTAGGAATTTTCTTTACTTCCGATTTTCAACAAGAGTTTTATCTCTTTGCTTAAGTGTCTTCCAGACAATCATGATCAATCTCTTCCGAGCGACATCAGTCAAGCTACTTCAAAGGATCGTCTCGCATATCAGAGGATAAGTACCGCTGACTAATCCATGTGCTATCTCTTCCGGCTACTTGACTGGATTCACCCCACGGGTCTTCTGACCTACTTAAGATTCCACCCCCGCTACGGACATCTCAATCGCGGCCTTGCACTAGATACACTAGCGGTCAATATTATTGCTGATTATTATCTTTACCGTTTCAGTGAAAAAATTACTTTTATTCTTTTTTTTTCTTTCCATAGATTCTGATCGCCGACAAAAAATATTTTCTAAGTATTTCCGTTTTTCTTTCTTTCTTTCTTTTTCTAATTTCCACCCCTGAATCAGGTCACACATCAAGGGTTGCCACAAGCCCAATCAACGACCGACCTCAGGAATTTTGAATTCAGAGTTATCCCTCTCTTAGACTGGTTACCTATCCAAGGCTGAAGGGCCCAGTCTGCCCTACTATTTAACCCATAGCTGGAGGGAATTTTGAATTCAGTTATCCCTCTCCTAGACTGGTTACCTACCCAAGGTTAAAGAGCCCAGTCTGCCCTACTATTGAACCCATAGCTGGAGGGAGAATATACGGATTCATACCTTTCCCAAGGGTATTAGTGCTATGTGAAATGCCAACAGCTTCGTCTAGGAATTGAACTCGAATGAACTAGTCCATTTTCCACGACTCTAACCATTAGCCCACGCGCCTATAATGGTATAAAGGCTTGATAATTAGTATTATTTAGATTATTCGGACTATTGTCCTCATCTTTATTGTTATCTGTACAACGTTTCGGCCAATGTGCCCTCAGGCCTTCTTCAGGTATTTCTTGCCGGACTGGACACATAGCCTAGTGGATAAAGGAGTTAGGTTAAGACAGTATATCTATTACCTATATGATTGTCCCAACCCTATTGCCCTTATGGCAAGCACCGACACTCTTTATCATATATGTACTAGAAGGTGGTGGTTGAGGGTCTTAATGTCCTGGGTATGATGTTAAACTCTAACTGATGGTGAGGTTCCAATTCTAGTGGTCTAGGGGAATGTGGGGCACCACTTCATCACTATTACTCCCAGGTCAACTCTGACCCAGAGTGCTAGTACCTGTTAAGATTCCATCTATGGGTAAAATAGAATATTTGTTTACAAAAAAACAAAAAAAATTGAGTTTAAACAATTTTCTTCCAAACTATCATAACAAATCTTCCAAAAGTTTGCCGGCATTAAATGACCCACCAAGGGTTGATATGCCACAAAACAAACAAATTAGTTGTAGTAATTGTCTGAGTGCCCTAAAGTAGAACAAAAACTATATCAGGTGGTGAAGCTCCCGTTCTTGAGCACTGGGGAATTTGGTTGGTTGGATTTTACAGCATGTCAACCCTTGTTGGGTTATTTTATGCTGAAGACACATGCTTTTATTTTTAGAACCATTGTACATGGCAGTGACTTAAGGTTGAAATTGAATTCATTGATTGTTTTTAAAAAATTCACATTAAGACCTCAGCATAGCACTTTTTCTCTGAATGTTTGAAATGAGGCTTGATGATTAGTATTATCTGCGTTATTCGGACACAGCTCCTACCCCAGCTATGGTTAGCGGAATGAGAACAGGATACCCCATGGACTAAATAAAGGGTTAGGTTCGAGGTTCTGTGATGGCTCACGATTACGACAAGAAAGTTCTCGAGTTTGAAAAGAAGGTTCCCGAGTCCGAAAAGAAGGTTCCCGAGTCCGAAAAGAAGGTTCCCGAGTCCGACAAGAAATACTTGAAGAAGGCCGGAGGGCATATCGGCTGAAATGTTGTACAGATAACAATGAAGATGAGGACAATAGTCCGAATAACTCAGATAATACTAAGCATAGCACTTGCTCTTGAACATGCAAAGACGTCCCAAGAAAGGGTAAAAAGTATAGTGTGTTTCATAGGGACATAGATATAAGATGAGAAAAATCTAAATTGTCTGAAATTAGAATCATTAAACTATTTTAAAAGTTTGAACATTTTAATCTTGAGATATATATATATATATATATATATATATATATATATATATAACATTATAAAGTTGAATATAATCTGTTTCCATTGTTAATAAATAAGATTTATTCTATGTATTAATGATTTTGACTATGAATTGAATATTCATTGATAAATTTCTCTGAATTTTTTAGATGAGGCTAGATAATTAGCATTATTTGTATCATTTGGACTATTGTCCTCATCTTGATTTTTATAGTATCATTGATTTTCATAGTAAAATCATTGTCCAATGCATTTTCATAGCATTTTTAGTAAAAATCATTGTCAAAATCATTGTCCAATGCATTTCATAGTAAAAATCATTGTCCAATGCATTTTCATATAAATCATTTCCAATGCAATAGTAAAATCATTGTCCAATGCATTTTCATAGTAAAAATCATTGTCCAAATCATTGTTTCCAAAAATCATTGTCAATTGTCCAATTTCATAGTAAAAATCATTGTCCAATGCATTTTCATAGTAAAATCAAAATGCATTTTTTGTCCAATGCATTTTCATAAATCATTGTCCAATGCATTTTCATAGTAAAAATCATTGTCCAATGCATTTTCATAGTTCATGTCCAATGCATTTTCATAGTAAAATCATTTCCAATGCATTTCATAGTTCATTTCAATGCATAGTAAAATCATTGTCCAATGCATTTTCATAGTAAAAATCATTGTCCAATGCATTTCATAGTCAATGCATTTTCATAGTAAAAATCATTGTCCAATGCATTTTATAGTAAAAATCATTGTCCAATGCATTTTCATAGTAAAAATCATTGTCCAATGCATTTTCATAGTAAAAATCATTGTCCAATGCATTTCATAGTAAAAAACAAATGCATTTTCATAGTAAAAATCATTGTCCAATGCATTTTTATAGTAAAAATCATTGTCCAATGCATTTTCATAGTAAAAATCATTGTCCAATGCATTTCATAGTAAAAATCATTGTCCAATGCATTTTCATAGTAAAAATCATTGTCCAATGCATTTTCATAGTAAAAATCATTGTCCAATGCATTTTTTTATAGTAAAAATCATTGTCCAATGCATTTTCATAGTAAAAATCATTGTCCAATGCATTTTCATAGTAAAAATCATTGTCCAATGCATTTTCATAGTAAAAATCATTGTCCAATGCATTTTCATAGTAAAAATCATTGTCCAATGCATTTTCATAGTAAAAATCATTGTCCAATGCATTTTTATAGTAAAAAATCATTGTCCATCATGCATTTTCATAGTAAAAAATTGTCCAATGCATTTTCATAGTAAAAATCATTGTCCAATGCATTTTATAGTAAAAATCATTGTCCAATGCATTTTTTAGTAAAAATCATTGTCCAATGCATTTTCATATAAAAATCATTGTCCCATGCATTTTTATAGTAAAAATCATTGTCCAATGCATTTTTTTATAGTAAAATCATTTCCAATGCATTTTTTATACTTAAGAGCCAATGTATTAATAAAGTTCACAATCATTTTAAACAGGTAAACACTTCATACTTAGTTACAATATCAATGTTTTAAGAGCCAATGTATTAATAAAGTTTGCACTCATTTTAAATAGATAAACCTGTATCCGGTGGTGATGGTCCTGTTTTGCGGATCTGGGGAGTGGGGAATACTCCTTTGTTGCCCTTACTCCCAGGTTCTATCAATCAAATAAATGTGTCTGAAATTTGTTTGTACTTGAGTCAAACTGTTCTTGAGTTATTTTGTAGTTTTTTTTTTATCAGGATAATAAAGAGATATGGTGAGAAGCAGCAAAACCTCCACAAAAAAGTTGATAAATTAATTGGTTGTATTTATTTAATGATAAGGTGAACCCATGTAAACTAAAAAATTTCTTTCTTTCAAAAAAAAAGAAAGAAGAGTGACTAAGAAGAAAGAAAGAAAGAAGGAACAAAAAAAAAAGAAAGAAGATAATTTTAAATTTTATTTAAAAAATTATTTGAAAATTTTGTAATTTGAAACTATAATAATATGTGAATAATTTGAAACTTAATACAAACTATATAATGTGTATAAATTATTAGTATTATAATAATTGAAACTATAATTGTGTATAACTTATTAGTATTGGATAGGAATACTTGAAACCATATAATTGTGTATAAATTATTTGTATTAGATAAGAATACTTGAAACCATATAATTGTGTATAAACTATTTGCATTGGATAGGAATATTTGAAACCATATAATTGTGTATAAATTATTTGTATTAGATAGGAAAACTTGAAACCATATAATTGTGTATAAATTATTTGTATTAGATAAGAATACTTGAAACCATATAATTGTGTATAAACTATTTGCATTGGATAGGAATATTTGAAACCATATAATTGTGTATAAATTATTTGTATTAGATAGGAAAACTTGAAACCATATAATTGTGTATAAATTATTTGTATTAGATAAGAATGCTTGAAACCATATAATTGTGTATAAATTATTTGTATTAAATAGGAATACTTGAAACCATATAATTGTGTATAAATTATTAGTATTAGATAGGAATACTTGAAAACGTATAATTGCGTATAAATTATTTGTATTATATAGGAATATTTGAAACCATATAATTGTGTTCAAATTATTAGTATTAGATAGGAATACTTGAAACCATATAATTGTGTATAAATTATTAGTATTAGATAGGAATACTTGAAAACGTATAATTGCGTATAAATTATTTGTATTATATAGGAATATTTGAAACCATATAATTGTGTATAAATTATTAGAATTAGATAAGAATACTTGAAACCATATAACTGTGTATAAATTATTTGTATTAGATAAGAATACTTGAAAACATAATTGTGTTCAAATTATTATTATTAGATAGGAATATTTGAAACCATATAACTGTGTACAAATTATTTTATTAGATATGAATACTTGAAACCATATGTTTGCAAATAATTATTAAATAGTTATAATTACTTGAAACTATTTAATAATAATCATTTATTTGTAAACATTTATGTGGTTTCAAGTATTCCTATCTAATACAAATAAATTATTTGTATTAGATAAGAATACTTAAAACCATATAATTGTGTATAAATTATTTGTATTAGATAGGAATACTTGAAACCATATGATTGTGTATAAATTATTTTTTATTAGATATGAATACTTGAAACCATATAATAGTGTACAAATTATTTTTATTAGATAGGAATACTTGAAACCATATAATTATGTATAAATTATTTGTATTAGATAGGAATACTTGAAACCATATGATTGTGTATAAATTATTTTTTATTAGATATGAATACTTGAAACCATATAATTGTGTACAAATTATTTTTATTAGATAGGAATACTTGAAACCATATAATTGTGTATAAAATATTTTTATTAGATAAAAATATTTTTATTAGATAAGAATACTTGATACCATATAATTGTGTATAAATTATTTGTATTAGATACGAATACTTTGGTCACACGCCGACAACTTTTTCATACTGGTTAACACTAAATTTAACTGGTATAAGTTCGTTCATGCAACATTTAAAATCACATTCAAGCCCCTCCCCTCTAATCACCGGAAAATTCTAACTGAAAACACACATATACTGAAAAAATAAAAAAAAATAAGAAAAACTTCAAATATTTGAAGTCCTATACATTAAACAAAAACAAACCCCACCTTAAACAAGATCAACTTCGAAACCAGCCAACATGTTCTCAAATGCCTATAATTTCCCGCCAATTCTCTTCCCACCATTCCCCGTCACATTCTTATAAACTTGTGAGCCCCTCCTCCTACTTATTCCTACTGCTACTGTTTGTTTAAAAAGAAACAATGGAAACATCTCACTAGTTCCACACCTGATGATGGCACTAGGTAGTGTAGAAAGTACACGTGTAAGAACCTTTGGTGGATTCATACACCAATTCCACTCTAATATAAAAAAGATGGCCAGACAATTAGAAAGGATAGAAAGAAACTCGTCAGACAAGAATTGTCCGTCGAGTTCAATAAAACATGCATAAAAGAAAAAAATGCTGCCAAAATATACTTATCTTAATATATATATATATATATATATATATATATAATATATTAATGATTTGAAGGCAATTACAATGCGTATAAAGAATAAAAACAAAGAGATGTTATTTTTGTCTTATCGATTTCAAAGTAGAATCTTCATCTTCAGAGGTGTATATTAGAAATGTACGTGCTTATGTTTTTTTTTGTGTGGTTATAATTTTTTTTTCCTCTCTCCTCCTTTACTATATATATATATATATATATACACCTGTTATTGAACACAACTGATCTAAGAGATGGAAAATTCTTACCAGAAAAGGCTGAGCTCAGTCGTTGATTGGGTTTGTGGCATTCCTTGTACTAGTTCTTTTCTATCGACTGTCCCAACACAATCCTTGAACACATAGGATTCAAACAAAAATACTGGATTCTTTGGATCAGTTTATTCTTAGTTTGTTTCTCTTTGGGTTGCTGCTTTTGCAACTTAGTCCATTGATGATAGAGTTATGATGACGGGGACAGGTAGAGGATATTACTGGAAGTCCTTAGCCAGACCTCTGCACAGTGGCAACCTTTGGGTGATGGCCCGTTCCTGCACATCAACTGGGTATGTGTGTAGTCTGTGTCCTCCATTGGCGATAAAGCATGGCTATTTAGACGTGGCACTGCTTTCCTCGGATGGAGTGATGATTTTATGAACCCTCATGCATTGAAATCGATGAGAGAGTCCATCATACATAATATATATATATATATATATATGGTGATAGAGTTATGGTGACGGGGACAGATAGAGGATACTACTGCAAGTCCTTTGGATGATGACTGTTCTTGCACATCAACTGGGTATGTGTGTAGTCTGTGCGCTCCATTGGCAACAAAGCAGGTCTATTTAGACGTGGCACTGCTTTCCTCAAATAAGAAGGGGTAGTGTTAACATTAGACAATCCCCAAAATTTGAGCTTCCAATTCCAAAAATTGGTGTAGTTATGTTGAATTTTAACTCTCCAAATTTGGGTGTTAATGTTACATAATCCCCAAAATTTGAGCTTCCAATTCCAAAAATTGGCGGAGTTATGTTGATTTTTAGCTCTCCAAATAAAGAATAATTGTTATATTGCAAAAAGTACCTGGGTACCTCCAAAAAAAAAAAAAAAAAAAAAAAAAAAAAGAATCTAAAAAAATGAGTTTAAACAAAACATCTTCGTTATAGAATAACCCAACAAGGGTTGACATGCCATAATTCCACAAAATTTTCTCTGAAATTCCAATTCTGGTGCTTTAGGGAATGTGAAGTATTCCTTCATCACCATTACTCCCAGGTCCACTCTGACCCAAAGTGGTAGTACCTGTTAGGGTCTCATCTATGAGTTAAATAGACAAATAATAAGTCTAGAAAAATGTGTTTAAACAAAACATCTTCGGTAGGGAATAACCCAACAAGGGTTGACATGCCATAAAATCCAATCAAACATCCTTCACTATATCAATAAATGTTCATGTCTTTTCTTTCCTTCTCCTATGTGTAAATCTTTTCATAAACCTTCATTTGGTTCTTGGTAGCAAGGTCAGACCATACTTGTTTAAAAAGATTTTAGTATAAAACTAGCAATGGCTACCTGGCGTTGCCTGGGCAGAGGGTTTTTTTTTAAAGTTAGTCCCGCAGATCCATTATTACTGAATCGTGAGTTAGATCCTCACTAGATGCCCCATAAAATCCCCACATAACAATATGGTAAGAAATTTTAATTCAATAATTTACAATAAAAAAAAGTACAATAAATGAGGTGATTAATTCAATCAATAAACATCATATTTCAATTACCTTCTGTTACGATACAAATTTTAATTTTCAAATATCTTCCCAAATATAAATAAAGTCTTCATTATTTTTGCTCAAAAACCTAGCCCTGGTGATAGTGAATGTATATATATATTTACTTTATCTTAATTGTTTTATTTTCAAAGTTTCCTCCGACAAAAATTAATGCAAATTCCTTTATATATACTAGCAAATATATGCACCCTCTGGGTGCAAGTATTTAAGTTTTAATGTAATAATATATTATATTAAATTAGAAAGGCTAATGAAACTAAATAAGAATACAGATAAAAAGATTTGAAACAGAGGGAGTATAATAAAAGATTTGAAACAGAGGGGAGTATAATAAAAATAGAACAACTGAAACTTACTCTTCCATCACTTTCGTCTTTCATTGTTATTTTTTCTAATTTAAGTATTTAGTTAAAAGAAGAAGTGAAGAATAAAATGACAGTTATTTTTTCTTGTTAACGGATTTCATTTAAGATTCATTGAAGAAATGTTTGTTTATATTCATTAAAATAAAACCAAATGATTAGAAATCAATAATACTAAGCATATATTTATTAAAATCACATTTTTAATATCAATATGTAAATTAGCCTTCCTATTCACACTGTAAACTGCTATTTTGTTGTACATATAAATATAATTGCATGTGTAGATATGGTCAACAGTATTAATAATGTAAAACAATTTTATTAATAATTGAGGTTTAAATAAAAATGAAATCATGGAGAATGTGATATAAATAACTAAGGGAATTGTGACTTGAGTAGTAATATAGTTTCGGTTACAGACAGAAAAACACACAATCTCCATTATAAAAAGATATATATATCTATCTATAGATAAAAAATCCAACCAACAAAAATGCATCTGGGTGAGAGTGGAGCAACCCCTTCATTGCCATTACTCCCAGTTTTACTCTGACTGGGAGTGGTAGTACCTATTAGGGTTAAATAGATCTGTTTGAAAATTATTTGTATTGGATATTGTTATAGGTGATATAACCTATGTACATAAATGGAATGCGCCGACTACTACTATAAGTAGCAGGGACAATTGTGGCTTGGTACACAATCAATGTGAGTCAGTTCGCAACTGTATGGTCGGACACAACTCCACTTTCTTTTCTGTAATTTCAACTCATTTTTGTTCAATACATTTGTATCCATTTTCACCAATCGTTTGTCTTATTTTTTGTCCCTTAAAAACCCCACAATATCATGTTTAAAAAGTATCAAATAATTTGAATACCCAACAAGAATGAATAAAATAAAAACGTCTTCAGCATAAAATAACCCAACAAGGGTTGACATGCCATAAAAATCCAACCAACCAACCAACCAACCATATCTTTTAAGCAAATAGAAAGTCAATTTAAAAATCCTTTGATCCCCTTTTTTTTGTATGCATAAATGCAAACATTATTCAAAAGAGTGGGACAGTATCTGCGCAGACGACATCCTCATCCATAAATTAAGGCCGATTTAGTGACCTTCTTCCTGTTCTCATTCATCCTACCTGTCTACACCTGGACAGGCGCTCGTTAAATACCTTTGCAACTAACTCAACTAACCACTTTGCTTTCTAGGAACCTAAAGTAAAAAAAAAAAATGAAAAAAAAAAAAAATGTATCTCACACCGCAAAACTTTAAGTAGAATGTTACTAAAGTACTTATATAAAATTACTTGGTAATTTATGAGGAAGTGCGTCCCGGTCTCCTGCCTCAGAAATAGCTACCCGGTGACTATTAAAATAACATCCCCAGCTATGTACTCTCGGTGGTGTTACTTGAAAGAAAACAACCAACTTAGGGCGTTAAGTGTATTTTAGAGGCAGGGGGGGGGGGCTTCTCTTTTTTTATTGTAATTTGTTTAGAAATTTATTTATAGAAATTGTCGTAATTCTTGTTTAGATATGAAGATGGATATCTATCTATCTACCTCAATTTGTTCATTTTTTACTTTGTTTATATATATATATATATATCCACCCATCTCCATTTGTTCATATAAAAAAAAGATAAGCCCCCCCCGCCTTTAAAATACATTTAACGCCCTAAGTTGGTTGTTTTCTTTCAAGTAACACCGTCGAGACGACATAGCTGGGGACGTTATTTTAATAGTCACCGGGTAGCAATTTCTGAGGCAGAATGACTAGTTTAGATGTTTAATAAGAGTTTTTAATTTTTAAATTTTAAAAATTTTAAATCTAATTTGTTAATTTTAATGATGCATAAGTTGGTTAATATTAATCATACTGGAAATAATTATTTATTTGCTTTTACTGAAGTTTTCGGAAACGTGTACTGATAAATTGCAATTCCGAATCCGGATAACTACTATAGAAAGTTGTTTTATATTTAGCGATATACAAAGTGTGTCAAAAACGTATCGAGATTTTGTTGTACTTTTTGACATACCTTGTATTCTGAAAACAAATTAACGTTCCATTCATTGTTCATATCTTGGTAAATACAGCTTTAAACTCGGCACTTTTATGACACACCTTGTATTTCTGAAAACAATTAACGTTCCATTCATTGTTCATATCTTGGTAAATACAGCTTTAAACTCGGCACTTTTATGACACACCTTGTATTCTGATTAACGTTCCATTCATTGTTCATATCTTGGTAAATACAGCTTTAAACTCAGCACTTTGATGACACACCTTGTATTCTGAATTAACGTTACATTCATTGTTCATAGTAAATACAGCTTTAAACTCGGCACTTTTATGACACACCTTGTATTCTGAAAACAAATTAACGTTCCATTCATTGTTCATATCTTGGTAAATACAGCTTTAAACTCAGCACTTTTATGACACACCTTGTAGAAAACAAATTAACGTTACATTCATTGTTCATATCTTGGTAAATACAGCTTTAAACTCAGCACTTTTATGACACACCTTGTATTCTGAAAACAAATTAACGTTCCATTCAATATTGCACTTTTATGACACACCTTGTATTCTGAAAACAAATTAACGTTCCATTCATTGTTCATGTAAATACAGCTTTAAACTCAGCACTTTGATGACACACCTTGTATTCTGAAAACAAATTAACGTTACATTCATTGTTCATATCTTGGTAAATACAGCTTTAAACTCAGCACTTTTATGACACACCTTGTATTCTGAAAACAAATAACGTTCCATTCATTGTTCATATCCCTTGTATTCTGAAAACAAATTAACGTTCATTCATTGTTCATATCTTGGTAAATACAGCTTTAAACTCGGCACTTTTATGACACACCTTGTATTCTGAAAAAAAATAACGTTCCATTCATTCTTCATTTCTATCTTGGTAAATACAGCTGAAATATTTATGGTATTATTGAGGTCAGTTAGTCTACTGTTGGTTTGAATAACAGCAGCTAACTAAGTACAACTGGAGCAGTGTCCAAGACAGTTGATATAAATAGGACTCAAGAATGATCCATCCATGAATCTGGGTGATTTGGGTGATTCCATTCCTTGAGTTCTGATTGGCTGCTTGACTGCTTGATTTGAATGACATTGTGGAGTCTTATATATACTCTGTCATTTTGCAGTGGACCTTGTGGCTTTCGGGTTTGTATTGAGTTACAACCGTTTGCTGCCTTGTCTTCCCAGTTCGACGGTAATTGGAACTTTAATTATTCTTCAGCTTTAATTAATTTTAACTATTAATTTGTATTTTTAATTTATTGTATTATTTTACTAGAGAGAAGGGTATGAAAAGCACCTGTATATGTATTTACCCCTATACATACACAGGTCTTTCAATAAACACTCTTCCAAGGTTAAAGAGGCCAATCTGACCTTCCATACATTCCATTTGACAACCTATATATACAAAGGTCATTCAATAAACATTTAGAATTTTACTTCTCCTAGACTGGTTGCCATGCCAAGGTTAAAGAGCCCAATCTACCCTACTATTTCATCATGTTCCATTCATTCCATTTGGCCACCTATATATATTTACCAACCCCTCTGTACGAGCAGGATGTGACACAAGGTCAATTTCTTAAGCGGAGTTTAGCAGGTTTGAATTCAGAGTTTTCCTTCTCCTAGACTGGTTACCTAGCCATGGTTAAAGAGTCCAGTCTGCCCTGCTATTTACCCATATCAGGAGGGAAAGTAGGATTCATACCTTTCCCAAGGGTATTAGCGCTAAGTGAAATGCAATTACCACGTCCAGGATTTGAACTCGGGGCGACGAGTCCATTTCCCATGACTTTAACCATTACACCATGTGCTTCCTCTGTAAAAAGCACCTGTATATGTTCGAATTGGTTAGATTTATAAGTTCAAGGTTAATGCATAACCAGAATATTTTTGTATCACCATCTTAAAAGACCCTTTAGTTAACTCTTAACATCCTATACCACCTCATTCCACCCGGCCGGATGTCACATTCATTTTCCTAATCTACCCCAAACGATAGCCTTTGTTTGAATGTAATATTAAACATATTTAGAAGTTTTTAATTTGAGGGAAATAACAGGTAACTTTTAATGAAAAGGACATTTTTAGCCATTTTGATAAATGGTTATAGGAATTGAGCTCTGGACTTAGAAAATTCTCAACAGTATGTTAAGAGTTAAATGATATATTGTATAATCAAGGTTTAGTACACACATTTTACTTAGACATTTTATATATATTCTGTTAGAAAAGTTTAATGTTTTCATTCATAGTTATCTATGCAGCTGAGTTGTTGATTGGTTTGGTTTGGTTTGTTTTATGGCATATCAACCTCAGTGGGTCATTTAATGCCGATAAAGTTTTGAAATAAATCAATTCTTAATGGATAATACAATTTTTTTATAAATACATTTTTCTATTTAACCCATAGATGGGACCCTAACAGGTACTACCACTCTGAGTCAGAGGGGACCAGGGAGCAATGGTGATGAAGGGGTGCTCCACATTCCCCAAACCTCCAGAACTGGAACCTCACCATCAGATAGAGTTTAACGTCATTCCCAGGACATGTAGATCTGCAGCCACCACCTTCTAGCACCCATATGATGAAAAGGGGTTTGGACTTGCCATAAGGGCAATAGGGTTGGGGCAATCATATAGGTAGTAGGGCTTGACATGGCCAGCCAATTAATCGGAGGGGGCCTCTCCGACCACCCATCTAGCCTAAGTAAGGGCCAAAGAGGAGTATTGCAAGTCATGAACTGCTCATCCACCTTAAGCATCACGGGTCGCCACCCACGGCCAACAGGTGGCCCCATTGGGGGAGTCTTACACCTCTGCAGAGGTGCAGTCGGTGCCTTCTAACACCCCAGCCGACAGGGCGGCTGAGTTGTTGAGTCTTGTAAACATGTGTTTATGAACGAAAGATATGTTAAAGTCTTCTGGTTGGCAGGTCACACTGTAAAAAGGAATGTTTATATTTAAAAGGAAATTTAAAATTTAAATTTTAGATGTAAATATTCCAAACGTCATAGCAAAAAAATGCAGCTTTGGATTTTATGTGTGTGTGTGTGTGTGTGTGTGTAGCCACCTGGAATGTCTGGACACTTCTCGATCTTGAAAGATAGGGAAACCCTAAACGACGTACTGGTGTCGTGACAGGAGAGCGTCTCGATATGGGGTTGACATCGATGCCCTTGCGGAAGTCAGTTTCAGCGATAAGGACCAATTGACAAAAGGGGTTGGGCTGGGTACACATCCTCTTGGAAAGTTGGTTTGGTGGTAGCTGTAAGAAGTTTGAGGTGAGGCGGCTCGAGCACTCCATTCTGAAGTGACACATAACAGACGTCATGGAAACATTTCCTACATTTAAGTCTGACCTGTGTGGCAGGGCCTGTCTGTCGAGGGCTTCATATGTGTGACAGGGTACATAAAAACAAGTCGGATCCGTGGGCCATCTGCATGCTCACAACTGAACGACTTGTAGAAATGGCCTTATCCTGTGAAGAAGTGGCAATCACCATATATATATATAATATATATATATATGTGTAAGATATCCAAAACTGGTAGTAAGGGATAATTCTACATGTGATCGTCAAAATCTCTCTGTATAATTATTGCATGTTTTAGTAGGTGCAAATACAAGGATTTTTATAAATCCCTAGAGAGAGCTCAATGTATAATAATCTATTTTAGATTAAATACAGAGCAATATTTACCTTTGAAAGAAAGGAAAAACTCAAACCGTCATTCTGTAATAAATTTAACTTAAAAGGATTTTAGAAATTTAAATAAATTCCTAAAACTCCTTAAAATTTCAGTCTCTTCAGACAGGTGGCACATATATATATATATATATATATATATATATATATATATAAGTCGTGGGTATCAGTAAAGTAATAAAATATTTTTATCACAGAATAACGAGAAATAACGTTATTCTGTGATTAAAACTTTTTATTACTTTTCCTTATATCAACAAATGCCCTGAAGAAGATCTACTTAACAGATCGAAACATTGCAGTGTTGGCTAGTAAACTTACCACTCATTTTATTTAAACCTGTGTTTTTCAAATTTCTTACTATACTACATACCGTCGGATTCACTTCCATCTCTTCACACACACACACACACACATACATATATATATTGTAGTTTAGGGGTCTCCGTATGCTTCTCTCGGTATATATGTCTTTTTTATATTGAAGCTGGACGTTATTATGAAGCATTTAAAAATAAATGAAGGAACTTGATGTTATGCTTTTATTATTTATTATCATAAATTTTTGGGATCGTTAGATTCCCTTCTTCAGATGAATGTTGCTCCTGTTGAGGAAACTGAACGCCGATATCGGAATACTCTGTTATTACAAATATTTTACAGACACTGCCAATAACAACAAAGACAAAGGATCCGTTCAACAGGAGTGACATTCATTTGAGGAAGGGAATCTAATGATCCCGAAAATTCATGAGAATAAATAATAATGAAAATAAGTGAATCTAGTACTCCATAACATCGAGTTCCTTCATTTATTTTTAAATGCTTCATAATAACGCCCAACTTCAACATAAAAAAGACATATATATATATATATATATATATATATAATTTAATATACCAAACTTATTGGTAAATCCTCACAGTGAGAAAAAAACCAGCAAATAGTTTGATTGTAAAAATAATAAAATGTATTATATGTATTATTGATTTTGACTATAAATTAAATAATCATTAATAAGCTTACGCAAATTCCTGAGTGTATTGTGACATAAGCAGTCCCGTAGTTTTGGTTACAGACAACAGATGACAATAGAAGCAACAAATAACAATAAATAAAATTTATATATACTAGCAAATATATCCCTCTCTCATGCACCCTCCGGGTGCAAGTATTAAGTTTTAATATGAGATGAAAATATCATATTTAAATTAGAAAGGGCAAGATGCTAATAAGAAGCAGATAAAAAGATTTGAACATAGGGGGGTATATGATGAAAAAGTAGAAGAAACTTGAAACTACTCTTCCATTCCTACTCCCGTGCTTCATTGTGAATTTTCGTATTTAACAAGTTATTAAATTAGGAAGTAAAGAAATAAAATGACAGTTATTTTTTCTGTGTAATGAGATTGTCATTTTAAGATTTATCTATGAGATTTTTTGCTTAATATTCATAAATAAAACCAAAAATTAGAAATCAATTACTAAGCATATATTTATTAAATCTCAATATTTAATATCATAGTGCAAAATTAAGCACTCATTCACACTGTAATCGTCTATTTTTGTAGATATAAATACAATTGGCATGTCATATTGAGATGTTAGATAACAACACATAAAGAAGGTAAAGCAATTTTATTAATATGAGGTTTAAATATAATATAAAATCATGGAGAATGTGATAGTAAATAACAAAGTTGAAGTTGTGATTGGATATATAATATAGTTTTCGGTTACAGACAAAAACAGCACATCTCGATTATAATAAGATATATATATATATTATATATATATAATATATATATATATATATCATATAATTCAAAGTATACCAAACTTGTTGTAAATCCTTGCGTAAAGAAAAAACTACCCGGCAATATAGTTTGATTATAATACAACCATAACATCAACCTGGAAGGAAAAATTTTGTTGGGAAAAAAGAAAAGACCAAAGATAGTCGTCACAACAAAAAATAATGCTTTGTACAATATTTGCCCAAAAGAAAAAACAATTTTATGCATATAATATATAGATATATATATGATTATAACAAAACCGCCAGAGACTAAAGTAATAAGTAAAAGTGCTCAATATTAAGGAGAGCAAATAATAAAGAAAAATCTAATGAGTAGACGAACCTACTAAAAGTTTCGCTTGAATGCTTTTCGGGCTAAGAGTCAGATCTTTAGCGCCTGAAAGAGCATTAAGCGAAACTTTTGTAGGTTCGTCTGACTCATTAGTATTTATCTTTAATATATTTATATATGCACACACACTGGGGTCAGTAACTCAAGCATTTAAATTCAAGATGCCACATTGAGAAAATTAATTAAAGTTAACTTCTAAAATAAAACTTTGAATCTATACCATTGTATTTGTATCTGAATAATCTTTTAGATGATACTAAGATTTTTTTTACCAGGTATCAATAGCTTAATCGCTTTTACCTGAGATATCCAATACCTTTCATTCTCCGTATCTTAACACCTTTTACTTTAGTACTGAGTAATCTGTTTACCATGGATAACAGGTGTTGTTCTTTCTTACACAAACATACGCAAGGGTCCCCAACTTTTCACTGAAGAGCCACAAAACTTACTCAGGAGGGTTTGAGGTTTCAGAGTAATCCTAGTGACTGAGTAATTCTACAACATGGCAACGACACAACTTTTGCCCTTGCTATTAGGCTAGATATGGCAGTTGGATAGTGCCTCCTCCAATCATCATCTGGTCAATCAAGCCCTTAGCGTCTATAGGATTGTTGGTTTGCTTTGTTTACAGCTATCAACCTCACTGGGTCATTTAATCTGACTAGAAGTCAAAATGATTAATCTTAACGGTTAATCAATTTTGTTTATAGACTCATGTTTTTCTATTACCATAGATGGACTACCATATGCTGGGTACAGGTTTAAGCTGTGTTTAATATATCTAACGTTACGGCTGACCCTGACCATGGTTGAACTGCAATGTAACATTTCAAAAGTTTAAAAGTTTTTAAAAAAATTTTTCTTTCCAAATTATCATTTTAGATATACACCGACTGCACCTCTGCAGAAGAGGTAAAAACCCTCCTACCTAATTTGGTCACCTGTTGGCCGTGGGTGCGACCGTGATGCTAAGGACCAGAACGTGCTGGTTGTTGAGCAGCCATGACATGCAACACCCACTTTGGCCCTTAGACTAGAACAGGTGGTCAGAGAGGTCCCTCTCGATCAATCAGCTGGTCACATTCAAGCCCTAGCACCTAATATCATTGTCCTCAACCTTGATTGCCCTATGTTAATAAAAAAATCGGTTAAAAAAAATAAAGTACCCATCAAGAAATTGATAAAAAGAAATGAAATAATGTTAGTCTCTGAACCGCCATACCTTGGCAAGTGTAAAGGACTTAAAGTAAGGTAAGTAAGTAAGTCCTGCGGTTCAGAATCCTTTAGTAAGTTGAATAAGTCCTGTAGTTTATGGAATCCTAACGTAGTGTCAAAGGTCCAGTGCTAAATCCTACTGTTCCGTTCTCCATGAAGTTCAAAGCAAGTTGAGTGTATTAAGATCCGAACCAGCCGTATAAATATATAACAGCAGCAAGAGTTGCATGATTGGGCCAAGAAATGGTCACTATGATGTATCGCCGAGTCCATAAGTAGAGCGGGCATCCCAGCACACACCCTTATTAGACAAAAAGTCAACACATGATGGGACCGTAAACAGTATACCTACTCTCAGGTCAGAGGTGACCAGGGGCAATGGTGATGAAGGAGTGCTCTCACATCTCCCTAAACCTCCAAGAACGGGAACCCACCATCAGATAGAGTTTAACATAATTCCCAGACATGTAGACCCTCAGCCACCGCCTTCCTAGCACCCATATGATTATAACCATAGATGGGACCCAACAGTGTACTTTACCACTTCCGTCAGAGTGGACCAGGAGCAACTGTGATGAAGGGGTGCTCCACATTCGCCCAAACCTCCAGAACGGGAACCTCATCCATAGATAGATTAATGATAATTCCCAGACATGAAGACGCCTTACTTACCCTTCTAGCACATATAATAGAAGAAAAGCCGTTGGGTCTTGCCATAAAGGGCTAATAGGGTTTGGGGCAATCATATAGGTGCTAGGGCTTGACATGACCAGCCGATTAATCGAGGGCCTCTCGACCACCCGTCTAGTCCAAGTAAGAGTCAAATGTAGTGTGCAAGTTCCTCAAGTATCACAGGTTTGCCATCCATGGTGGCCCATTGGAAGGAGTCTTACCCCTCTGCAGAGGTGCATCGGTGTATTCTAATTGCCCTGCGGCCAGGGCTATATGATTTCCCAACCCTATTGTGCCCTACGGCAATTCCCCCAAGTGGCTTAGGGTTTAGTATCCTGGATATGTGACATTAAACTACATCTTGGAGTTCTGGGGAATGTGGAGTACCCCTTCATTGCCCATTACTCCCAGGTGCACTCTCACCCATATTGTAGTCCAGCAAAAGAAGATATTAAGTGAATGATGAACGAAGTAGAAAAATAACGCACAAAAGGGAATACAAGAGAAAAAAAAAAAAGAGATGATTATATAGTGTGGGGGAGGTGGTGCAAAAAAAAAAAATACACTAGAAGAAAAAAAAAAAAAAAATGAAAAAATTGTGGGTAATTCCATGTCAAATAATCCAGGCACATGTCACGCCCTCTACAATTTTCTGAATTGTAATCCCAGTGTGGATTATGATAAAGTTTAGCCAATCCCCAAAATTTGAGCTTTCCAATCCCCAAGTATATTTTACAGATAAAAATAGATTACAAAAAAGTCACCATTATTTTGCACCCCACCTAAATTAACATAACCAATTTTGGATTTGGGAGCTCAAATTTTGGGGGTTGTCTAATGTAAATATATTGCAACAAATTTTAAGTTATTAAATGATTTCTGATTTGCAAAGTTTTAACTGAGTATATAGCTTCGTTCTGAGCAAAAAACAACTATCTTTTTGGTACAAAATTCATGTCAATATAATGGTGAAATAGATGATTACAGATAAAATTGTCATAGATGCAGTCCACTCAGAATTAGATCTTGCCTATGAAAAAATCAGAAATTCCCAATAACTTAAAATTGGGTTGACTTTAAGACTTTTTGATAGCCTATTTTTGGATGTCGCTTGGGCGAAAAATGCTTTTATGATACCAATTTTTAGGAGTGGGAAGCTCTAAAACTCGATTTTACAAACAAAAATAGGATTACAAAGTCACCATTTTTGCCAACACCCCACACAAAATCAAACATAACCTCTGCCAAATTTTGAAATTGGAAGCGCTCAATTTTGGGGATTGTCTAAATGCTAATAAAGTATCCACACCTGGAAAAAAATTCAGAAAAATTTAATGGGTTGCGTGAGATTATAACTTTTCTGGATTGATATGACCGGAATTACTCATGTAGGACTTGAAAATTATCTAGTTTCGTTGAAAAATTTTTTTTGAAAGATAAAAACACATAAGTAAAGTAAAACGCCCAACTCCTCACCTATTTCCCTCCTCGAACTAATTGTTCATCATCAAACAGTTTAATCACCTTTTAAGTACCTATAATCTCTATGTACTGTGAAAAAGACAAAGATCATAGACGAAAGAGTAATAGATTTGGTTTGTTTGGTTGGTTTTGTTTGTTGTACGGCAAATATCAACCTCAGTGGGTCATTTAATGCCGATAAAGTTTTGAGAATAAAATCTAATTCTTAATGGATAAATACAAGTTTTTTTATGAATACATTTGCATTATGAATACACTTATGAATACTTTTTTTTTTTTCAACTTTATTCTGAGGCCAGTGGACCAACATATACCATTTTGCAACTAGTATTGTCACTCTCAGTTTAAGATAGTTGTTGTAGTTAATTTTCACTGAATGTATGAAAAAATATTAAAGTAAGTAAAATTTATATTAGGCAAGTGATTGAAAAAAAAAATTATTACTTAGGGAAGATACTAATAAGTGGTTTTATGATATTGTTTGACTATTACTGCTCATAATTACATTTATCTCTTCATAATTTAACAACTTTTAAATAATAGGAACTTAATGGTCAAGTCACAATGAAGCCTGTTCAAATCACTGAGTTAAGCAGTAATGACTCTTACAGTACTTAGATGGGTGACCCCGTATGAACAGACGGGTAATTGTAAGCAATCTGAAGGCCTGTAGTCCAGCACTAAGCAAAAGTTAGTAAATAACAAGTTCAAAGTTCCGTGAATGGGCTCCCGAATTACGACAAAAGTTCCCGAGTCTGAGAAGAAACTGACCTGAAGAAGGCCGGAGGGTATATCGGCTTGAAACTTGTAACAAATAAATGAAGATGGGACAATCGTCCGAATAACGCAGAATAATGACTAAGTTCAAAAGAGTTTTTAATTTTTTTTTTTAATAATATGGAATTATTTGAGCACTGTTGAATAAAGTTGAATTTTTTTTTCTAAGTTATTTTTTTTTTTTATTAAATATTTTTAAGGGTTAGTAGGGTAATTTTACAATAGGATATACTTAAACACGGATTTAAAAAAAAATTCCTTGACTTTGCTTCACGCATCACCTATTCGGTCATTGCTTCTAAAAGTCCTCAAGCTATGCCATCCAGTGTTGATACAGAGCCTGTTGTATGTAGATTTTTGCTTGTCAGTCACAATCTTATGCTAATATGTGAGTATAAATGAAATCCTACATTTTGAAATTTCATATATATCCCGTCTGATGTGTCTGCAAGTTACGTTATGTATTGTAGAACAGATTAATCATCATCATGTCGAGCTTTCGTGCAGAATCCATGAAAAAGTCTCTCTCCATCCGTCCTATCGTCATCATTCTCGCCCACACTGGCCCGTCCATTGCTGGCTCTACAGGAAGGACGTCGCTTATGAGTTCGTCCTTGCTTCTCCAGCAGTGTCCGCTGTCTTGTCCTGTCTTACTTCGGATGGTTTGGGTAATAGTGGTAGGTGTCAGTACAGCTGCTTGTCTGCATAGGGTGCTGTTTCCACTCTTGTTCATGGTCAATCGCAGCATTCTTGTGCAGCTCCCATCTAGTTGTTAAATTCTCTAGTCGCTTAGTTAGGTCCAGGGTGGTGCAGCCAACATGCAGCAACCGACACGACACATGGCTGGAAGAACTGTCTCTTTAGCTTGTCTGTGAGATTGACCTCCATATCGATAGATAATTCTATATAGCGCCCATGCCTTTTCCTATGCGGCAATTAACTGTCGTTTTTCTGTGGAGGAGATGTTACTGCTAAGTATCTAAATTGTTCTAACAGAGTTTAGGAGTTTGCCATCGATGGTGAGATGTCCGTTGTTTTTTTGAAAGACCATGAACTCAGTTTTATCAGAGTTCAAGTACAGGCTGACATTTTGTGCTGTCCCTTTTCTAGGCTGTGTAGTAGGGATTCGGCTATGCAGGTATTTGCGAGTAGTGTCAGATCATCGCAATAGTTCTGCATTCGCGTAAATAGGTATGGTGCGGGATTCGCTCTGCTTTTCTTGCTTTTTTTATGTGTGAGGCCTTTTCTTTTATGGATCTTAGTGATGTTCTGAAGTACGTAGTTCTAGGCTATGATGAAGTATTATATGTGTGTGCAAATATGAGCTGGTGTGAGCTAGAACTGCAATGGAAGGAGGAGAATAATATAACAAAGGGCTTAAAAAATATGATGAATCCAAAAATGAGGAGAGCGATGGTTTTTGACCAATAGCGTGACCGCCGAACGAAGAACTTGAGGGCAAGCGGAAAGTCGGGTGTTGACCCGGAAGTCGGGTGTTGACCGGCAAGTCAACGTGGTGACGTGGGGGAAGAAAGAAAGGGTTTCGTCCTTTTTGCCGGCCGTCCGTCGTGGGGGACAGACCTGATTGAGCCCAGGAATCTAGTTGTTTTCCTCTCTCTCGTTCTCTCTTGCCTCCCCTCCTCCCTGGTAGAAAGCCACTAGACGAGCATAGTTAATAAAGGCGTGGAGATTGTGACGACAGTTGTTTCTCCGTGTTATTGATTTTTTATCGGAGTTTGAGTACGCGTGAGTAAGCAAGCTGTAACATATGGGCGCTAGTGTTATCCCCTTGTAGGACTACCGGCGCCAGATTATAGACGATACAGCATGGTAAACATCCCTTGCGAAATTAACACTTTCAATGAATACTGATCCCTGACCAAGTATTGAGGTAAGGGGACGTTGAGTGAATAATGAACAACCGGGGGCCTTATGTCTCTTCGGCGAAGGAAATAAGAATTTTGGATGTTTCGGAGGGAAAGTCGTTAGTATACATCACTGATGAGACTTAGATAAAGTGAAACAGCTGTAACGATGTTCTGACAGCACAGAATAGATTTTACCGAAATTGACTGTGTCATTATTACTTCTATAATTATCATGAATTTTATGCGATATATACGCCATTGTAAATGCCTTCAAAGCAAAATAATATGTATATATAGTAGGGCGAAGAGTAGAAGCAACGGCGCTGGCACTAACAGTTTCTTGATTATGAGATTTTCAAACCCAAAAATTGCATAAGCGAGAAAACGTCAACTGCCCTTGACTTATGTCTACGCTACTTCTATCTTAGATCTACATGCTCGAGTTCATGAGTAACGGTACTATTTTACTTATTAAGATCTATATATAATCATAGTTAAGTATGATAATATTGCAGTGGGTGTGCGAGTGCGTTTAGTTGGAAAATCTATAATACATGACATAATATATATAATTAATATATATTATAGATAAATTCAAAATTTAAGGCTCACAGAAGTTCTTCTTCCTTTGATTGTTCACCAAAAAAACGATTTTTTTCCTGAAAATAATATAAACATCTAAAATATATATATAATATAATAATAAGAAAATAAATATATAGGTTTACTATATCTATTTATTGGGTGCTGAAAAGGAAACTTTCACAACCATATTGGTTTCATGGCGATGCTCATCAGGTGAAGGATTTGTCAAATGTGAAAAATCGAAAAAATATTCTTAAAAAATTCATATAGGCATGGGATGCGTATGATCTGGATAAAAAATGATGTGTGTATGTTATGTGAAGGTGAATGAAATGTATGAAGAAGTGTTAGGGCAGTTATAAAAGTTGTTGGTACGCGTAGTGGCTGGTCACCACACATTTTTTGAAATTTTTCGATTTTCTCACAATTGAAGAACATCTTCACCTGATGAAGTGCATCGCCATGAAAACCAATATGTTGTGAAAATTGTCCTTTTGTCACCTCAATAAATAGATATGTAAAACCTATATATTATCTTATTATATTATATTAACGCTCTATTTTTAATATTGAGCAACTCTAACCAAAATACTGCTTTGGTACACCATTCCAGCAAGCTGAATATAATGTGATCCATCTCACACACAGCATATTTATATAGTATATATTATATATATATATATTATCTGTGTGTGTGTGTGTGTGGGGTCCGGGTGGGGGTGGGGTTGTTGTCTTGGGTGGGGTGGGGTGGGATGTGATTGCAGTGGATTTGGTCAAGTCCATATTGGAGATCATTTCTACATCTTGTTCCTCTCCGTACATAGCCCAACACACACCACACACAGATACTATATATTATATATGTATATATATAGTATATGCTGTAGTGTGAGATGGTCACTATTTCAGCTTTATGCTGGAAATGTGTACCAAGGCCAGTGATTATTGTAGAGTGCTCAAATATAAAATAGAGCGTTAATATAATATAAATAAATAAGTATATAGGTTTTCAATATCTATTTATTGGGTGACAAAGGAAACTTTTCACAACCATATTGGTTTCATGCGATGTCATTCATCAGGTGAAGATGTTTCAAATGGTGAAAAAATCGAAAAAAATTTCAAAAAATGTGTGTGACCAAGCCCACTAACGCGTTACAACAACTTTTATAGCTGCCATAACACCTCCATACATTCAATTCACCTCACATACATGACACACATCAATTTTATCCCCAATCATACCATCCCATGTCTATGAATTTTGAAATTTTTTTCGATTTTTCTCACATTTGCAGAACCATCTTCACCTGATGCAATGCATCGCTGAAATACCAAATGGGGGGGTTGTGAAAAGTCCCCTTTGTCACCCAATAAATAGATATAGTAATACCTATAAATTTTATCTTATATTTATATAATAATAATTTTATAGATTTTATATTAATTTTCAGGAAAAAATCGTTTTGTTGGTTGAGAGATCAATAGGGAAGAGAACGTTGTGAGCCTTAATTTTGAATTTATCATATATAGTATCATATATATATAATTATTCATGTTATAAGATGTTCAAAACTAAACGCACTCGCAGCACCCACGTCAAGAATCAATATTATATTGATAATAGTATTTATAAGTAAATACGTACCGATTATCACTGAGATCGAGCATGTAGATCTAAGATAGAGTAGCGTAGACATAAAGTCAAGGCAGTTGACAGTTTCTTCGCTTATGCATATTTTGTTTGAAGAATCGCATAATCTAAGAAACTGCGTTGTAGGTGCAAGCGCGCGTTGTCTTCCGCCTCTTCCGCCTACTAATATATACAATATTTTTTGCTTTGAGGCAATTAACAATGCGTATATCGCAATAAAATTGCGATAATGTATAGAAGGATAATAATGACCCCACAAGTCTAATTTCGGTAAATAATATTCTGTGTGTGAACATCGGACAGACCTGTTGCAACTTTATTAAGTCTCAAATGCATGATGTAAGCTAACGATTTCCCCGAAAACATCCAAAAATCTTAATTCCTTCGCCGAAGAGCCATAAGGCCCGCGTTTGTTATTATTCAACTCAACGTCCTACCTCATATGGTAGATGACGTATCAGTACATTGACAGGTTAATTTCGGCAGGATTTTCCCTAATGCTGTATCGCTAAATCGTGGTCGGCCGAGTCCTAAAGGGGATACACTAGCGCGCATATGATTACGTTGCAATACTACGGTACAAAACTCCGATAAAAAATCATAACACGAGAAACATGTGTCAGTCATCAGACTCCCGAGCTGTTTATACTGTGCTGTCAGCTGCTTCTACCGGGAGGGAGGGGAGGCAGTAGAGAAACGGAGAGAGAGAGAACACTACTAGATTTCCTGCCTCTAATCAGGTCTGTTCCCCACACGACGCCGGCAAAAAGAGAACGAACTTTCTCTTTCTCCCCACGTCAACCACGTGACTTTCCGGCAACACCCGACTCCGTCAACACCCGACTTCCGCTTGCCCCCTCGAATTCTTCGTTCGGGTCACGCTATGGTCACAAACATCGCTCTCGCTCTTTTGGGTCCATCACTATCTTTTAAGCCTTGTTATGTTTATTCCGCCCCTTCCATTAGCAGTTCTAGCTCACACCAAGTCATATTGCACACGATATATATGTCATCATATGCCTAGACTACGTACTCAGAACGATTCACTAGATCCCATAAAAGAAAAAGGCCTCACACATAATAAAAAGCAAGAAGCATGGCGATAATCGCACATTACTATTACGGAATGCAGACTATGCGATGATCTGACACTTACTCGCAAATACACTGCATTAAGCCGAAATCCCTACTACAACACCTAGAAAAGGCAGCACAGAAATGTCAGCCTGTACTTGAACTTGATCAAAACATGATCATGTCCTGTTCAAAAACAAAACGACATCTAACCATCGATGGCAACTCTAACTCTGTAGAACAATTTAGATACTAGCATTAAACTCTCCTCCACAGAAAACGACGTTAAGCACGCATAGGAAAGGCTGGCCGCATAACATAGATTATCTATCATAGGAGGTCCAATTCACAGAACTAAAGGCATTCTCAGGCCATGTCGTGTCGGGCTGCTGAGTGCTGACACCACCTGACGCCTAATAAGCGATCTAGAGAATAACTAGATGGGTAGCTGCACAAGAGGCTGCGAGTGACCATGAACAGATTGGAAACAGCACCCTATGAGAAAGCAGCGTACGCCACCACACACATATACCTGCAAGACCATCCGAGTAAGACGGACAAAATGCGGGACACTGCCTGGAGAAGCAAAGGACGGAACTCATAACGACGTCCTCCTGTTAGAAGCCCAGCACATGGACGGTGCCGAGTTGTTGGGCCAGAATGATGAGCGATAGGGACGGATGGAGACGAGATTTTTCAATGGATATCTGTCACTGGAAAGCTCGACATGATGGATGATGGATAATCTGTTCAAATTTATAACCGTTACTTGGTCAGACATCCATCAGAGGGATATATATGAAATTTCAAACTCTTGTAGGGATTTCAATTTATACTTCACGATATTAGATAAGATTTGACTGACAATCAAAAATTCAATACAACAGCTCTGTACGAACAACTGGATCCATAGTGAGCGACTTTTTAGAGACAGAGACCAAGCATAGTTGATGGTGAGCAAAAGTACAATGGAATTTTTTTTTTTAAATCCGTGTTAATAGTATTTATCCTATTGGTAAAACATACCTACTAACCTTAAAATAATCTTAATAAAAAATAAAAAATAACCTTAAAAAAATTACAATTTTTCACAGTGCTTAAATATATTCCATATTTAAAAAAAATAAATTCAAAAACCTCTTTGAACTTAGTATTTATCTGCGTTATGTCGGACGATTGTCCCCTCTTCATGTTTAATTGTACAACGTTCAGCCGATATACCCTCCGGCCTTCTTGCAGGTATTTCTTCTCAGACTGCGGGAACTTTCTTGTCGTATTCGGGAGCATCACGAACTTTGAACTTTGTTATTACTAACTTTGCTAGTCTGGTCATACAGGCCTCAGATTGCTTAATTACCCGCTGTCAAAGGGGTCACCGCATTCTAAGTACTGAATGAGTCATTACTGCTTAACTTCAGTGATTTGACAGGCTGTTATTGTGACTTGACCATAGTTCCCAACTTTAAAATTAGTTTTAAATTTATGAGAGAGATAATTGTAATTAATGGAGAGTAATAGTCAAAATTCAATAAACCACTTATTAGTTTCGCCTAGTAAATAATTTTTTTTTTCAAATCAACTTCCTGATATAAAATTTTATTAACCTTTAAATATTTTTTCATACATCAGTAGAAATTAACTACCAAACTATCTAACTGGAAGTTGACAAAATACTAGTTGCAAAATGGGTATGTATGTTGTGTCCAGCGGCCTCTAGGAATATATAGTTGAAAGAAAAAAAGTATTCATAATGTATTGCATAATGCAAATGTACTAAAAAAAATTGTATTTATGCCATTAAGAATTGATTTTATTTCAAAACTGTATCGGTCGTTAATGACCCACTGAGGTTGATATGCCGTAAAACAAACAAAACCAAACAAAACCAAACCAATCTGACTTTACGTCTTCGTCTATGTATTTGTCTTTTCACAAGTCAGTAGAGATTTTAAAGTGTTACTTAAAAGGTGTTAAAACTGTTATGATGAAAATAGTTGAGGAGGAAATAGTGGTGAGGAGTTGGCTGGTTTATTTACTATGTGTTTAATCTTTCAAAAAAAAAAATTTTTCAATCGAAACTAGATAATTTTCAATATCTACATGAGTAATTCCGGTCATGTCATCCAGAAAAAAGTATATCATCACCCAACCCCATTAATTTTTCTGAATTTTTTTCCTAGGTTGGAATAATTAGCATTAGACAATCCCAAAATTTGAGCTTCCAATTCCAAAAATTGGCAGAGTTATGTTGATTGTGTGGGGTTGGCAAAAATGGTGACTTTTGTATTATTTTTGTTTGTAAAATGAGTTTTAGAGCTTCCCTACTCCTAAAAATTGGTTCATAAAAGCATTTTTGCCCAAGGAATCCAAAAATGCTATCAAAAAAGTCTTAAAGTCAACCAATTTTAAGTTATTGAGAATTTTCTGATTTTTTTCAAGCAAGATCAATAATCTGATGTGGCACGCATCTATGACAATTTTATCTATCATTATTTCACATAATATTGACATGATTTGTACCAAAAAGATAGTTTGGTTTTTGCTCAGAACCGAAGCTATTACATCAGTTAAACTTTGCAAATCAGAAATCTTTAATAACTTAAAATTTGTGCGAATAGGTTAGTCATTTAGACAACCCCCAAAATTTGAGCTCCAAATCCAAAAATTGGGTTATGTTAATTGGGTGGGGTTAGCAAAAAATGGTGACTTTTTTGTAATCTATTTTTATCTGTAAAATATTTGGGATTGGAAGCTCAAAATTTGGGGATTGGCTAACTTTATCATAATCCACACTGGGATACATTCAGAAAAATTGAAGAGGGTGGGTGACATGGCCCTGGATTATTGTACATGGAATTACCCACTATTTTTTCATTTTTTTTTTTTTTTTTCTTCTGGTGTTTTTTGTTTTTTTTGCACCCCTCCCCCAACACTATATAATCATCTCTTTTTTTTTTTCCTCTTGTATTCCCTTTTTTGTCGGTATTTTTCTACTTCGTTCATCATTCCTTATATTTCTTCTTTGCTGGGACTACAATTATGGGTGAGAGTGCACCTGGGAGTAATGGCAATGAAGGGGTACTCCACATCCCCAGAATCCAGATGTAGTTTAATGTCATATCCGGATACTAAGACCCTATAGCATTGGGGATTGCCGTCAGGGCAAATAGGGTTGGGAAAATCATATAGCCCTGCGGCAGGGCATTAGAATACACCGACTGCACCTCTGCAGAGGGGTAAGACTCCTCCAATGGCACCATGGATGCAACCTGTGATACTTGAGGACTTGCAACACTCAACTTTGACTCTTACTTGGACTAGACGGGTGGTCGGAGAGGCCCCTCCGATTAATCGGCTGGTCATGTTCAAGCCCTAGCACCTATATGATTGCCCCAACCCTATTGCCCTTATGGCAAGACCCACGCTTTCTTATTATATGTGCTAGAAAGGCGATAGCTAAGGGTCTTCATGCCTGGAATTATATTAAACTCTATCTGATGGTGAGGTTCCCGTCTGGAGGTTTGGGGAATGTGAAGCACCCCTTCACACATTGCTCCTGGTCCACTCTGACCGGAGTGGTAGTACCTGTTAGGGTCCCATCTATGGGTTAAATCATATGGGTGCTAGAAGGCGGTGGCTGAGGGTCTACAGTCCTGGGATATGTTAAACTCTATCTGATGGTGAGTTCCGTTCTGGAGGTTTGGGGAATGTGAAGCACTCCTCATCCCATTGCTTCCCTGGTCCACTCTGACCTGGAGTGGTAAGTACCTGTTAGGGTCCCATCATATGTGTTGACTTTTTTTCTGATATAAGGTTGTGTGCTGGATGCCCGCTCCTACTTATAGACTCGGCGATAATCATGTGACCAAATTTCTTGGCCAATCACTGGCAGTACTCTTGCTGCTGTTATAATATTTATACAGGCTGTTCGGACTTAACTACACTCAATTGCTTTGAACCTTTCATGGACGAGGAACATAGGATTATAGCACTGGACCTTTGACACTACGTAGATTCCATAAACTCAGGACTTATTCACTTACTAAAGGATTCTATAACCGCAGGACTACTTACTTACTTACTTAAGGTCCTTTACAACTTGCCAAAGGATGGCGGTCAGAGACTTAACATTTATTTCATTTTGTTTTATTCATTCTTGATGGGGTACTTATTTTTTTTAACCCGATTTTTTTTTAAACATAAGGGCAATAAGGTTGGGACAATCATATAGGTGCTAGGGCTTGATGTGACCAGCTGATTGATCGGGGGAACCTCTCTGACCACGTCTAGTCTAAGGCCAAAGTGGAGTGTTGCATGTCATGGGCTGCTCACAACCAGAGTTGTCCTTAAGCATCACGGGTCGCCACCACACGGCCAACAGTGACCAATTTGGTAGGAGGGTTTTTACTCTTCTGCAGAGGTGCAGTCGGTGATTCTAAATGATAATTTGGAAAGAAAAATTTTTTAAAACTTTTAAACTTGAAATGTAATTGCAGTTCAACCCTGGTCAGGGTCAGCAGTAACGTAGAATAATAATTAACACAAGCTTAACACCTTACCCCAGCTATGGTTAGTCCCATCTATGGGTTAAATAGAAAAACATGAGTCTATAGAACAAAATTGATTAACCGTTAAGAATAATTCATTTTTGAAACTTGTCAGCATTTAAAATGACCCAGTGAGGTTGATAGGCTGTAAAACAAAGCAAACCAACAATCCTATAGAACGCTAGGGCTTGATGTGACCAGCTGATTGATTGGAGGAGGCCTATCCAACTGCCTATCTAGCCCTAAGCAAGGGCAAAAGTAGTGTGTTGCATGTTGTAGAGTTACTCAGGTCACAGGATTACATTCTGAACCTCAAACCCTCCTAGTTAAGTTTTGTGGCTCTCAGGTTGAAAAGGTTGGGGACCCTTGACGTATTTGTGTAAGAAGAACAACATACCTGTTATCCAGGTACAAGATACTCAATACTAAGTAAAAGTGTTAGATACGAGATGAAAGGTATTGGATATCAGGTAAAAGGTTAAAGCTATTAGATACCTGGTAAAAAAATACTAGATATCATCTAAAGATACAGATACTAAATAAATGGTATTAGATTCCAAAGTTTTAATTTTAGAAGTTACTTAATTAATTTCTAATTGTGGCATCTTGAATTTTAATGCTTTGAGTTACATGACCAGTGTGTGTGCATATATACATATATAAAGATATAATCTAATGAGTCAGACGAACCTACTAAAGTTTCGCTTAATGCTCTTCAGGGCTAAGATCTGAACTCTTAGCCCGAAAGCATTAGCGAAACTTTTAGTAGGTTCGTCTAACTCATTAGATTTTTCTTTATTATTTGCTCTCCTTAGATATTGAGCACTTTTTACTTATTAGCTTTAGTCCCTGGCGTTTTGTATGAATATATATATATCTTATATATATATGCATATAAATTGTTTTTCTTTGGCCAAAATATTGTACCAATAGATTATTATTTTGTTGGTACGACTATCTTGGTCTTTCTTTTTCCCAAAAAATTTTTTCTTCCAGGTTGATGTGGGTTGTATATTTTATAATCAAACTATTTGCCGGTTTTTCTTACCGCAAGGATTTACCAACAAGTTTGGTAAATTGAAATTATATTATATATATATATATATATTATATTATATAATATATATCTTATTATAATGGAGATTGTGTGTTTTATGTCTGTAACCGAAACTATATTACTATCAGAGTCACTTAACATAGTTATTTACATACATTCTCCATGATTTTATTTATATTTAAACCTCAATTATTAATAAAATTGCTTCACCTTTTTATAGTGTGTCCATATCTACATACAAATGACAGCAATTGTATTTATATCTACAAAAATAGCGGTTAACAGTGTGAATGGGAAGGTCTAATTTGCATATTTGATTAAAAATGTGATTTTATTAAATATGTGCTTAGTATTATTGATTTCTAATTGTTTGGTTTTATTTTAATGAATATAAGCAAAATCTCTTCAATGAATCTTAAATGAAATCCATTAACAAGAAAAAATAACTGTCATCATTTATTCTTTATTTCCTATTTAACTAACTAGTTAATACGTAAAATTAGCAATGAAAGACGGGAGTGATGGAATGAGTAAGTTTCATTTCTATTTTTCTATTATACCCCCACTTGTTACATATCTTTTTATCTGCCTTTCTTATTAGACTTTCTAATTTAATATGATATTTCATTACATTAAAACTTAAATACTTGCACCCGGAGGGTGCATAATATTTGCTAGTATATATAAAATTTATTTTATTGTTATTTTGTTGCTTCTATTGTCATCTGTTTGTCTGAACAAAACTACGGGACTGCTTATGTCAACAATACACTCAGGAAATTGCGTAAGCTTATTAATGATTATTTAATTTAGTCAACAAAATCAATAATAACATAATACATTTTTTATTTTACAATCAAACTATTTGCTGGTTTTTTTCTCACTGTGAGGATTTACCAATAAGTTTGTATATTAATTATATATAAATATATATATATATAATGTCTTTTTATGTTGAAGTTGGGCGTTATTATGAAGCATTTAAAATAAATGAAGGAACTCGATGTTATGGAGTACTAGATTCACTTATTTTCATTATTTATTATTCATGAATTTTCGGGTCAATTAGATTCCCTTCCTCAAATGAATGCACTCCTGTTGAACGGATCCTTTGTCTTGTTGTTATGGCAGTGTCTGTAAATATTTGTAATAACAGAGTATTCCGATATCGGCGTTCAGTTTCCTCAACAGGAGCAACATTCATCTGAGAAGGGAATCTAACGATCCCAAAAATTATGAAATAATAATAAAAAGCATAACATCAAAGTTCCTTCATTTATTTTTAAATCGCTTCATAATAACGTCCAGCTCAATATAAAAAAGACATATATACCGAGAGAAAGCATACGGCAGACCCCTAAACTACAATATATATATGTATGTGTGGGTGTGTGGTGTGTGTGTGTGTGTGTGTGTGTGAAGAGATGGAAGTGAATCCGACGGTATGTAGTATAGTAAGAAATTTGAAAAACACAGGTTTAAATAAAATGAGTGGTAAGTTTACTAGCCAACACTGCAATGTTTCGATCTGTTAAGTAGATCTTCTTCAGGGCATTTGTTGATATAAGGAAAAGTAATAAAAGTTTTATCACAGAATAACGTTATTTCTCGTTTTCTGTGATAAAAATATTTTTATACTTTACTGATACCCACGACTTTATAATATATATAATATATATATATATATATTATATGTGCACCTGTCTGAAGAGACTGAAATTTTAAGGAGTTTTAGATTTATTTAAATTTCTAAAATCCTTTTAAGTTAAATTAATTACAGAATGACGGTTTGAGTTTTTCCTTTCTTTCAAGGTAATATTGCTCCTGTTATTAATCTAAAATAGATTATTATACATTGAAGCTCTCTCTAGGGAATTTTTAAAAATCCTGTATTTGCACCTACTAAAACATGCAATAATTATACAAGAGAGATTTTGACGATCACATGTAGAATATCCTTACTTACCAGTTTTGGATATCTTACCACACACACACACACACACACACACACACACACACACACATATATTATATATATAATATAGGTGATTGCACTTCTTCACAGGAAAGGCCATTTCACAAGTCGTTCAGTTGTGAGCATGCAGATGGCCCACGGAATCCGACTTGTTTTTGTACCCTGTCACACATATGAAGCCCTCGACAGAACAGGCCCTGCCACACAGGTCAGCTTAAATGTAGGAAATGTTTCCATGACTGTTTAGTGTCACTTCAGAATGGAGTGCTCGAGCCGCCTCACCTCAAACTTCTTACAGGCTAACCATAACCACTTTCCAAGAGGATGTGTACCCAGCCAAACCCCTTTTGTCAAATTGGTCCTTATCGCTGAAACTGACTTCCGCAAGGGCATCGATGTCAACCCATATCGAGACGCTCTCACCTGTCACGACACAGTAACGTCGTTTAGGGTTCCCTATCTTTCAAGATCGAGAAGTGTCCAGACATTCCAGGTGGCTACACACACACACACACACACACAAAAATCCAAAGCTGCATTTTTTGCTATGACGTTTGGAATATTACAATCTAAAATTTAAATTTAAAATTTCCTTTTAATATAAACATTCCTTTTTACAGGTGACCTGCCAACCAGAAGATTTAACATATTTTCGTTCATAATACACATTTTTACCAAGACTCAACAACTCAGCCGCCCTGTCGGCTGGGGTTGTTAGAAGCACCGACTGCACCTCTGCAGAGGTGTAAGATCCCCCAATGGGCCACCTGTTGGCCGTGGTGGCGACCCGTGATGCCTAAGGTTGGATGAGCAGTTCATGGCTTGCAATACTGCCTCTTTGGCCCTTACTTAGGCTAGATGGGTGGTCGGAGAGGCCCTCGATTAATTGGCTGGCCTATGTCAAGCCCTACCTATATGATGTTGCCCAACCCTATTGCCCTTATGGCAAGTCCAAACCCCTTTTCATCATATGGGTGCTAGAAGGTGGTGGCTGCAGATCTACATGTCCTGGGAATACGTTAAACTCCTATCTGATGGTGAGGTTCCAGTTCTGGAGGTTTGGGAATGTGGAGCACCCCTTCTCACATTGCTCCTGGTCCCCTCTGACTCAGAGTGGTAGTACCTGTTAGGGCCCATCTATGTTNAGAAGAGAGAGATAAAACAATCAGCATAACTGGAGAATTGCATTGGAATTATGCCAACCTTCTCTATCATTCATTCTCCCAGGGGGGTCCTCTGCATAGCATCCAGTACCCTCACAGAGCTGGTCAATGTAAGTCCATACTGGGCAGCTCACATTAGCATGTCTATGTTGGCTTCCTCAGGAGAACGTCACTTATGAGTTCGTCCTTGTTTCTCCAGCATGTCTTGTTTGTCTCACTCGGATGGTTTGTGAGATAGGGGGCAGGTGGCCGTACAGCTGCTTCCTTGTGGGGTGCTGTTTCCATGATTTGTTCAAGATCCCACGCAGCATTCTTGTGCAGCTCCCATCTATCTTATTCTCCAGGTGCTTTGTTAGGGTCCAAGTGGTGCAGCCATACAGCAGCACTGGAAGAATTGTCGTTTTAACTTGTCAGTAAGATCGGATTTTTAATGCATTTTTTAGAGTAGAATCATTTTAATGCTTTTTTTTATAGTAAAATTATTTCAATGCATTTTTATAGTAAAATCATTTCAATGTTTTTTTTTAGAGTAAAATCATTTCAATGTTTTTTTTAGAGTAAAATCATTTCAATGTTTTTTTTTAGAGTAAAATCATTTCAATGTTTTTTTTTTAGAGTAAAATCATTTCAATGTTTTTTAGAGTAAAATCATTTCAATGTTTTTTTAGAGTAAAATCATTTCAATGTTTTTTTATAGTAAAATCATTTCAATGTTTTTTTTTAGAGTAAAATCATTTCAATGTTTTTTTTTAGAGTAAAATCATTTCAATGTTTTTTTTTAGAGTAAAATCATTTCAATGTTTTTTTAGAGTAAAATCATTTCAATGTTTTTTTTTTTTAGAGTAAATCATTTCAATGTTTTTTTTTTTTAGAGTAAAATCATTTCAATGTTTTTTTTTTTTTTTTTTTTTTTTAGAGTAAAATCATTTCAATGTTGTTTTTTTTTTAGAGTAAAATCATTTTGTTTTTTTTTTTAGAGTAAAATCATTTCAATATTTTTTTTTTATAGTAAAATCATTTCAATATTTTTTTTTTTATAGTAAAATCATTTCAATATTTATTTTTTTATAGTAAATCATTTCAATGTTTTTTAATAGTTGAAAATTTAGTAAAATCATTTCAATGTTTTTTTATAGTAAAATCATTTCAATGCATTTTTAGAGTAAAATCATTTCAATGTTTTTTATTTAGAGTAAAATCATTTCAATGCTTTTTATTTAGAGTAAAATCATTTTAATGCTTTTTTTTATAGTAAAATCATTTCAATGTTTTTTTTATAGTAAAATCATTTCAATGTTTTTTTAGAGTAAAATCATTTCAATGTTTTTTAATAGTAAAATCATTTCAATGTTTTTTTTATAGTAAAAACGTTTCAATGTTTTTTTTTAGAGTAAAATCATTTCAATGTTTTTTTTTTTTTTTTAGAGTAAAATCATTTCAATGTTTTTGTTTTTTTTTAGAGTAAAATCATTTCAATGGTTTTTTTAGAGTAAAATCGTTTCAATGTTTTTTTTATAGTAAAATCGTTTCAATGCTTTTTTTATAGTAAAATCATTTCAATATTTTTTTTTTATAGTAAAATCGTTTCAATATTTTTTTTAGAGTAAAATCGTTTCAATGTTTTTTTTATAGTAAAATCATTTCAATGCTTTTTTTATAGTAAAATCATTTCAATATTTTTTTTTTATAGTAAAATCGTTTCAATATTTTTTTTTATAGTAAAATCATTTCAATGTTTTTTTATAGTAAAATCATTTCAATGTTTTTTTTATAGTAAAATCATTTCAATGCTTTTTTATAGTAAAATCGTTTCAATATTTTTTTTTTATAGTAAAATCATTTCAATGTTTTTTTTATAGTAAAATCATTTCAATGTTTTTTGTTGTTTTTTTTAGAGTAAAATCATTTCAATATCAAATACTGATAATCTGTATATAGCCAACCATGCATTTCTTATTCATGTTTTCTGTGGATGGGATATTACTACCTAGGTAATCCAATATCTATAGATTAAATTGTTTCTCCTGTATTTCATGCCGCAACATAATTTGTTATTATTTAATTATTTCTAACGTTTTTTTTCTTTTTCCTTTCTGTTCTTGCAGGTAACATAAGTCTAGCCAATCAGTATGCCCAAGAAAGCTGTAA
>CM042177.1:42551290-42598790 GCA_023376005.1 Doryteuthis pealeii
TGAATATAAATCAAATCTTCATTATTTTTGCTCAAAAACCAAGCCCTGGTGATATTTAATGTGTATGTATATTTACTTTGTCATTAATTGTCTTATTTTCAAAGTTTCCTCCGGACATACACATACACACAACTGCCCTTTATATACGCATAGATAGAAAAATATTACCGTTTGCTGCATCCATATGAGCATTTAGAGCAACAATTTATATACTTAATTAATAGATAAAATTCATTTAAAATATTAATCGCTTAATTCTAAAAATCTAAAGATTTTGCATTTATTGATAATATATATACTAGCAAATATATGCACCCTCCATAGGGTGCAAGTATTTTAGTTAAATTTTATAATAAAATATCATATTAAATTAGAAAGGCTAATGAAACTGAATAAGAATGTAGATAAAAAGATTTTGAACAGAGGGGGTATGATTGAAAAATAGAACAACTTTGAAACTAACTCTTCCATCATTTTCCGTTACTCCCGTCTTTCATTGGTAAATGTTCCTAATTAAACTGTTTAGTTAAAATAGGAAGTAAAGAATAATATTACAGTTATTTCTTCTTGTTAAGGATTTCTTTTAAGATTTATTGAAGAGATTTTTGCTCATATTCAATAAGATAAAACCAAACAATTAGAAATCAATAATACTAAGCATATATTTATCAAAATCAATTTTTAAGATCAATATGCAAATTAGCCTTCCCATTCACACTGTAAACCTCTATTTTGTTGTATATATAAATACAATTGCATGTTATTAGTATGTAGATATGGTCAACAGTGTAAGTAATGTAAAACAATTTTATTAATAATTGAGGTTTAAATAAAGATAAGATCATGGACAATATGATGTAAATAACTAAAGGAATTGTGACTTGTATAGTAATATAGTTTCGGTTACAGACAGATAAACCCACAATCTCCATTATAATAAGATTATGCGTGTTTTTCACATCAGAGTAAGCAGAAGGTCCTTCATTGGAGTCTGAGTGACAACAGGTTTCCTCAGGTTTCTTCAATTCTCGTGAGTATTCTAGTTAATCTTAACAATGCTGTTTTCTGGATGGTCTCAATTCTTTCTCTGATTTCCAGTTCCGCTTGTTTTTGGGTAATACAATTGGTTTCTCTTTCACCCTAATATTCCACAGCTTTTTCAATTCTCTTGCAAGGTCCAGGTATTTGTCTATCTTTTCGGTTTCTTTCGTCTTCACCCTGTGATCTGCTGGGACTATACAATCTACCAGGTATTCTATTTCATCTTAACAATACTGTCTCTGATTTCAAGTTCCTGGGGAATACAATTAGTATCACTTTCACTCTCCCGCCCTGTCGGCTGGGGCGTTAGAATGCACCGACTGCACCTCTGCAGAGGGGTAAGACTCCCCCAATGGGGCCACCTGTTGGCCGTGGGTGGCGACCCGTGATGCTTAAGGATAGAGCCCAGGTGGATGAGCAGTTCATGACATGCAATACTCCACTTTGGCCCTATCTTGGGCTAGACGGGCGGTCAGAGAGGCCCCCTCCAATCAATCGGCTGGTCATGTCAAGCCCTAGCACCTATATGATTTTCCCAACCCTATTGCCCTCATGGCAAGCCCCAACCCCTTTTTATCATATGGGTGCTAGAAGGCGGTAGCTGTGGGTCTACATGTCCTGGGAATGACGTTAAACTCTATCTGATGGTGAGGTTCCAGTTTTGGAGGTTTGGGGAATGTGGAGCACCCCATTCATCACCATTGCTCCCTGGTCCACTCTGACCCGGAGTGGTAGTACCTGTTAGGGTCCCACATATGGGTTAAATAGAAAAATGTATTTATAAAAAAATTGTATTATCCATTAACAATTGATTTATTTCAAAACTTTATCTGCATTAAATGACCCACTGAGGTTGATATGCCGTAAAACAAAACAAACCAAACCAAACTTTCACTCTCATATTCCACAGCTTTTTCAATTCTCTTGCAAGGTCCAGGTATTTGTCTATCTTTTCATTTTCTTTCATCTTCAACCTGTGATCTGCTGGAACTGCAAAATCTACCAGTTGGCAAGTTCTCTTTCTCTTGTTAATCAATTCTAGGTCTGGTCTCCTGGCTGGGATAAGGTGATCCGTCTTACTCTCAAAGTCCCAGAGAATTCTATGCATTTCATTCTCAAGAAGAGATTCTGGTTTATGCATGTACCATATTTTTGTATGGTCAAAATTTAGTTTTTTTGCATAATTCCCATTGGATTACCTTTCCCACCCACTCATATGCCTAGTCTTGTACTATCTTTGTACTAGTTTGCTGCCTTCATTTATTATATAATTAATCATTTCATCTCTCTCTCTACACTCATTCTCACTTACTATTCTGCTATGCCTTAAAATACGCTAGGCGGTGATAGCTGAAAAAACAACCCCACCTCCGAATGAAGTCCCTAGCTGAAGCGGTGCCTGCTGTATATGAAAAAATAATTTGTCGATTGAAGGTGTTTTTATCGACAAATTATTAATTTTTTTTTTTTTTTAATGCTTTCAAGAAGTTAAAAGTAAGCTATATTTTTATCGACAAGTAAATGTGAATATTTAGCACCACCCCCCCCCCCACGCCCTTGAAATATTTTAAAGAGGCAGAGGGTTCAATATTTACATTCACGTGTCGAAAAAAGGCTGGAGGGGGTAAAATATTGCATTAACTTTTTGGGAAAAATGCCTTCAGCGCTAGTTTTCAAAAAATATGGCTTACTTTTAACGCCTTGTAAGCACTAAAAGCGTTAGCTGATGGCCTTTCATTGGAGATTGAGTGACAACAAGTATCCTCAGGTCTCCAGGATTCATCTGAGTATTCTAGCCGATTGCAGCAGTCTGGATGGTCTCAATTTTTCCTCTGATTTCCAAATCCTCCAGTCTTTTTCCAGGTTTATTGGGACCGTTCCAAGTGCACCCACTACAATTGGTATCACTTTCACTCCCATATTCCACAGCTTTTTCAATTCTCTGGCAAGGTTCATTATTATCATTTTCATTATTTTCATTATTATTATTATTATTATTATTATTATTATTATTATTCATATAGATGGAAAGAAGAAAGAATATTTTTTTCAAATTTATCCAATTAAACCGATATATTTTTAGAAAATCTAAAGAAATACGTCGGTGGTGGGGGGGTGTCAAGCGAAGTGGCGGCGGCGGTGGTGGTGGTTGCTGGGTCACGAGACAGTGGGTTGGGGGGTGGGGGATAACTAAAGCCAATGAAGACAATGGAATAAAAGTCTGAACACTCCTATGAGTGAGTGTGTGTGTGTTTTTGTGGGCTTATTTTTTTTCTCTTTCTTTTTGTTTTTAATTATCAAACAAGACAAGGGCAGAGAACTCTGAATTGAAAAGAAATAAAGCCCCCCCCCCAAAAAAAAATAATAATAATCTCTTGTTATTTTATTTTGATATAAGAAAAAGATTTTTATTTTATTTTTGGGTTTGTCTTTTTTTTTTTTTCTTTTTCTTTTTTTTTAATTATTTAACATGACAAGGGCAAGTAACTCTGAACAGAAAAAGGAATAAAGTTCCCAAAAAAGAATCTGTTTGTTATTTTAGTTAAATATAAAAATGTTGTTTTTGTTTTGTTTGTTTGTTTTTTAATTATTAAACAAGGCAAGGGCAGATAACTCTGAAAAGAAAAAGGTAATTTATGAGGAAGTGCGTCCCGGTCTCCTGCCCAAGAGTTGCTGCCCAGTGACTATTAAAATAACGACCCAGCTCAGTCTATTCAAAACTATCCATCTATCTATCTCAATTTGGTCATATTTATCTATATTACTTTAAATACTAAGATTTTCTTTTATTCATGTTTGTTTAATGTCTTGTTTTTAGTTTAAATAAACAAGAATTACAACAAAGAAGAAGCGACCCCCCCCCCCAAATACATTTACTTGTTGAAAATATCTATCTTCATTTGTTCATATCTATCTATATTATTTTGTTTATTTATCTATCTATCTATCTAAGTCTATTCCAAACTATATATCCATCTTCATATCTAAACAAGAATTACGACAAATTACGATAAATAAACAAGAATTATGACGAGCTGGGGTTGTTATTTTGATAGTCACCGGGTAGCGGTTTTTGAGGCAGGAGACCGGGACGCACTTCCTCATAAATTATCCAGAAAACTAATAAAAGCCTCAAAAAAGAATCTTTCTTGGTTATTTTAGTTTGATATAAAAATGTTAGTTTTGTTTTTTCTCTTTTTCTCTTGTTCTTTTTTAATTATTTAACAAGGCAAGGGCAGATAACTCTGAACAGAAAAGAAAGAAATATTTTAATATAAAAATATTTGGTAATCTGAACATTAGCTACATAAATGAGAGTAACCTCCCGTTGTTTCTTTCACTTTGAGGAAGCCGTCTGTTTTGGTCGACCGTTTTCATTTTTCCATAATCAATACAACTGCAGGTTTTAACACGAAAATATCATAAAATGTGTTCATTCAAATAATGCACAAGCACAATTAAGAACATATTTTATGATATTTTTGTGCTAAAACATTCAGTTTTATTGATTTGAACAAATTTGTATTTTCAGTGTAGATTTACAGTGAAATAAAAATGGCCAACCAAAACAGACGGCTTCCTCAAAGTGAAAGAAAAAAGGGGAGGTTACTCTCATTTATGTAGCTAATGTTCAGATTACCAAATATTTTTAGGGTTTTTTTTGTGCTTTTCTCTCTTTTTTTTTTTTTTTTAATTTCAATTTAACAAGGCAAGGGCAGATAACTCTGAAAAGAAAGAAATCTGCCACAACCAAAAAAAAAAAAAATATTAGTTATATCCTATCACTCCAACCTAAAAAAGGGGAACCACTCTGAATGAATTTTATAAATTATTTATTTATTTATTGATCTACTAGGAAAAAAGAAGAGGTTAGGGTAAGACTAACCCTAACCCCCAACTCCTTTTTTTCCTAGTAGATCCATTATTTTCCCATTAAACTAACCGAGTTAGTTTAATGGGAAAATAATGGGTAGATTAATTAACAGATAAAATTTATTCAGAGTAGTTCCCCTTTTTTAGGTTGGAGTTATAGGAAATAACTAGAATATCTTTATTTGTTATAAAAATATTGTTTTTTTTGTTTTTTTAATATACACATACATACACATTTTATATTTATATATACTAGCAAATATATGCACCCTCCGGGTGCAAGTATTTAAGTTTTAATGTAATGAAATATCGTATTAAATTAGAAAGTCTAATAAGAAGGCAGATAAAAAGATATGTAACAGAGTGGGGTATAATAGAAAAATAGAAATGAAACTTACTCTTCCATCACTCCCGTCTTTCATTGCTGAATTTTACTTATTTAACTATTTAGTTAAATTAGGAAATAAAGAATAAAATGACAGTTATTTTATCTTGTTAATGGATTTCATTTAAGATTCATTGAAGAGATTTTTGCTTATATTCATTAAAATAAAACCAAACAATTAGAAATCAATAATACTAAGCACATATTTAATAAAATCACATTTTTAATATCAATATGCAAATTAGCCTTCCCATTCACACTGTAAACCGCTATTTTTTGTATATATAAATACAATTGCATGTTATTTGTATGTAGACGTGGACAACACTAATAAAAAGGTGAAGCAATTTTATTAATAATTGAGGTTTAAATATTAAAAAAATCATGGAGAATGTGATGTAAATTACGAAGGGAATTGTGACTTGAGTAGTGATATAGTTTCGGTTACAGACAGAAAAACACACAATCTCCATTATAATAAGATATTATAAAAATATTGTTGTTTTTTTGTTGTTTTTTTTTAATTATTTATCAAAACAAGGGCAGATAACTCTGAACAGAAAAGCAATAAAACCCATAAAAAGAATTTCTTGGTTATTTTAGTTGTATACTTTTTTTCTTCTCTGTTCGTTTTTAAAATCAATATGATATTTAGATAAATTCTCATTTCTTCATTTTATTTAGAATTTTTTTAACTTTGTTTTTTGTTTGTTTTTCTTTAATCAATTGTTTTTTTTTTTGTTTTTTTTTTAATCAATTTTTATTTGTTCCGTTTTGTGTGGTTTGTAGAAAATAAAAACAAAAATACAAATTTGAAATAGAATTAATGAAAAAATAATTTCTAAAGTTTTTTTTCTTTTTTTCTTTCCTTATATTTTTTCTTTTCTTTTTTCTTCTCTTTCCTTTCTTTCTTTTCTTTCTTCTTTAATTTCTTTTTTCTTTCTTTATTTTTCGTTTTTCTTTCATTCTTTCTTCTTTTGTTTATTTTATTTCCATTTTTCTTTCTTTTTTCTTTTTTTCTTTCTCTCAATTCTTTTTTTCCCTTCATTCTTTCTTTCTTCCTCTTTCTTTCTTCCTCTTTCTTTGTTCTTCTTTCTTTCTTCCTCTTTCTCTTTCTTTCTTCCTCTTCCTCTTTCTCTTTCTTTCTTCCTCTTTCTCTTTCTTTCTTTCTTCCTCTTTCTCTTTCTTTCTTTCTTCCTCTTTCTCTTTCTTTCTTTCTTCCTCTTTCTCTTTCTTTCTTTCTTCCTCTTTCTTTCTCTTTCTCTTTCTTCCTCTTTCTCTTTTCTTTCTTCCTCTTTTCTTTCTTCTTTCTCTTTTTCCTCTTTCTCTTTCTCTTCTTTCTCTTCTCTTTCTTTCTCTTTCTTCTTCCTCTTTCTCTTTCTTTCTTTTTCTTTCTTCCTCTTTTCTTCTTTCTTTCTTTCTTCTTTCGTTTCAATTTTCTATTATTTTTTCCCTTTTTCTTTTTCTTTCTCTTCTTCTCTTCCATTCTTTTTTCTTTCCTTTTCTCTCTTTTTTTTTTTTTTTTCATTTCATTTCTGTTCTGTTATTCCCCCTTTCTTTTCTCTTATGTTAATTTTCTTTCCTTTCTTCTCTCCTTTCACCAAACAGCAGTTTCTGGTGAAACACTGGGCTGCACAAGTGCAACACTTTTCATAGTCACCAGACTTGGTTACATGTGACCTTTTGTTGTTTCCAAAGCTGAAGATTTATCTCAAGATTATGATTTATTGACTTTAAAAGAAATGATACTTTTAATAAAAAATAAAAATTAAAAAAAAAAAATTTTCATCAGAGAATTTATCTAAATTTATTTTTTTATAAATTCTCTGACAAAGCTTTGTGTACATACCAAAGCGAAATACGAGGTTGAGTTAAAAAGTAATGCCATTTTGTTTAGGACAGGTATAATTACCAACACAGGAACATGTATCATACATCAAAATGAAGCTGGTCCTCTGTGGATCACATCCCTACTTCTCCACATAGGTGAGTTAAAAAGTAATGTCATTTTGTTTAGGACAGGTATAATTACCATCACAGGAACATGTATTATACACAAAAATGAAGCTGGTCCTCTGTGGATCACATCCCTACTACTCCACATAGGTGAATCAAAAAGTAATGCCATTTTATTTAGGACAGGTATAATTACCAACACAAGAACATTTATCATACATCAAAATGAAGCTGGTCCTCTGTGGATCACATCCCTACTTCTCCACATAATCACCATTTCTCTCAATAGCAATGTTCCACCTTTGAATTAGAGCATGTATCCCTGCCCTGTAAAATTCTGTTGACTGTTCTTTGAGCCACTTCTTCACTACAGATTTCACTTCCTCGTCACTGGAATAATGTTTGCCTCTCAAACCCTCAGAGGAAGTGAAATCATTGTAAACAACCAAATGACACATGCTTACAGTTACATTTCCAAGTCACAAACACACAATCACTTTTTGTCGAAAAAGGTAGTTGAATTAGAATGACTACCATTCAGCTACCTTTCGACAATTGGTAGCAGAGCATAGTTGAATGGCAGTCTTTCTAATGGTGGACCATCGTCATATATGTAGTCTGTTTGGGCACCTCATGTGGTGTAATGGTTAGCAAGCTAGATTAGCATACCATTGATAGTGAGTTCGATTCTCACTGGGTGCCCCATACTTCTGGCCTTGTACCACATCTAAACTATGCTTAGTAAATAACTATATGTAGTCTGTTGCCAACTAACTTTCTTCCTCTTTTGCTAAAGAGTTCCTTCTACTGAAACAGTTCAAGGGAGATACCATATTTTTCACTTTTTCAAAATCCTTTACTTTTTCACTTCTGCTTTTTCTTCTTGTTGTAATGGAATATTCCACACACATACTCTCTCTCTCTCTCACTCACCCCTTTGGGCTAACTATATATATATATATAGCAAACCCTGCATTATGCTGGACTGGCTTTGAGGATTAGTAGCGTACCTCACTATTCCTTGTCTGTCTTATTGTATCTCTCTGCAATAAAACCTATCTTAAATCTACGGACGTGTTGACTGTACCTTCCACTCGACTACAATCTTATCTGGTTGTATCCCTTTTAAGGACACAACACTTCTGCTTTTTCTTCTTGTTCTTCTTCTTGTTGGAATGGAATATTCCACACTCTCTCTCACCCATGTGTTGTAATGGAATATTCCATACTCTCTCTCACCCATGTGGTCTGATTATATATATAAATATATATATATATAGTGAACCCTGCTGGACTGGCTTCGAGGATTAGTAGTGTACCTCACTATTCCTTATCTGGCTTATTGTATCTCTCTGCAGCAAAACTCTCTATCTTAAATCTACGAATAGGTTGACTGGTTCTTCCACTCGACTACAACCTTGTCTGATTGTATCTCTATTAAGGACACAACAAAATGAAACTGTGTTTAGATTTTATTTTGCAACAATCTGACCAGTCATATTTTGAGTCTCTGAACATTTTGAGCCCAACTCAAATCTGACAGGTCAATTGATTTTGTAATGAATGAAAACCTATCATTTCGGAAAGATCAAAGAAAATAGAAAAAGTTTTAGATATTTGACAGTGGCGTGTGGCAGGTATTAGAAAAGGTTCAGCTACGATACAGAAAAACACTATTTTTGTATGAGTTTTACAAATAATGAATTTTTGTAAATATAATAGTATAGTAAATTTTATAGTAAAAATCATTGTCCAATGCATTTTCATAGTAAAAATCAATGCATTTTTATAGTAAAAAAATGCATTTTCATAGTAAAAATCAATGCATTTCATAGTAAAAATCATTGTCCAATGCATTTCATAGTAAAATCATTTTCATAGTAAAAATCATTGTCCAATGCATTTTCATAGTAAAATCATTGTCCAATGCATTTTCATAGTAAAAATCATTGTCCAATGCATTTTTATAGTGAAAATCACTGTCCAATGCATTTTTATAGTGAAAATCACTGTCCAATGCATTTTCATAGTAAAAATCATTGTCCAATGCATTTTTATAGTGAAAATCACTGTCCAATGCATTTTTATAGTGAAAATCACTGTCCAATGCATTTTATAGTAAAAATCATCGTCCAATGCATTTTTATAGCAAAAATCATTTCCAGTATATGTATGTGTATGTATATATATATATATATATATATATATATATATATTTACACATACATACAAACCAAAGCTGAGTAAATTAATACTAAAGGCTTTTTTCCTATTTAGTTTAATGACGTACAATACATCCTGCAGGTGGTTGATGATGGCCCAATGGTTAAGAAACCTGACTGATGCAAACACTGAAAAAAGAAAAAAAGATTCCGTACAACACTTTTCCCCTACAATAAGGATTCCCACATTGTCGCTGTGCATAAAACTGATGAAATAGCGAACACATTTTTCTTTTCATTTCTAGTGCATTTTTCACAGCTCCCAAGTAAAAAAAAAAAAAAAAAAAAAAATTAATAAAATAGAATTTCACACTCACAACCATGAATATATATATATATATATATATATATAATATATATATATATGACTTTTTAAAAAAAAATTCAATAGTTTACTGTTCTTTTTCTAAGAATGGAATCAAAGAGAGGCAAGAAAAATTCAATTTCAATTGATTATTTGTGTAACAGAAACCTCAACCCCCCCCTGCTCCCCCCCCCAATCGATGCTAATCTCGTATTTTCCTTGAAAAAGCCGTTTGCTCCTGCATGACCTTATTTATATTAAACTGTTTATTGTTGAGCAGTGTAAGGTCAAGTGTTATCGAATTGGACAACACAAGGTCGAGGTTTTCGACTATGACATCACAACGTTAGGGTTTTTGGTGGTAACGTCACAATATATATATATATATATATATATATATATGTACATATATATATATATATGTACATACATATATATATATATATATATGACTTAATAAAATATATTACTTATTATTACTAATAAAATACTTATATATATATATGACTTAATAAAAAAATTTGATAGCTTCAGCTATGACTTCACAAGGCTGGAATTTTCAGTGATGACGTTACAATATATATATATATATATGTGTGTGTGTGTGTGTGTGTGACTTAATAAAAAAAAAAATTTGTTAACATCAGCTATGATTTTTTTTTTAAATTTATAGATTCAGCTATGACTTAACAACGCTGTGTTTTTTGGCTATGACATCACAATATATATATATGTGTATATATATGTGACTTAATAAAAAAATTGATATATGTGAGGTCATAGCCAAAAGCCTCAACCTTGTGATATCATAAACACTAACCTCAGCCTTGATTCCACGGCCTCAGCTTTGTGACCTCATAGCCGAAAACCCAGCAGTGTGAAGACAGTCTATGACTTGACAAGGTAGAGACTTTTGGCTATGACTTCACACAGCCATGATGTTACAAGGCCAAGGCTTCACATGGCTGGGGCTTTTGGCTATGACATGACAAAGATGAGGCTTTCAGTTATGGGCTAACACGGCTGGGGATATCGGCTATAACTTCACACAGCTATGACATCACAAGGTTAAGGCTGTTGGCTATGACCTCAAATAGCTATGATGCCACAAGGCCGATGCTTTTGGCTATGTCTATGGCTGGGGCTATCAGGTATGACTTCACAAAGCTTAGGCTTGCAGCTATGATTTCACACGGCTGTAGCTTTCAGTTATGACTTCATAAGGCCCAGGCCGGGATATCAGCTATGACTTCACAAGGCCGGGGTATTAGCTATGACTTCACAAGGCCGGGGTATCAGCTATGACTTCACAAGGCCAGGGTATCAGCTATGACTTCACAAGGCCGGGTATCAGCTATGACTTCACAAGGCCGGGGTATTAGCTATGACTTCACAAGGCCGGGTATCAGCTATGACTTCACAAGACCGGGGTATTAGCTATGACTTCACAAGGCCGTGGCTTTCAGCTATGACTTCACATGGCTAGGGCTATCAGCTACGACTTCACAAGGCTTAGGCTTTCAGCTATGACATTACAAGGCTAAAGCTATTGACTATGACCACACATAGTTATAATACCACAAGGCCGATGCTCTCAGCTATGTCTTCATATGGCTGGAGCTGTTGGCTATGACTTCACAAGGCTTAGGCTTTCGGTTATGACATGACAAAGACAAGGCTTCCAGCTATGACTTAACAAGGTCGTGGCTTTCAGTTATGACTTCACACAACTGGGGATGTCAGCTATGACTTCACAAGGCATAGGCTTTCGGTTAGGACATGTCAAAGACAAGGCTTTCAGCTATGACTTAACAAGGTCGTGGCTTTCAGTTATGACTTCACACAACTGGGGCTATCAGCTATGACTTCCCACAGCTGTGACGTTACAAAGCTTAGGCTTTTGGCTACAAGGCTATTGGCTATGACCTCACAAGGCCAATGCTTTCAACTATGACATTACAAGACTAAGACTTTATATTATGACATCAGAAAGCTAAATCTGAGGCTATGTAAATACATCTTGGTAAATAGAACTTCACTGTCGATGCATTTTGGACACATCTCACATATTTCAATATATCAGACTTTGTCAGTTCTTATTTTTATAGTAAAAATCATTTCCAATGCATTCTTATGGTAAAAATAATTTCCAATGCATCTTTATATTAAAAATCATTGTCCAATGCATTTTTATAGTAAAAATCATTTCCAATGCATTTTTATAATAAGAATCATTGTCCAATGCATCTTTATATTAAAAATCATTGTCTAATGCATTTTCATAGTAAAAATCATTGTCCAATGCATTTTCATAGTAAAAATCATTGTCTAATGCATTTTTATAGTAAAATCATTGTCTGTCCAATGCATTTTATAGCAAAAATCATTGTCCAATGCATTTTTATAGCAAAAATCATTGTCCAATGCATTTTTATAGTAAAAATCATTGTCCAATGCATTTTCATAGTAAAAATCATTGTCCAATGCATTTTCATAAAAAATCATTGTCCAATGCATTTATAGTAAAAATCATTGTCCAATGCATTTTATAGTAAAAATCATTGTCCATGCATTTTATAGTAAAAATCATTGTCCAATACATTTTATAGTAAAATCATTGCCAATGCATTTTCATAGTAAAAATCATTGTCCAATGCATTTTCATAGTAAAAATCATTGTCATTTTCATAGTAAAAATCATTGCCCAATACATTTTCATAGTAAAAATCATTGCCCAATGCATTTTCATAGTAAAAATCATTGCCCAATGCATTTTCATAGTAAAAATCATTGTCCAATGCATTTTCATAATAAAAATCATTGTCCAATGCATTTTCATAGTAAAAATCATTGTCCAATGCATTTTGATAGTAAAAATCATTGTCCAATGCATTTTGATAGTAAAAATCATTGTCCAATGCATTTTCATAGTAAAAATCATTGTCCAATACATTTTCATAGTAAAAATCATTGCCCAATGCATTTTCATAGTAAAAATCATTGCCCAATGCATTTTCATAGTAAAAATCATTGTCCAATGCATTTTCATAATAAAAATCATTGTCCAATGCATTTTCATAGTAAAAATCATTGTCCAATGCATTTTCATAGTAAAAATCATTGCCCAATGCATTTTTATAGTAAAAATCATTGTCCAATGCATTTTTATAGTAAAAATCATTTCCAATGCATTTTTATAGTAAAAATCATTGTCTAATGCATTTTTATAATAAGAATCATTGTCTAATGCATTTTTATAGCAAAATTCATTGTCCAATGCATTTTTATAGCAAAAATCATTGTCCAATGCATTTTTATAGCAAAAATCATTGTCCAATGCATTTTTATAGTAAAAATCATTGTCCAATGCATTTTCATAGTAAACTACATTGTAATGAGTTTGATCCTCACTGTGCACCCCCTTCCCAACTAAACATCTTAGTTTTGGGCCTTGACCTGATTTTTAAAAATCGTACACACAAATCTGAAACGTATGATTTTACTCGTGATTTAGACTTTAATGAGGAAAGATATATATATATATTTTTTTTTTTAAACAAATCCTTCCTCGTGGAATATAAACTATTACTTACATTTTCAATTTCTTTTTAGAATAATTTACTGCTCTCTCTCTCTCTCTCTCTCTCTCTCTCTCTCTCTCTCTCTCTCTCTCTCTCTCTCTCTCACTTCCTCTCTCTCTCTTTCACTCTTTCACTTCCTCTCTCTCTTTTTCTCTCTCTCTCTTTCACTTCCTCTCTCTCACTCTCTCTTTTTCTCTCTTTCATTCTTGTTCTCTTCATTTTCTCTTTCTTCTTCTCTTTTTCTCCCCCTCTCTTTCTCTTTCTTTCTCTCTCTCTCTCTCTCTCTCTCTCTCTCATATATATATATTTTTTTTTTTCTCTCTCCCTCTCTCTTTCTGTGATTGAGATTCTCTCTCTCCCTCTCTCTCTGCAGTCAAGATTCTCTCTCTCTCTCTCTCTTTCCCTCTCCCTCTTATATATATATCCCTCTCTCTCTTTTTATATATATATATATATATATATATATATATCTTTCTCTTACTCCATTTCTCTCTCTCTCTCTTTCTCTCTCTCTCCCCTTCCTTTATGCGTGATTGAGATACTCTCTCTCTCTCTCTCTCCCTCTACCCCCCTCCCTCTCTCTCCCACCCTTTCCTTTCTTCCGCAATCAAGATTCTCCAATTAGCCACATCTAAAACTCCTGCGGGATTTTCATTGATTTATTGATTTTCTAGTCGAATGCAATAACAAATCTTATTTCTAATTTCTACCTACCTTCATTTCACATATATATATATATATATATATATAAAGTAAAGTCGTTGGGGCAGTCTAATGTCGGTATCGGCCAGACAACGAGGGAGTCTATCCCCTTTTCACTAGTGCTAGACCAAGGAGATTATTTTAGCATCTGAGGTGGAGCGCCACACCTACCATCAGCTCCTTACTTTACCGTACAGATCCCTGTGCTACTCATTCGCTGAGTTGGTGAGGGCCAGTATCGAACCAAGAACCTTGTGATTTCTAGCCGAACGCTCTACTGACTGGGCTAAACCGGTCTTATTATATATATAGATAAATAGATATAAATATATATATATATATATATATATATATATATAAAGTTATCCACAGACACGTGTTTCGAGGTTTCACCTCTCATCAGTGTGGCTACACTTTAACAGCTACCTCTAGCCAGGTTTGAGACCTGAATGAATTTTCATCTGAGAAGTCTCTCACCCATGCGGCCATTTGCGGCTGTCAAATATAGGAGAATATTTAATTGATACATTTCTAAGCGGAAATGAATTCACTAGTCCTCTAACTTTGTAAACAAAGTGAGGGTTAGCTACACACCAGAACGGTAAATTTTACAATTAAATCCCTATTTAGAGAACTTAACCAAAGTAGGAGTATATATATATATATATATATATATATATATTTAATATACCAAACTTGTTGGTAAATCCTCACGGTAAGAAAAAAACCAGCAAATAGTTTGATAGTAAAAATATACTACCAAACATCAACCGGGAAGAAAAAAATTTTTGTAAAAAAGAAAAGACCAAGATAATCGTACCAACAAAAAATAATCTATTAGTACAATATCTTTGCCAAAAGAAAAAACAATTTATATGCATATATATATATATATATATATATATATAAGATATATATATATATATATATATATACATACAATTTAGCCCTGAAGAGCATTAAGCGAAACTTTTAGTAGGTTCGTCTGACTCATTAGATTTATCTTTATATATATATATATATATATATATATATATATATATATGTATAGATAGATAGAGGATCGGTTTAGCTCAGTTGGTAGAGCATCCAACTCAGAACCACAAGGTTCTGGATTCAGTTCCAGCCCTCGCCAACTCAGCGTATGAGTAGCACAGGAATCTGTGGGGTAAATTTGGGGAGCTGATGGTAGGTGTGGCACTCCACTTCAGATGTTAAAAAAGAATCTCCTTGGTCTAGCATAAGTGAAAACGTGACCCGTCTACGAGAGACAATGGAGTAGTGTCCAATTTTTTTGGTGAGTGGGGGCTATATTGCCTGGGCGGATTCCTATGGAGGGTGAGCTGTTGCCCAAAGGAAGGGCTAGGGGAGTAAACCCCAAAAATAAATCAGGAGTTGGAGTCCCTAAAGTGGTGTGATGCTGAAATCCAGTGCTACCCAGAAATTCCTGTGACACTACTGCTGTCAAATTGCATTGGGTCACCCATTGAGCTCTGGGTAGATATTTGGGATTAGGGAAAAGTGAGTTTGCAAAGTGAATTAGATTTTTTTTTTAATAAATATAACCAGAGAATTAAAAAAACATTAAAATCATGTTGTAAGATTTCTAAGAAAAGAAACGTTTGACCTAATTTAAATCTAAATGGACCTGATTTTTGGAATAAACTATGGGCTAGCTGCTTCTGAAACTTAATGTACAAATATATTTCACACTCTCTAATCCCTCCCTTTACACTCACAGAGAAACATATATAATGAGGAGGTAATCAAGATATATATAGAGAGGTGGAAAGTGACAGGCAGAATGTGAGGTAAGAGACGGGTGAGTTTTTGACTTAATTGCAAAATGTGACTAATTAGAACCAATTAAAATGGAATTTTTCTTTCAAGCATAACTCAATCCTAGAACTAAGGAATATTTTGGTATGAATTTTGTATCATTAAACTAAATAAATCATTGATTCACTCAACTTTAGTATAATAATCTGTGTGGATATACCACAGCATGATAATTCATTCATTATAATACGATGGACAGCAAATTGAATTGAATATATATATATGTATTTATCAGCTAAAATCCTCGTCACAATCTGTAGGTGCTGATGGCCAAGTGGTTAAGAAGCCTGATAAATCGATCTCCGGTTGTATTTATTTTTTTAAAAATCTAATTCACTTTGCAAACTCATTTTTCCCTGATCCTAAATGTCTATCCAGAGTTCAATGGGTGACCCGATGGGTCATGTGTTGTCTAGTATATATTAAATTATATCTTCATTAAATAAGATATATATAGATTTAGATATAGATATTAAATCCATGATATCTAATATTTGATTGTAAATCTGCTCTGCTTTATTAGCATTGTGCACCTTTATATGCCAATACTTTTCTCATTTATTCTCTATTCTTTCTATATTATATATAATTAATAAGTCATCCACAGACACGTGTTACGGCGTTTCACGCCTCTTCAGTGTGGCTAGACACAACTATCTTTGGCTAGGGTTGAACTCAGACTGACCGTTTGGCAGCTTGATATCTAATCCCCTCGGCCACTGACAGCTGTAGCGGGGACTGGTGTTTTTAAACTATTAAGTACATAGGTGTGTTTATGTATTTTACGGTCACTGAGAGATCTAATTTCTGGGGAAACGATCATTGCTTATATGCTTAGTAGTGAGAGTTAATTTAAATTACCAATTAGAGAGCTTATACCAAATAGCAGGACCTGTGTATATACCTCAGTGTCATAATTTAATTATTACGTTTGATATGTTTACTTCAGAGTTATTGCTAAATAGTTCAATATGTAAAAAGTATAATACTCTTCATTTAACTCTCTATCGCTTTTTTTTTTTCTCTCCTCTTTCCATTTTTTCATTGTGTTCGATTGAAACAGATTAGCATTATTGCTTCCACACATTCACCCCCTCTCTTTACTTTTTCCTTCTTTCTTTCTTTCCTTTCTTTCTTTCTTCCTTTTTCTTTCCTTTCTTTCTCCTTTTTCTTTCTTTCTTTCTTTCTTTCTTTCCTTTTTCTTTCTTTCTTTCCTTTCTTTCTTTCTTTCTTCTTTCTTTCCTTTTTTCTTTCTTTCTTTTTTCTTTCTTTCCTTTTTCCTTCCTTTTTTCTTCTTTCTTTTCTTTTTTCCTTTCTTTCTTTCTTTCTTTCTTTCTTTCCTTTTTTCTTTCTTTCCTTTTTTCTTTCTTTCCTTTTTTTCTTTCCTTTTCTTTCTTCTTTCCTTTTCTTCTTTCTTTCTTCTTTCTTTCCTTTTTTTCTTTCTTTCTTTCTTTTTCCTTTTTTCCTTTCTTTTCTTTCCTTTTTCTTTCTTTACTTTTTCCTTCTTTCTTTCTTTCCTTTCCTTCTTTCTTTCTTCTTTCTTCTTTCTTTCTTTTTTCCTTCTTTCTTTCTTTCTTTTTTTCTTTCTTTCTTTCTTCTTTCCTTTCTTTCTTTCTTTTTCTTTCTTTACTTTTTCCTTCTTTCTTTCTTTTCCTTCCTTCTTTCTTCTTTCTTCTTTCTTTCTTTCTCTTTCCTTCTTTCTTCTTTTCCTTCTTCTTCTTTCTTCTTCCTTCTTTCTTTCTTTACTTTTCCTTCTTTCTTTCTTTCCTTCCTTCTTTCTTCCTTCTTTCTTTTCTTTCCTTCCTTTCTTTCTTCTTTCCTTTCTTTCTTTCTTTCCTTTTTTCTTTCTTTCTTTCTTTCTTTCCTTTTTTCTTCTTTTTTCTTTTTCTTTTCTTCTTTCCTTCTTTCTTTTCTTTCTTCTTTCCTTCTTTCTTCTTCTTCTTTCTTTTTCCTTCTTTCTTTCTTTCTTCCTTCTTCCTTTCCTTCTTTCTTCTTTCCTTTCTTTCTTCTTTCCTTCTTTCTTTCTTTACTTTTTCCTTCTTTCTTTCTTTCCTTCCTTCTTTCTTCTTTTCTTTCTTTCCTTTCTTTCCTTTCTTTCTTTCTTTCCTTTTTTCTTTCTTTCTTTTCTTTCCTTTTTTTCTTTTTCTTTTTCTTCTTTTCTTTCTTTCTTTTTCTTTCTTTTTTTCCTTTTTTCTTCTTTCTTTTTCTTTCTTTTTTTCTTCTTTTTCTTTCTTCCTCTTTCTCTTTCCTTTTTCTTTTTCTTTTTTTTTCTTTTCTTTCCTTTTTCTTCTTTACTTTTTTCCTCTTTCTTTCTTTCCTTCCTTCTTTCTCTTCCTTCTTTTCTTTCTTTACTTTTCTTCTTTCTTTCTTTCTGTTTTCTTCTTCTTTCTTTCTTTCCTTCTTCTTTCTTTTTCTTCTTTCTTCCTTTCTTTCTTTCTTTCTTTTTTCTTTCTTCTTTCTTCTTTCTTTTTCTTCCTTTTTTCTTTCTTTCTTCCTTTTCTTTCTTTACTTTTCTTCTTTCTTTCTTTCCTTTCTTCTTTTTTCTTCTTTCTTTACTTTTTCCTTCTTTCTTTCTTTCCTTCCTTCTTTCCTTCTTTTCTTCCTTCTTCTTTCTTTCCTTCTTCTTTCTTTACTTTTTCCTTCTTTCTTCTTTCCTTCTTCTTCTTCTTTCTTTTTTCCTTTTTTCTTTCTTTCTTTCTTTCCTTTTTCTTTCTTCTTCTTTCTTTTCTTTCTTTCTTTCTTTTTCTTTTTTTCTTTTTTCTTCTTTACTTTTTTCTTCTTTCTCTTTCCTTTCCTTCTTTCTTCTTTCCTTTTCTTTCTTTACTTTTCCTTCTTTCTTCTCCTTTTTTTTCTTTCTTACTTTCCTTCTTCTTTCTTTCCTTCCTTCTTTCTTCTTTCCTTCTTCTTTCTTTACTTTTTCCTTCTTTCTTCTTTCCTTCCTTTCTTCTTCCTTCTTTCTTTCTTTCTCCTCCTTCTTTCTTCCTTTTCTTTCTTTCTTCCTTCCTTCTTTCTTCTTTCANAACATAGACGGACCCTGTAGCAAGAATTTCAGAAAAATTGAAGGGGTGGGTTGACAATTGCCGCATATGATGTTATTAATCTTAAGTCCAGTTAATCATCTTCACCACCCTTTGGTTAAAAATGAGATCGTCCAGATGAAATCATAAATATTTAAATGTGACAGAGAACATGAGGGTTGAGTGGCGAGCGTCAGGGCCTGCCGTATTCTCGAAGGAAGCTGGCTAGGCCTTTGCCTGACATGTCGGAACTGTAAGAATCGAACCCGCTTCCTTCAGAATGCAACATTGTCACCGAAGTCTAGAAGCTTACATCCCGGATGTAAGCGGACAGGTGCCCCGGATGATGCTCGCCAACTCACCTCATGTTCTCTGTCACATTTACATATTTGCATTTCATCTTGGACGATCTCATTTTTAACCAAAGGGTGGTGTAAGAATGAATAACTGACTTAAGATTAAGTAACATCATATGGGCAATTGTCACACCACCCCCTTCAATTTTTCTGAAATTTTGTACAGGGTCGGTCTATGTTATAGTAGACATTCCCCAAAATTTGAGCTTACAATTCCCAAAAAACAACACCAAGATGATCATGATTTACATATTTGCATTTCATCTTGGATGATCTCATTTTTAACCAAAGGTGTTGTAAGATGATAACCTGACTTAAGATTAAGTACACATATGGGCTATTCCATATCAAAATTCATTAAAAAAATAATAAAATTGTCATCACCCACCCACCCCTTCAATTTTTCTGAAATTTTGTACAGGTGTGGACTGTGTTAAAGTTAGACATTCCAAAAATTTGAGTTTCCAATTCCAAAAATTGGAGAGTTATGTGGATTTTTAGCCTCTCCAAATTTTGTGGGGTTGGCGAAAAATGTGCGAAGTTTTGTAATCTATTTTATATGCTGTAAAATGAGTTCTAGAGCTTCCCTACTCTAAAAATTGGTTTATAAAAGTATTCAAGTTGAGAATGGCCCTGCCCACAATGAGGAGGGTTGGACTTTAGAAAATTATATGCCATAGATATATATACATACAACACACAAATATAAAATAGTTAGAGCAGATTTAAAATCAGATTAAAATAACAAGGGATTTAATATCCCGTAACTAAAGTTTCATGCTTACTTGCAATCATCAGACGAGAACGGTCAAAATGTTAAGATTTAAAAAATACGCGTGGCTTCTTTTTTAAAAATCTTACATTTTGATTATATGTGTGTGTGTGTGTGTGTGTATTTTGAATTGACAGCCTTTTGTTTGGCACTATGCATTGAGTTACTATGGTAAATAGTAGGCTATCACGCCTTCATTAAACAGCTCTATCCTATCCAAAAGTGTCGCAGCTATATTTTGTAGCATGCCGCTTAAGCTCTCCCAAATAAGGAATAAAACCTGTCCTTTGTACCCTCAGTATTCGTTCAGTCTTCATTTTTGGGAGAGTTAAGCTACACGCTACAAAAAATGCAGCTTTGACGCCTTGGATAGGATTAAGAGTTGTATAATGGAGGTCATGAATAAGGGTGACTGGAGCTCTTTAACTTTAGTTAGGAGCATACCTGTGCGTAGGATAGAAACTTTCTTATTTGTGAATGTTCAAAAGCTGAAATATTTTCCTAGATTCTTTAGAGTTGACGGACAATTCCATGTCAAATCATTAAAAAAAAAAAAAATTGTCACCCCCCACCCCCCTTCAATTTTTCTGAAATTTTTGTACAGGTGTGGACTGTGTTAAAGTTAGACATTCCCAAAAATTTGAGTTTCCAATTCCAAAAATTGCGGATGATATGTTGATTTTTAGCTCCTTGTCAAATCATCCAGGCCCATGTCACCCACCCCCTTCAAAAATTTGTTATTTTATGCTGAAGACGTTTTATTTTATTCATTCTTGTTGGGTATTCAAATCTTTGATACATTTTAAACATGATATCTAATTCTATTAATAATGGAGATTCGCTTCCGGTTTTTTGTCTGTAACAAAAACTATGTCACTGCTTATTCCAATTACCCAAAAATCGTCATAATCATAGAATAAATACACTCAAAATTGAACATACAAACATTAGACAGTCCTCATTGTTTTTTTTAAACCAAGTTTTAATAAAATAAATGACTGGTATTATATATCTATATATAGTTTGTTTTATTTTAATAACATATTTAAAGTTTACATTTCAAATTGTTTATATTTTTTAATCCTTTAATGAATTTGATGATTTTACTTACTTAAGGGTACAAACTCGCTGAACATTGAATTTTTTACTCCCACCCCTCAGGCATATGTTTCAAAAATCTATTTTCTACATCGCCCAGAGGGTGTTTTTTATTTTGTACTAGTATTTTCTATGAAATATTACTTTATTAAAATTGTGGAGGTGCTAGTGGTGTATGGGTTATCGTCAAGGGAAATGGATTGACATGTAATTCCATGTCATCCACCCTGAAATTTTGTCCAAGTGTAGATTATGTTAAAGTTTACTTTTTAGCTCTCCAAATTTGGGGGAAAGGTAGCGAGAAAAAAAACAAGGCTACATCATCAATAACTTAAAATTGGTTGACTTTAAGATTGTTTTTGATAGGAGTAGGAAGCTCTAGAACTCAATTTACAGACAAAAATAGATTACAAAACGTTGCCATTTTTCACGAACACCCCAAATTTAAGAGAGCTAAAAATCGACAGAACTCCGCCAATTTTGGAATTGGAAGCTCAAATTTTGGGGATTGTTTAACATTAACACCCCCAAAGTCCTGTTTAACAAAAGCACACCCAATAGAAATAATGTTTTTTTTTCAATTCGCATTTTCACTCTTGTTTTCTTTTTTATTCTTCTTCCGTGGAATACATTTGCCAGTCACCAAGCCTTGAATCCTGTTAAATATGAATCTTGAACATTTAATTAACCGACGGCTATTTGATTGTCAGCAGGTGTTTTTCTGGGGCTTCGTTGCCAATTGCGAAATTTTTTTTTTTTGTTTTTTTTTGTGTTCAGAAATTTGCTTATCTCATGTGATGAAAAAACAGGACCGCTGATTTCTTATGGATGGGTCTAAAATATGACTTACGGCAGCTGCTTTGGTTCGATAGAAAATTCCGAAAGAAAGCAAGTTGTGAATGGTAACAATGATCGTGGGTTACAATAAAGATCTATACTGAACAGATTACCAGGAGTTAAAGCAACAATGAAACTGTGGAGTACAAAGATGGGGTAACGCACATCCTAAGCTTACTGGTAGGATGCCATGATTTTTACAATAAAAATTGCATTGGACAATGACTTTTACTATGAAAATGCATTGGAGCAATGATTTTTTACTAATGAAAAATGCATTGGAGCAAGATTTTACTATCAAAATGCATTGGCAATGATTTTTTTAACTATCAAAATGCATTGGAATGATTTTTACTAAATGAAAGGCATTGGACAATGTTTCTATGAAAATGCATTGGAACAATGATTTTTACTATGAAAATGCATTGGACAATGTTTTTTATATGAAGAATGCATTGGACAATGATTTTTAACTATGAAAATGCCATTGGAGCAATGATTTTTACTATAAAAATGCATTGGACAATGAAATTTTTACTAATGAATGCATTGGACAATGATTTTTACTATGAAATGCAATTGGACAAATGATTTTTACTATGAAAATACATTGGAAAATGATTTTTACTATAAAAATGCATTGGACAATGAAGTTCCATATAGGCAAATCACATTGCCAAAGATGTCATTACTTGCAGTTCAGCTTATCTTAGCCTAATTAACATCCACAATGCCAGTTTAGCATTTCAATTTCATAATGGGCAAAGTTACAAAAAGTAAATCCAACATTGGCAATGATGTTCTATCTTACAGTTTTCAATTATACTAGCTTATGATCAAACCACAAATCCAGTTCAGCATGATATTCATAAGGGGCAAACTTTTTAAGATGTCCTCCTCCTTGTTGTCCACTATCTTAGCTAGGAACAATCACAATCTAGTTCAGTATTAGAATCCATAAGGGGCAAACTTCGAGATAGCTAAATCCAACAATTGGCAAGATGTCCTATCCTTGCAATCTTAGCTTATGAACAACCAGCTTGACTCATCTCGTATTGATAATTAAGACATAGTAACAATTTCTGTGCAAGGAACAAAGAGATAATCTTTTCGAGTGGGCCAGTCAAGTATCGGTCATACGTGTCTGGGGAATTCTAAATGTCGTTTGCCACGGCTCAGGAAAAAAAATCTTTATTAATTAATCCAGCCACAAAACTCGTGACATCGATCAATTTTTATATTTACCGTATTTGTTGAAAGAGTTTTTTTTTTTCTAAGAGTTTTTTTTTTTGTTTTTTTTTTTCAAATTTATTTTAAAAAAAAAAAAAATTTTTTTTTTTTTTTAAATTGATGAATTTGTAAATCTAAGAATAAAGAAGAAAACGGGAGCAAAGGTGGAGTAGCTAATGACTATAGTACTGGAATAACTGGAGTCGGTGAGCTGAGTTTCAAGATCAGGTTCAAGAACAGTCAAAGTTCACTTTTCAGAGTCCTATACAGAACTTGGAAAAAAAAAAAAAAGACGGTAATTATCAATGGAATTTAGAAAATTTTAATTGTAGATCTAATTTATTACAAAATAAACTTACGCAATAACTAAATTCTAAAATGAAAAATGAGACTGTCCAAAATCGTCCAGCATGAAAATACAAAATGTAATCCTGATTATCTGGTGGTTGCCTTAAATAACTAAATTCTATGGAAAATGAATATTCACTTGTAGAGTATCAATACTCCGTGTTCCTTATTTGTAGCGAGCATTATCATCTTGAACACGTCCTGGTTAAATGAGACCGGTCCAAATTGTCCAAGATGAATACAAAAAATGTAAATCCTGATTATCTGGTGTGCTAAATAACTAAATTTAATGGAAAATGAATATTCACTTGTAAGAAAATATCAATACTCGTGTTCCTTATTTGTATGACCGTTATCATCTTGCAAAGTTCCTTCAGTTAAAAATGAGCGCCGTCCAAATGGTCCAAGATGAAAATACAAAATGTAAATCCCTGAATTATCTGGTGTTGCTTAAATAACTAAATTCTATGGAAAATGTATTCACTTGTAGAATATCAATACTCGTGTTCCTTATTTGTAACGAAGCGTTATCATCTTGCAACGCACTCTCGTTAAAATGGACCAATCCAAATCATACAAGATGAAATACAGAATGTAAATCCTGATTATGCTGGTGTTGCTTAAATAACTAAATTCTATGGAAAAATGAAATATTCACTTTGTAGAATATCAATACTCGTGTTTTCCTTATTTGTATGACCGTTATCATTTTGCAACGTTCCCTCGTTAAAAATGAGCCCGTCCCAAAATGGTTTCCCCCCCAAAGATGAAATAAAAAAATGTAAATCCTGATTATCTGCTGTTGCTTATCAGCTGAATTCTTATTTCTTATGAGTGGTTGTCACTTCAGCTAAATAATGGACCATTCCAATTGTGTTACCTTTCATGATTATTTCTGTTTGTTTATATGAGAAGAACAGCAGAAGATAGGTGATTTATTCTTTTTCTTGGACCATATGACCTTTAGGCACCCCTTTTGCCAATCTCGATTCATAAGGACATATCTTTTTTTCATTAGCACCCGTCAAAATCTGGTTATTTGTTAAAGATTTTTAGATTTAAAAAAAAAAAAAATTTATAAAAACTATACCCCTAAAAACGACTGGATTTTGATGGTGAATGATGAAAACATGTCCGCTATGATCAAGATGCCGCAAAAAGAGGTTTGGCCCTAAAAGGTCATATGGTCCTATAAATTAAAATAGAGGCAAAGTTGAAGCACAAACACAGAGATATTGGAATGGAACTAGAAAAAACCACATTTGCGTTTATATCTACGACAAATCAGGCTGGAACTGGTTGGCGATATGAAAGGTTCAAAGATCCCGGTCATAGACAGTCAAAAAGTTTTCACGTTGTTTCATGAGTTTAACAGAAACAAGCTTGGGAAAGGTAAAGGACAATAACTCTTGAATATGGTAATTCAATGGAAATTTGAACATAATATTCATTCAATTCTTCAATAGTTATTCATTCATGTCTTTCTTAAAAAGCAAAAAAAAATTTATTTTCCCATAAAATATAATATAGAATATATATAATATATATATTTTGGGAGAATATGTGCTTAATTGAAGTCATCAAACCTAATTTGAAAGTTATTAATATTATTAATTAGGCGGGCATTAATTAAGTTTCCACAAATTAGGTACGACTTCAATTAAGCCACATATTCTTCGCAAATTTTTTTAACTCCACCCTTGCAGGCAGTATGTTTTCAAAAAATATTTTTAATTTTTAACTCGTCGCCCGGGAGAGTGTTTTTTTGTTTTATTTCTATTAGTATATATAATGTGGGTATACAAGTGTGATCTAACCACTTGCCTTGTGCCAGACAAACAAAATTAAGTGGATAATCTCTAAAAGACAATTTTTCCCAATGCCACATGTTTTTTTTTTGCAAATTTGGAAATTTCGGTAATAACGCCAACTCCAAAGAAGCGAAGAACCATGCCGTCCGATTCCGAAATACCAAACTGTGCATTCCACAGACTCTGAGAATTAATCTTCTGGCGGATCCAATTCCCGATAAAAGCCTGCGTACGAGGAATTACGCAAAAAATTCCTTGGTTTCCATCCCGGCAAGGATGTCAGGGATTTAACGTGATGGATCTGTTGGAATTGTGAGTGAGGAATTCTGCTGAAGAAATGCTCTCCAAGACTTATGGGAAGAACACGACCTCCTCACCCCCCACCACGACGAAGACATGACACATGCAAATCCTTTTATGGATAGAGATATTCGAGATTGTAATACGAGGAAAGAAAATCTTTTTTAATGCTGTTCATCAGTGTGCGTACCAGTCAAAATATCCAGCCTCCTCATATCTATTTATCTAGGTGTCTAAATATCTATGCTATCCATATGCTATCTATCTCAGTCTAATTCATTATCTATCTATCTATCTCAGTCTATCATATCTATCTAATCTTCTCAGTCTGTTCCTATCTATCTATCTATCTCAAGTCTGTTGCATATCTATCTATCTATCTCAGTCTGTCATATCTATCTATCTCAGTCTGTTTCTTATCTATCTATGCTATTGCTCAGTCTGTTCATACGCTATCTATCTATCTCAGTCTGTTCATACCTATCTTCGTATCTGCAGTCTGTTCATATCTTAATCTTTTATCCCTTATCCTTCCCAAAGTTCCCCCTTGGTTTTACCATATCCCTTTTATCCCTTATCTATCTCAGTCTGTTCATATCTATCTATTCAGTCTGTTCCATATATATCTATCTCAGTCCTGTTTCATATCTATCTATCTCTGTTCATATTATTATCTATGCTATCAATCTATCTATTCTAGCCTTGTTCCTATTTATCTATACCCAGTCTCTATCTAATCTATCTAATCTATCTGCAAGTCTGTTCATATCTATTATCTCATCTGTTCATATCTATTCTATCCTGCAGTCTGGTTTCATATTTTTCTATCTCTAGTCTGTTCATATCTATCTTCTATCTATCTCAGTCTGTTTTCATATCTAATCTCTATCTATCATCTATCTATCTATCTCAGCCTGTTCCTATTTATCTATCCGCAGTCTTCTATCATATCTATCTATCTATCTCAGTCTGTTCAATATGTATCTATCTCAGTCTGTTCAATATGCTATCTATCCTCAGTCGCTGTTCATATTATCTATCTCATCTGTTCATATATCTGATCTCAGTCTGTTCATATCTATCTATCTATCTATCTCAGTCTGTTTCATGATCTATCTTCTATCTATCTCAGTCTATTCAGTATCTATCTATCTCGTCCTATTCCATATCTATCTAATCTCAGTCCTGTCATATCCTATCTAATCTACAATCATCTATCTATCTCAGCCTGTTCTTATTTATCTATCCCAGTCTCTATCTATCTATCTTATCTATCTCAGTCTGTTCATATCTATCTATCTCATCTGTTCATATCTATCTATTCTGCATCTGTTCATAATATTTCTATCTCAGTCTGTTCATATCTATCTATCTATCTATCTCAGTCTGTTCATATCTATCTATCTCAGTCTGTTCATGATATTTCTATCTCAGTCTGTTCATATTATCTATCTATAATATCTCAGTCTGTTCATATCTATCTATCGTATCTATCTATTCAATCTATCTATCTATGCTCAGCCTGTTCCTATTTATCTATCCCAGTCTCTATCTATCTATCTATCTATCTCAAGTCTGTCATATCTATCTATCTAGTCTGTTCATATCTATCTATCGCTCAGTCTGTTCATATATTTTCTTATTCAGTCTGTTTCATATCTTCGTATCTATATATCTCAGTCTGGTTCATACATATCTATCTATCAATCTATCCTATCTATCTCAGCCTGTTTCCTATTTATCTATCCGCAGTCTCTGATCTATCTAATCTATGCTATCCTCAGTCTGTTCATATCTATGCTATGCTCAGTCTTTCATATCTAATCTAATCTCAGTCTGTCAATATTTTCTGATGCTCAGTCTGTTCATATCTGAATCTATGCTATGCTATCTCAGTCTGTTCAATCTATCTATCTATCTATCTATCGCTGTTCTATCTTTATCTAATCTCTGCTCAGTATATTCATATCGTAGTCTATTGCAGTCTTGGTCATATCTGTCTTTATCTACGTCAGTCTATGCTATCCATCTCAGCCTGTTTCATATCTATCTATCTATCTATCTCAGTCTGTTCATATCTATCTATCTATACTATCTCAGTCTGTTCATATCTATCTATCTATCTAGTCTCAGTCTGTTTCAATATCTATCTATCTAGTCTATCTCAGCACTGTTTCATATATCTATCTACTATCTACTATCTATCTATCTTCAGCCTGTTCATATCTATGCTAATCTAACTTCTCAGCGTGTTCATATCTATCTAATCTATCTATCTCAGTCTGTTCAATAATCTATCTATCTATCTCAGTCGGTTCATATCTATCTATCTAATCTATCTATTCTCAGCCTGTTCATATCTATCTATCTATCTAATCTCAGTCTGTTTATATCTATCTATCTAATCTATCTATCTAGTCTTGTTTCATATCTATCTATCTATTCCTCAGCCTGTTTATATCTTCTCAGCCTGTTTATATCTATCTAATCTCAGCCGGTTCATATCTAATCGTTATCTATCTATCTATCTATCTCAAGTTCTGTTCCTTCTATCTTATCTATCTATCTCAGTCTGTTCCTATTATCTATCTATCTATCTATCTATCTCGTCTGGTTCATATCTAATCTCTCTATCTATCTCAGTCTGTTCCTATCTATTCTATCTATCTATCTGCAAGTCTGTTCCATGATCTATCTTATCTATCTATCAATCTATCTATCTATCTCAGCCTGTTCCTATTTATCTATCGCAGTCTCTATCTATCTATCTATCTATCTCAAAGTCTGTTCATATCTATCTATCTCAGTCTGTTCATATCTATCTATCTCATCTGTTCATATCTATCTATCTCAGGTCTGATTCAAATATTTCTTCTCAGTCTGTTCATATGCTATCTATCTATCTATCTCAGTCTGTTGCAATATCTATCGAATCTATCTATCTATCAATCTATCTAATCTCAGCCTGTTCCTATTTTAATCTATCCAGTCTCTATCTATCTATCTATCTATCTCAAGTACTGTATATCTATCTATCTCAGTCCTGTTTCATAATCTATTCTATCTCAGTCTGTTCATATATTTCTATCTCAGTCTTGTTCATATCTATCTATCTATTACCTCAGTCTATTCATATCTATCTATCTCAGTCTAATTCATATCTATTCTATCTCAGTCTGTTCATATCTATCTATCTTATCTATCAATCTATCTATCTATCTCAGCCTGTTTCCTATTTATCTTCGCCAGTCTTATCTATCCTATCTATCTATCTCAGTCTGTTCATATCTATCTATCTCAGTCTGTCATATATTTCTATCTCAGTCTGTTATATCTATCTATCTATCTATCTCAGTCTGTCATTCTATCTATCTATTCTATCTGCAGTCTGTTCATATCTATCTATCTCAGTGCTGTTCATATATTTCTATCTCAGTCTTGTTCATATCCTATCTATCGTATCTATCTCAGTCTGTTCATATCTATCTATCTATCTATCATCTATCTTCTCAGGCCTGGTTCCTATTTATCTAATCGCCAGTCTCTATCTTATCTATTATCTATCTCAGTCGTTCATATCTATCTATCTCAGTGCTGTTCATATCTTCTCAGTCTGTTCATATATTTTCTATCTCAGTCATGTTCATATCTATCTATCTATCTATCTGCAGTCTATTCATATCTATCTAATCTCAGTCTATTCATATCTATCTATCTCAGTCTATTCATATCATCTATCTCAGTCTGTTCATATCTATCTATCTATCTATGCTATCAATCTATCTATCTATCTCAGCCTGTTCCTATGGTATCTATCCTGGGGTGGAGGTGGGGTCTCTATCTATCTATCTATCTCAGTCTGTTCATATCTATCTATCTCAGTCTGTTCCATATATTTCTATCTCAGTCTGTTTCATATCTATCTATTATCTATCTCATGTCTGTTCATATCTAATCTATCTATCTATCAATCTATCTATCATCTCAGCCTGTTCCTATTTATGCTATCGCCAGTCTCTATCTATTCTATCTATCTAATCTATCTCAGTCTGGTTCATATCTATCTATCTGCAGTCCTGTTCATATTTCTAATGCTCAGTTCTGTTCATATCTATCTATCTATCTATCTATCTATCTCAGTCTGTTCATATCTATCTAATCTCAGTCTGTTCATATATTTCTATCTCAGTCTGTTCATATCTAATCTATCTAATCTAATCTCAGTCTGTTCATATCTATCTATCTATCAATCTATCTATCTATCTCAGCCTGAGTTCCTATTTATCTATCCCAGTCTCACTATCTATCTATCTATCTATCTCAGTCTGTTCATAATGCTAATCTTATCTCAGTCTGTTCATATATATCTATCTCAGTCTGTTCATATATTGCTATCTCAGTCCTGTTCATAATCTATCTATCTTTCTATGCTGCAGTCTGTTCATATCTATCTATCTCAGTCTGTACCCCCCCCCCCCCCCCCCCCCCCCCCCGTCATATATTTCTTAATCTCAGTCTGTTTCATAAATCTATTTCCCTTTTTTAAATTTCTTTAATCTTAAATCCTTATCCCTTTTTAAATCCCCTTCCAAGTCCCCCCCCCCCTGTTCATATCTATCCTATCTCAGTTGTTTCATATAATTTCTATCTCAGTCTGTTCATATCTATCTATCTATCTATCTCAGTCTGTTCATCTATCTATCTAATCATCTATCTATCTATCTCAGCCTGTTCCTAATTTATCTATCCAGTCCTCTATCTATCTATCTAATTCTATCTCAGTCTGTTTCATATCTATCTATCTCGTCTGTTCATATCTATCTTCTCAGTCCTGTTCATATAATTTCTATCTCAGTTCTGTTCATATCTATCTATCTTCTATCTCAGTCTGTTCATATCTATCTATCTCATCTGTTCATATATTTCTATCTCATCTGTCATTATCTAATCTATTCTATCTATCTCAGTCTGTTCATATCTATCTTCTATGCTATCTCAGCCTGTTCATATCTATCTATCTATCTCTCTCAGTTATTCATATCTATCTATTGCAAGTCTGCTCATATCTTCTATTTTATCTTTATCTCAGTCATATCTTCCATCTCAAGCCTGTTTCATATCTATCTATCTATTTATCTCAGGCCTGTTTTCATGATCTATCTATCTATCTATCTCAGTCTGTTCATATCTATCTATCTATCTATCTCAGTCCCTGGTCATTTCTAATCTATCTATCTATCTTCAGTCTGTTCATATCTTATCTATCTATCTATCTCAGCCTGGTTCATATATCTATCTATCTATCTAAATCTATCTTATCTATCTCAGCCTGTTCATATCTATCTATCTAAATATCTCGCGTGTTCAATATCTATCTATCTTAATCTCAGTCTGTTTCCATATCTATAATATCTATCTATCTATCTCAGCCTGTTCATATCTATCTTCTAATGCTATCTCAGTCTGTTTATATCTATCTATCTATCTATCTATCTTAAGTCTGTTCATATCTATCTATCTATGCTCAGCCTGTTTATATCTATCTCAGCCTGTTATAATCTATCTATCTCAGCCGGTCATATCTATCTATCTATCTATCTCAGTCTGTTCCTATCTATCTATCTATCTAATCTATCTCAGTCCTGTTCCTATCTATCTCTCTAATCTTATCTCAGTCTGTTCTATCTATCTTATCTATTATCTATCTCAGTCCTGTTCCTATTCTATCTATTATCTATCTCAGTCTGTCCTTATCTATCTAATCTATCTATCTATCCAGTCTGTTTCATATCTAATCTCTCTAAAATCTATCTCAAGTCTGTTCCTATCTATCTTCTAATCTATCTCAGTCTGTTCCTATCTATCTATCTATCGTCAGTCTGTTCTAATCTTCTATCTATCTCGTCTGTCATATCTATCTTCTATCTAAACTCGCGTTGTTCATATCTATCTATCTTATCTTATCTCAGTCTGTTCATATCTATCTATCTATCTCCAGCCTGTTCATATCTATCTATCTATCTCAGTCCTGTTCATAATCTATCTATCCTATCTAGCCTGTTTCATATTCTATCTATTATCTCAGTCTGTTTCATACTATCTAATCTATCTCAGTCGTCATATCTACTATCTATCTATCTGCAAGTCCTGTTCATATCTATCTATCTAATCTCAGTTCTGTTCATAATCTATCTATCTATCTATCTCAGTCTTGTTCATATCTAATCTATCTATCTCAGTATGTTCATATCTATCTATCTATCTCAGCCTGTTTCATATCTATCTATCTATCTCAGCCTGTTCATATCTATTCTATCTATCTCCATCTGTTCATATTCTATGCTATCTATCTATCTCAGATCTGTTCATATCTATCTATCTCAGTCTGTTCATATCTATCTATCCTATCTCAGTCTTTTCATATCTATCTATCGAAAAAAAAAAAAAAAAAAAAAAAAAAAAAAAAAAATATCTCAGCTGTTCATATCTATCTATCTATCTATCTATCTCAGCCTGTTCATATCTATCTATCTATGTATCTATCTCAGGCCTGTTCATATCTATCTAATCTATCTATCTCAGTCTGTTCATATCTCATCTATCTTATCTATAATATCTAATGCTCAGTCTGTTTCATATCTATCTATCTATCTATCTTATCTATCTAATCTCAGTCTGTTATATCTATCTATCTATCTATCTATCTATCTCAGTCTGTTCAATATCTATCTATCTATCTAACGCCTTAGAGATTGAAAGAGATATCTTGGCAATAATTGAGAAATGTACTTCCCCACCCCAAAGGGTCGGATAGAGAGACATGATACTGAATTAGTCCTTTCTTCTCATTCCCAATTCTTTTTGTTTTCAAAGCCTCGTAGGATTTTAGCAAAGAATATGCTATAGAGCTTTGATTCCACAGCCCTGTGTCAATATGACACGACTTAGAATACACTAATTCATCATCTGACGAGGGATGAGACACCCAGCATGGTGGAGGCCCTTCAGATGGAGTGGTTTAATGTGCTAGCTGCAAGTTTGAACTTCACAATTCCTTTGGGCAGACTAAGATACGTGGGTTCATAAAGTAAGGGATCAATTCTGTATTATAACCCAGTTATAACTGGTCCGCGCGATTTCTTGATCATAATGGAATTCTTACATTTCAGCTTTTGGACGCAAATAGATGTGGTCATAAAGTAAGGTTATCATTCTTATTATAACGCCAGTTATAAACTGGTCCCCGATTTCTTGATCCATATGGAATTTATACAATTTTCACTTTTGGACAATAGATGTGGTCATAAAGGTTAAGGGATAAGTTCTGTATTATAACAAGTTATAAAACTGGTCCCCGATTTATGGAGGTGCGTGTGAAATTACTTGATGGTTAGAATCGCAGGAAATGGACTTGTCGACCCGAAGTTCAAATCACTGGACGTCGCTGGTTTGCATTTACATAGCGCCTAAATATACTTGGGAAAGGTATGATCGATATATTCCCTCGTGCCATCTATGGGTAAATAGGAGGGGCAGACTGGACTCTTTAACCTCGAATAGGTAGCCTGTTAAATCCGCTTTTAAGAAATTACCTTGTGTCGTATCCTGCAATGTACGGAGGGATGGTAAATATAAATATATATATATTATATATATATATAATATATAGGGTCATCCACAGACACGTTTTTGCGACTTAGCAGTCTCCTTCAAGTGTGGCTAGACATTTTGGTAAAGTTAGCCTACATGCCGGAATTGAAATCCGATCGGTTGGGTGTGCAGTCCGCACCTTAACCATTAAGGCTGTCTTCACTTACAGAATGGGAAGGGATTTTTAACTGTTTTTAATAGCCACTGCGCTTTGTGTATAAAGGCCATCAACAGAGTGCTCCATTCCTTATATAGAAGAGCGTTGCATTTACGCTTGAGTTAGCGCCCGTCAGCGAAATCCCCCCACAGAGTGCTCAAACCCTAGGGGATGGGGAGCATATATATAATATATATAGTATATATATATATATTATATATGGTCCATAAACTGAGGGATCAATTTTGTATTATAACCAGTTATAACTGGTCCCTGTTTCTTGGTTATATAGGATTCTATACATTCCTCAAGCAATCCACTTTGCAGTAAGCAATTTTGAACTCCAATCAGGCCTTTTTACATTCACTTTTCGGACTAAAAATATGTGGTCATAAAGTTATTGGAATCAGTTTTCTATTATAACCAGTTATAAACTGATCCCCCGATTTCTTGTTCATACAGGATTCTAATAATTTCTTCTCATAGCGTAGTGGCTATACAAGTTTCAAAAGTCTATCTGCACTATTATTCACTTTTGGACCAATAAGGAATGAGATGTGGTCTAAAGTAAGGGAATCAATTTTGTATTATAAACCCAGTTATAAACTGGTGCGCCCAATTTCTTGACCGTGTGGGGTTCTATAGTCCCTGAACTAACTTTTTTCAATGACTGTCCCGCTGACAAAAATTATCAACCGTCCCGATGGGTTTTGGAAACCGTCCCGAAATCAATATTTTTTTAATTCATTAGCATCATCTATACTTTGTCAGTCATCAGTAGCATAATAACATTGTAATAAAACAGCTATTGCTGTTATATGTTTAATAGTTAGGACATTCCCCAAAATTTGAGCTTACAATTCCCAAAAACAACACCAGATGATCATGATTTACATATTTGCATTTCATCTTGGATGATCTCATTTTTAACCAAAGGGTGTTGTAAGATGATAACTGACTTAAGATTAAGTAACACCATATGGGCTATTCCATATCAAATCATTAAAAAAATAATAAAATTGTCAATCACCCACCCACCCCTTCAATTTTTCTGAAATTTTGTACAGGTGTGGACTGTGTTAAAGTTAGACATTCCCAAAAATTTGAGTTTCCAATTCCAAAAATTGGCAGAGTTATGTGGATTTTTAGCTCTCCAAATTTGGTGGGGTTGGCGAAAAATGGCGAGTTTTTGTAATCTATTTTTATCTGTAAAATGAGTTCTAGAGCTTCCCTACTCCTAAAAATTGGTTTATAAAAGTATTCAAGTTGAGATGGCCCTGCCACAATGAGGAGGGGTTGGACTTTAGAAATTATATGCTAGATATATATACATACACACACACAATATAAAAAAATAGTAGAGCAGATTTAAAATCAGATTAAATACAAGGGATTTAATATCCCGTAACTAAAGTTTCATGCTTACTTGCAATCATCAGACGAGACGGTCAAAATGTTAAGATTTAAAAAATACGGTGGCTTCTTTTTTAAAAATCTTAACATTTTGATTATATGTGTGTGTGTGTGTGTGTGTGTAATTTTGAATTGACAGCCTTTTGTTTGGCACTATGCATTGAGTTACTATGGTAAATAGTAGGCTTATCACGCCTTCATTAAACAGCTCTATCCTATCCAAAGTGTCGCAGCTATATTTTGTAGCATGCCGCTTAACTCTCCCAAATAAGGAATAAAACCTGTCCTTTGTACCCTCAGTATTCGTTCAGTCTTCATTATTTGGGAGAGTTAAGCTACACGCTACAAAATGCAGCTTTGACGCCTTGGATAGGATAGAGTTGTATAATGGAGGCATGATAAGGGTGAACTGGGCTCTTTAACTTTAGTTAGGCAACCTGTCTAGGATAAGGAAAACTTTCTTATTTAGTGGAATGTCAAAGCTGAAATATTTTCCTAGATCTTTTAGTTGACGGACAATTCCATTCAAATCATTAAAAAAAAAAAAAAATTGTCACCCCCCCCCCCTTCAATTTTTTCTGAAATTTTGTACAGGTGTGGACTGTGTTAAAGTTAGACATTCCCAAAAATTTGAGTTTCCAATTCCAAAAATTGGCGGAGATATGTTGATTTTTAGCTCCTTGTTAAATCATCCAGGCCATGTCACCCACCCCCTTCAAAATTTGTTATTTTATGCTGAAGACGTTTTTATTTTATTCATTCTTGTTGGGTATTCAAATTCTTTGATACATTTTAAACATGATATCTAATTCTATTAATAATGGAGATTCGCTTCCGGTTTTTGTCTGTAACAAAAACTATGTCACTGCTTATATCACATTACCCAAAATCATCATAACATAGAATAAATACACCACAAAATTTGAACATACAACATTAGACAGTCCTCATTGTTTTTTTTAAACAAGTTTTAATAAATACATGACTGGTATTATATATCTATATATAGTTTGTTTTATTTTAATACATATTTAAAGTTTACATTTCAAATTGTTTTATTTTTTAATCCTTTAATGAATTTGATGATTTTATTTACTTAGGGTACAAACTCGCTGACATTGAATTTTTTACTCCCACCCCTCAGGCAATATGTTTCAAAAATCTATTTTCTACATCGCCCAGAGGGTGTTTTTTATTTTGTACTAGTATTTTCTATGAATATTACTTTATTAAAATTGTGGAGGTGCTAGTGGTGTATGGGTTATCGTCAAGGGAAATGGATTGACATGTAATTCCATGTCATCCACCCTGAAATTTTGTCCAAGTGTAGATTATGTTAAAGTTTATTTTTAGCTCTCCAAATTTGGGGGAAAGGTACGAGAAAAAAAAAACAAGGCTACATCATCAATAACTTAAAATTGGTTGACTTTAAGATTGTTTTTGATAGAGTAGGGAAGCTCTAGAACTCAATTTACAGACAAAAATAGATTACAAAACGTTGCCATTTTTCACGAACACCCCCAAATTTAGAGAGCTAAAAATCGACAGAACTCCGCCAATTTTTGGAATTGGAAGCTCAAATTTTGGGGATTGTTTAACATTAACCCCCCAAGTCTGTTTAACAAAAGCACACCCAATAGAAATAATGTTTTTTTTCTTAATTCCATTTTCACTCTTGTTCTTTTTTTTCTTCTTCCGTGGAATCATTTTGCCAGTCACCAAGCCTTGGAATCCTGTTAATATGATGCTTGAACATTTAATTACCGACGCTATTATGATTGTCACAGCGTGTTTTCTGGGGCTTCGTTGCCAATTGCGAAAGTTTTTTTTTTTTTGTTTTTTTTTGTGTTCAGAATTTGCTCACTCTTGGAAAAAAACAGGACGATGATTTCTATGGATGGGTCTAAATATGACTACGGCAGCTGCTTTGTCGATAGAAAATCCGAAAGGAAGAAAGTGTGAACTGGTAACAATGAATCGTGGGTTACAATAAAGATCTAGTACTGAACAGATTACCAGAGTTAAGCAACAATGAAACTGTGGAGTACAAAGATGGGTAACCACATCCTAACTTACTGGTAGGATTGCCAATGATTTTTACTATAAAAATGCATTGGACAATGATTTTTACTATGAAAATGCATTGGACAATGATTTTTACTATGAAAATGCATTGGACAATGATTTTTTACTATGAAAATGCATTGGACAATGAATTTTTACTATGAAAATGCATTTGGACAATGATTTTTACTATGAAAATGCATTGGAAATGATTTTTACTATTAAAAATGCATTGGACAATGATTTTTACTATGAAAATGCATTGGACAATGAATTTTACTATGAAAATGCATTGGACAATGATTTTACTATGAAAATGCATTGGAAATGATTTTTACTATTAAAAAATGCATTGGAAATGATTTTTACTATAAAAATGCATTGACAATGAATTTTACTATGAATTGGACAATGAAGTTCCATATAGCAAATTCAAAATTGCCAAGATGTCCATTACCCGTTTATTTCAGCTATCTTAGCTAATTAACATCCACAATCCAGTTTAGCATTCATTTCATAATGGGCAAAGTTTCCAAAAAGTAAATCCAACATTGGCATGATGTTCTATCCTTACAGTTCAATTATACTAGCTTATGATCAACCACAATCCAGTTCAGCATGATATTCATAAGGGGCAAACTTTTTAAGATGTCCTCTCCTTGTTGTCCAACTATCTTAGCTAACATGAACAATCACAATCTAGTTCAGTATTAAATCCATAAGGGGCAAACTTCCAGATAGCAAATCCAACATTGGCAAGATGTCCTATCCTTGCATCTTAGCTTATGAACAACCACTTGACTCATCTCGTATTGATAATTAAGACATAGTAACAAATTTCTGGTGCAAAGGACAAAGAGATAATCTTTTCGAGTGGCCAGTCAAGTATCGGTCAATACGTGTCTGGGGAAATTCTAATGTCGTTTGCCACGGCCTCAGGAAAAAATCTTTATTAATTAAAATCCAGCCACAAAACTCGTGACATCGATCAATTTTATTTTACCGTATTTGTTGAAAGAGTTTTTTTTTTTTTTTTTTTTTTCAAAATTTTTTTTTTTTTTTTTAATTTTTTTTTTTTTTTTAAATTATGATGAATTTGTAAATCTTAAGAAAGAAGAAAAACGGGACAAAGGTGGAGTATCCTAATGACTATCAGACTGGAAAAAAGGAGTCGGTGAGCTGAGTTCAAATCCAGGTCAAGACAGTCAAAGTTCACTTTTCAGAGTCTAACAGAAACCTTTGAAAAAAAAAAAAAAAAGGACGGTATATCAATGGGAATTTAGAAAAATTTTAATTGTAGAAATCTAATTTATTACAAATAAACTTACGCAAATAACTAAATTCTATGGAAAATGATACCGTCCAAATCGTCCAAGATGAAATACAAACATGTAAATCCTGATTATCTGGTGTTGCTTAAATAACTAAATTCTATGGAAAATGAGACCATCCAAATCGTCCAAGATGAAATACAAAAATGTAAATCCTGATTATCTGGTGTTGCTTAAATAACTAAATTCTATGGAAAATGAATATTCACTTGTAGAATATCAATACTCGTGTTCCTTATTTGTACAGGCGTTATCATCCTGCAAAACACTCTCTCGTTAAAAATGAGACCACCAAATCATCCAAGATGAAATAAGAAATGTAAATCCTGATTATCTGGTGTTGCTTAAATAACTAAATTCTATGGAAAATGAATATTCACTTGTAGAGTATCAATACTCGTGTTCCTTATTTGTACGAGCATTATCATCTTGCAACACCCACTGGTTAAAAATGAGCCCGTCCAAATGGTCCAAGATGAAATACAAAAATGTAAATCCTGATTATCTGCTGTTGCTTATCGCTGAATTCTTATTTCTTATGAGTGTTGTCACTTCAGCTAAATAATGGACCATTCCATTGTGTTACCTTTCATGATTATTTCTGTTTGTTTATAGAGAACACAGCAAGAATAGGTGATTTATTCTTTTTCTTGGACCATATGACCTTTAGGCACCCCTTTTGCAATCTCGATTCATAAGGACATCTTTTTCATTTACACCGTCAAAATCTGGTTATTTGTTAACAGATTTTTAGATTTAAAAAAAAAAATTATAAAACTAACCCCTAACAAACAACTGGACTTTGATGGTGTAAATGAAAAACATGTCCTTATGAATCAAGATCGCAAAAGAGGTGCCTAAAGGTCATATGGTCCTATAAATTAATAGAGCAAAGTTTGAAGCACAAACACAGAGATATTGATGGACTAGAAAACCACATTTGCAGTTTATATCTACCAATCAGGCTGGAAACTGGAGTTGGCGATATGAGTTCAAATCCAGGTCAAGACAGTCAAAGTTCACTTTTCAGAGTTTAACAGAAACCTTTGAATAAAAAGGACATAACTCTTGAAATATCGGTAAATCAATGGAATTTAGAACATAATATTCAATTCAATTCTTCATTTATTTCATTCATGTCTTTCTAAGCAAAAAATTATTTTCCCATAAAAATATAATATAGAATATTATATATATTTGGGAGAATATGTGCTTAAATGAAGTCGAACCTATTTTTTTTGAAATTAATTCATTAATAATTAATTAGGCGGGATTAAACTATTTAAATGTAAGGCTAAACAAATCGAGAAAAATCAATCTCTGTTATGTACATTTCGGCCTATTAGGCCTCATCAGCAGAGCTATAGATACGAAGACCGCCCCGTGTGTGATTCGAAACCTGGTCTGTTTCAAATTAGCAGGCAAGTGTGCTTACCTCCACACCAAACGGACTTTAGCAAGATTTTCCTCGCTGTTTAAGTAGTAGTATTTTATATTCCTCTGAGTGACCTCTACACGAACTTACGAGACGTAAACAAACAGACGATGTTTTGATATGGCTATTTTCAGCCGACATATATATATATATATATATTTGGGAGAATATGTGCTTAATTGAAGTCATACCTAATTTTGAAAGTTAATTAATAATTAATTAATTAGGCGGGCATTAATTAACTTTCAAAATTAGGTACGACTTCAATTAAGCACATATTCTTCCAAAATTTTTTACTCCCACCCTTCAGGCAGTATGTTTCAAAAATTTATTTTTACATCGCCCGGAGAGTGTTTTTTTATTTTCTACTAGTATATATAATGTGGGTATACAAGTGTGCTCTACCACTTGCCTTGTGCCAGACAAACAAAAATTAAGTGATAATCTTCTAAAAGACAATTTTTCCCCAATCCACCTGTTTTTTTGGCAATTTTGGAAATTTCGGTAAATAACGGCCAACTCCAAAGAAGACGAAGAACCATCCGTCCGATTCCGAAATACCAAAACTGTGCATTCCACAGAACTCTGAGAATTAATCTTCTGGGCGGATCCAATTCCCGATAAAAACCTGCGTACGAGGAATTACCAAAAATTCCTTGGTTCCATCCGGCAAAGGATGTCAGGGATTTACGTGGATGGATCTGATTGGAATTGGTGAGTGAGGATTCTGCTGAAGAAATCTCTCCAAGACTTATGGGAAGAACACGACCTCCTCACCCCCCACACACACACAGACATACACATGGCAATCACTTTTATGGATAGAGATATTCGAGATTGTAATACGAGGAAAGAAATCTTTTTTATGCTGTTCATCAGTGTGCGTACAGGTCAAAATTATCACAGCCTCCTCATATCTATTTATCTAGGTCTCTAAATATCTATCTATCTATCCATATCTATCTATCTCAGTCTATTCATATCTATCTATCTATTTATCTATCTATCCCAGTCTGTTCCTATCTATCTATCTATCTATCCCTATCTATCTATCCCAGTCTGTATCTATCTATCTATCTATCCCAGTCTGTATCTATCTATCTATCTATCTCAGTCTGTTCATATATGTCTATCTCTATCTCTTCATATCTATCTATCTCTGTCTGTTCATATCTATCTATCTATCTATCTATCTCTATCTCTTCATATCTATCTATCTCTGTCTGTATCTATCTATCTCTATCTCTTCATATCTATCTATCTCTGTCTGTATCTATCTATCTCTGTCTGTTCATATCTATCTATCTATCTATCTATCTATTCATATCTATCTATCTCAGTCTATTCATATCTATCTCAGCCTGTTCCTATTTATCTATCCCAGTCTCTATCTATCTATCTATCTATCTATCTCAGCCTGTTCATATCTATCTTCTATCTGTATATCTATCTCAGCCTGTTCATATCTATCTATCTATCTATCCATATCTATCTATTCTATCTTCGCTTCATATCTATCTATCTATCTATCTATCTCAGTCTGTCATATCTATCTATCTATCTATCTATCTCAGTCTGTTCATTATCTATCTATCTATCTATCCAGTCTGTTCATATCTATATCTATCATCTATCTATCTTCTCTTCTGTTCATATCTATCTATCTATCTATCTCAGTCTGTTCATATCTATCTATCTATCTATCTCAGTCTGTTCAATCTATCTATCTTATCTATCTCGTCTGTCTATCTACTATCTATCTATCTATCTTATCTATCTATCTCAGTCTGTTTTCATTCTAATCTATCTATCTATCTCAGTCTGTTCATATCTATCTATCTATCTATCTCAGTCTGTTCATATCTATCTATCTGTCATATCATATCTGTCTATTTCATATCTATCCATATCTATCTCAGTCTATTTCATATCTATCTATCTCAGTCTATTCATATCTATCTATCTCAGTCTTTTCCTATTTATCTATCCCAGTCTCTATCTATCTATCTATCTATCTATCTCAGTCTGTTCATATCTATCTATCTATCTCAGTCTGTTCATATCTATCTATCTATCTCAGTCTGTTCATATCTATCTATCTAATCTGTCTATTCATATACTGTCTATTCATATCTATCTCAGTCTATTCATATCTATCTATCTCAGTCTATTCATATCTATCTATCTCAGTCTTTTCCTATTTATCTATCCCAGTCTCTATCTATCTATCTATCTATCTATCTCAGTCTGTTCATATCTATCTATCTATCTATCTATCTATCTCAGTCTGTTCATATCTATCTATCTATCTATCTATCTATCTATCCCGTTCATATCTATCTATCTATCTATCTATCTAACCCTTAGAAGATCGAAAGAGAGATCTTGGCAATAATTGAGAATGTACTTCCCCCACCCCCAAAGGATCGGATAGAGAGACATGATACTGAATTAGTCCTTTCTTCTCATTCCCAATCTTTTGTATTCAAAGCCTCATAGGATTTTACAAGAATATCCTATAGAACTTGATTCCACAGCCCTGTGTCAATAGACACGACATAGAATACACTAATTCCATCATCTGACGAGGGGTGAGACACTCCACATTGGTGGAGCCTCCACGATGGAGCGGTTAATGTGCTAGACTGCAAGTTTGAACTTCACATTCCTTTGCAGACTAAAGATATGTGGTCATAAAGTAAGGGATCAATTCTGCATTATAACCCAGTTATAAACTGGTCCCCGATTTCTTGATCATATGGAATTCTATACATTTCACTTTTGGACCAAATAGATGTGGTCATAAAGTAAGGGATCAATTCTGTATTATAACCAAGTTATAAACTGGTCCCCGATTTATGGAGGTGCATTGATGAAATGGTTAGATTGTAGGAAATGGACTTGTCGACCTGAGTTCGAATCCTGGACGTGGCTGTTTGCATTTCACATAGTCCTAATATACTTGGGAAAGGTATGAATCGATATATTCCCTCTCCATCTATGGGTAAATAGTAGGGTAGACTGGACTCTTTAACCTTGAATAGGTAACCTGTTAAACTCCGCTTAAGAAATTAACCTTGTGTCGTATCCTGCTCCTACGGAGGAGTTGGTAAATATATATATATATATATATATATATATATATATATATTATATGGTCATAAACTGAGGGATCAGTTTTGTATTATAAACCAGTTCATAAACTGGTCCCTGATTTCTTGTTCATATAGGATTCTATACATTTCTCAAGCAAGCCACTTGCAATATGCAATTTTGAACTCCAATCAGGCCTTTACATTCACTTTCGGACTAAAAATATATGGTCATAAAGTTAGGGATAAGTTTTGTATTATAACCAGTTATAAACTGGTCCCCGATTTCTTGACCATGTGGGATTCTATACATTTCACTTTTAGACCAAATAGATGTGATCATAAAGTAAGGGGTCAATTTTGTATTATAACCAATGGTAAACTGGTCCCCGATTTCTTGATTATTGAAGTCAGTTAGTCTACTGTTGGTTTGAATAACAGCAACTAGCTAAGCACAATTGAAGCAGTGTCCAAGACAGTTGGTATTTATAGAAATAAAGAGAAATATTATCTTTATAGATCTTGATAGTAGGGCAGACTAGGTTCTTTAACCTTGGTTAGGCAACCAATCTAGGAGAAGGAAAACTCTGAATTCAGCTAGTATCTTGATTCTTGTTGTTTTCAGCACATTTTGGATGATGTATATATATAATTATTAAGCCTCATCTCAAAAATTCAGACGAGAAACACCTTGAAGAAAGCTGAAGAGTGAAGAATAATCAAACTAAGTTCCAATTACCGTTGAATTGGTAAGACATGGCAACAAGCGGTTGTAACTTAATACAATCCCGTCTTGTTGCAATTCTACTGCAGAATGACAGGGTATTTATAAAACTCCACAATGTCATAGAAACCAAGCAGCCAATCAGAACTCAAGGAATGGAATCACCCAAATGCATGAATGGATCATTCTTGATTTCTATAGATACCAACTGTCTTGGACACTGCTTCAGTTGTGCTTAGCTAGTTGCTGTTATTCAAACCAACAGTAGACTAACTGACTTCAATAGAGGGCACATTGGCCGAAACATTGTGTATATAACAATAAAGATGAGGACAACAGTCTGAAAAATCTAGATAATACAAATTATCAAGCCACATCTTTTTTTATTGTTTATTTTTTTAAAATTGAAATAGATCACTAAGTAGGTCTGAGTCTATTCTAGTAGTGACCAGTTTTGAATTCAGAGTTTTTCTTCTCCTAGACTGGTTACCTAACCAAGGTTAAAGTGCCCAATCTGCCCTACTATTTACTTATAGCTGGAAGGAGAATAGTTGGATTCATACCTTTCCCAACGGTATTAGCGCTATGTGAACTGTGGCATCTCAAAAATTCAGATTAATATTATCTTGATAGATGTTGATAGTAGGGCAGACTTTATCATTGGTTAGGCAGCCCATCTAGGAGAAGGAAAACTCACAATTGAACTAGTATCTTCATCCTTGTTGTTTTCAGCACATTTTGTCTGTTATGTTATTTAGCAAACTTTGAAGTGCATATGTTAAACTGTGTTAACTGCGGAGAGATTTATTTATTTATTTATTTTTTTTTTTTTTTTCTAATTCTTCATTTTGTGAACCGGTTTTATCTTGTGAGGTTTTTTTTCTTGTTTTTTGTTTTTTTTATATAACTTGTTTTTTTCTCAAATGGACATCAACAAATATTCATCATTTTTATTCTCTGAGGAAACACTGCATCTATTATACTGCATTAAAATGTGTATGTGTGTGTGTGTTGTGTGTGTGAGTGTGATATATATATATATATATATATATATATATATATATACATGTGTGTGTGTGTGTGTATATATATAACATGTGTGTGTGTTGTGTGTGTATATATATACATTGTATGTGTGGTGTGGTATATATGTATGTATATAAGTGTGTGTGTATATATGTAATGTATGTTGTGTGTATATGTATAATATGTATGTGTGTGTGTTATATACATTGTATATGTGTGTGTTATGTATGTGTGTGTGTATATATACATGTATATGTGGTGTTATGTATGTGTGTGTTATAATATACATGTATGTGGTGTGTAGTATGTGTTGTGTGGGTATATATATATATATATGGATGTGTGTGTATATATATATATGGTGTGTGTGTTGTGTGTAATGTATATATGTCGTGTTTGTGTGTGTGTATATATATTATGTGTGTGTGTGTGTGTGTGTTTGTGTGTGTATATATATGTGTGTGTGGTGTTTGTGTGTGTATATATATGTGTGGGTGTGTTTGTGTGTGTTGTATATATATGTGTGTGTGTGTGTTTGTGGTATATTATATGTGTGTGTGTGTGTATATTATATATATGTGTGTGTGTGCTGTGTGAATATGTGTTGTGTGTGTGTGCTGTGTATATATGTGTGTGTGTGTGTTTGTGTGTTATTATTTGTAATTATTTTTAATATATATTAATATATATATGAGTTTGTGTATATTATGTGAGTGTGTGTGTATATATATATATATATTATATAATAATATTGTCTGTGTTTTTTGCATATTCATGTATGTTGAGTGTATATATATATGTATATATATATACACAACATACATGTATGCATGTATTCTGCGTATATGTATGAGAAGTTTGTCTGTGTGTGTGTGTGTATATATATATATATAATATATATATATAATATACACATGTGTGTGTGTATATCTAAATGCCTCAGGTCTAGATAATCATTTTACTATAGAAATGCATTGGAATTTGATTTTACTATAGAAAATACACAGAAAATCAGGAAGAAAGGGATTGTCAGTGGTCAGGAAGTAATACAAGCATTACTGTTAAAATAGGTCTAGATAATGATTTTACTATAGAAATGCATTGGAATTTGATTTTACTATAGAAAATACACAGAAAATCAGGAAGAAAGGGATTGTCAGTGGTCAGGAAGTAATACAAGCATTACTGTTAAAATAGGTCTAGATAATGATTTTACTATAGAAATGCATTGGAATTTGATTTTACTATAGAAAAATACACAGAAAATCAGGAGAAAAGGGATTGTCAGTGGTCAAGAAGTAATACAAGCATTACTGTTAAAATAGGTCTAGATAATGATTTTACTATAGAAATGCATTGGAATTTGATTTTACTATAGAAAATACACAGAAAATCAGGAAGAAAGGGATTGTCAGTGGTCAAGAAGTAATACAAGCATTACTGTTAAAATAGGTCTAGATAATGATTTTACTATAGAAATGCATTGGAATTTGATTTTACTATAGAAAATACACAGAAAATCAGGAAGAAAGGGATTGTCAGTGGTCAGGAAGTAATACAAGCATTACTGTTAAAATAGGTCTAGATAATGATTTTACTATAGAAATGCATTGGAATTTGATTTTACTATAGAAAATACACAGAAAATCAGGAAGAAAGGGATTGTCAGTGGTCAGGAAGTAATACAAGCATTACTGTTAAAATAGGTCTAGATAATGATTTTACTATAGAAATGCATTGGAATTTGATTTTACTATAGAAAATACACAGAAAATCAGGAAGAAAGGGATTGTCAGTGGTCAAGAAGTAATACAAGCATTACTGTTAAAATAGGTCTAGATAATGATTTTACTATAGAAATGCATTGGAATTTGATTTTACTATAGAAAATACACAGAAAATCAGGAAGAAAGGGATTGTCAGTGGTCAAGAAGTAATACAAGCATTACTGTTAAAATAGGTCTAGATAATGATTTTACTATAGAAATGCATTGGAATTTGATTTTACTATAGAAAATACACAGAAAATCAGGAAGAAAGGGATTGTCAGTGGTCAAGAAGTAATACAAGCATTACTGTTAAAATAGGTCTAGATAATGATTTTACTATAGAAATGCATTGGAATTTGATTTTACTATAGAAAATACACAGAAAATCAGGAAGAAAGGGATTATCAGTGGTCAGGAAGTAATACAAGCATTACTGTTAGAAAAAGGTCTAGATAATGATTTTACTATAGAAATGCATTGGAATTTGATTTTACTATAGAAAATACACAGAAAATCAGGAAGAAAGGGATTGTCAGTGGTCAGGAAGTAATACAAGCATTACTGTTAGAAAAAGGTCTAGATACTCATTTTACTATAGAAATGCATTGGAATTTGATTTTACTATAGAAAATACACAGAAAATCAGGAAGAAAGGGATTGTCAGTGGTCAGGAAGTAATACAAGCATTACTGTTAGAAAAAGGTCTAGATAATCATTTTACTATAGAAATGCATTGGAATTTGATTTTACTATAGAAATGCATTGAAAATCAGGAAGAAATGGATTGTCTGTGGTCAGGAAGTAATAATAACATTACTGTTAAAATAGGACTATATAATGATTTTACTATAGAAATGCAGGAATAAAGGGATTGTCTGTGGTCAGGAACTTGGTCATACAAATATTTTTAATAGAATACATTGATTAAATAAACAAAAGGGATTGTCAATTCTTCAAGTTCACACAGAGACTAATATAACTATTAACAAAATTTGCCTGGGAAATTATATATATATATATATATATATATATATATATATATGAATAATATGTGTGTGATTGTGTGTGTGTGTGTGTGTGTGTGTGTATATATATGTATATATAGCGGGGATATCGAGTCAACACATAGTTATTGACAGTTTCACGCTATGCGATGTTAAGACCAAA
>CM042177.1:42606290-42673790 GCA_023376005.1 Doryteuthis pealeii
CTGCATTTTGGCACACCGTTCCAGTAAAAGCTGAAACAGTGACCATCCCACACTATATATATATATATATATATATATATATATATAGGTTTTAATTCCGGAATTACATTGACTTAGTTAAGCGTAGGGTAGGGTCCTGATGAAATCATTTGGATTGAAACCATGGTAGACCCTTAACTCTTTTCCTCTACTATTATTATTATTATTATTATTACTGCTCTATGTTTTTAATATATTGAACACTTTTGGATTATTTACTGATGCCACTGCAACGGAAACGTTAAAGCAACAATTGAATACTATATATATATATATATATATATATATATAAAAAGCAGTTATGTGTGTGTGCATATATACAAGGTGTGTGATAAAAGTATTGCCGAGTTTGCTTGTTGTGATTATTCAAATATATATATATATATATATATTATATATATAAACAATGGGATATTGTTTCCTATACTGTGTAGGTATGTATATTACAGCATAGGCACCAAATCCCATTTTATATTTTGTTTCAGAGTGCTAATATACATATGATGTAGGGCTGAACAGTTAATATGATCCTGTTGCTGACTTTTTGGACCAATGGGATCCAAGCACTGCAACACCGAATGCCAGGGAGACTATATTATAAGATAAACCTCATTTGGATACTTTCCATGAAAGTATCTTGGTCAGACTATGGACTTTTCAGTCAACCTTCGTACTTGTACATGTACCCTCCCCTTGTAAACAATATTACGGCCTTTGAGCACATGGGGGGGGGTGATTATTTGTTTTTATGTTTTTTTATACTTTTTTGTTTATTTTTTTATTTATTTGCTATTTGTTGAATTTTTTTTTTTTTTGTGAATTGTTTTTTTCTCTGTGAGTGAATTTGTTTGTCCATTGAGAAATAAAGTTTGGATGTAAACACAAAAGCAAAAACATACATTTCATGGCTCATTGACTCCTCTGTAATGGTCATGTAATGCCAAAAAAGAATTTTGAGGTAGATTCTAGTAGTCTCTAAGGTTTTCATTCTGAATGTGGTTTTATGGCACATTGACTCCTCTATAATGGTCATTTAGTGCCAGACAAGGATTTTTAAGTAGATTCTCATAATTTATATTATTTGGACTATTGTCCTCATCTTTATTGTTATATACGCAACGTTTCAGGTGATGTGCCCCCCAGCCTTCTTCAGGTGTTTTTTGTCAAACTCTGTCAACTGGACACATGGTGCAACAGCTATAAGGGTTGAGTTAATACTATTCTAATTAACAATCATATCTAGGTTGCAGGTTCAATCCTGACCAAGAGCAATAATAACATAGAATACTTAACATATTGGGCCGTAGAATACTCTGAATATACCTCTGCAGAAGGTGAAGATTCCTCTAATGGGATCACCTGTTGGCCGTGGGTGCTTAAAGATAGAATCGTGGTGGTCGAGCAGTCTATGACATGCAAGGCTCCACTTTGGGATTTACTTGGGCTAGAGAGGTTGTTGGAGAGGCCCCTCCGGTCAATCATCTGGTCACGTCAAGCCCTAGCACCTATATGATTGTCCCAACCCTATTATCCTTGTGGCAAACCTCCAATCCTTTTATCATATATGCTAGAAGGCGGTGGCCGAGGGTCTGTGTTCTGGGTATAACGTTAAACTGCATCTAATGGTGAAGTTCCAATTTTAAACCCTAACCCTAACCCTAACCCCCTCCTCATTACCATTACTCCCAGATCCACCCTGACCTGGAGTGGTAGTAAACTGTTAGGGTCTCATCTAGGAGTTAAATAGATCAAAGAATGAGTATTAGATAACATGGATACCCAACAAGAATGAACAAAACAAAATATCTTTGGCATAAAATAACCCAACAAGGGTTGACATGCCATAAAATCTAATCAACCAAATTTCCTCCACAGCTTTACCAAATTTTCTTGGTATTCCAAGTTAGGCTAGATGGGCGGCCAGAGAGGCCCCTCTGATCAATCGGCTGGTTACGTCAAGCCCTAGCACCTATATGATTGTCCTAACTCTATTGTCCTTATGGCAATCCCCCAACCCTTGTTATTGTATATGTGCTAGAAGGCTGTGGTTGAGGGTCTTAGTATTCTGGGTATGATGTTAAACTGCATCTAGTGGTGAAGTTATAATTTTGGATCTCTGAGGAATGTAGAGTACCCCTTTATCACCATTATTCTCAGTTCCATCCTGAGACGGAATGGTAATAATCCCTGTTAGGATCTCAGCAATGGGAAAAATAGATTTTTATTAAATCATTATTAAAAGAATATGTTTAAAAAAACTTGAGTTTGAAAACAAAACATTGAAAACCCAACAAAATGAATAAAACAAAATGTCTTCAGCATGAAATAACCCAACAAGGGTTGACATGCCATAAAATCCAGCCAGCCAGCCAATCAGCCAACAACAAAAAAATTGATCATCACACTTGCTTTCATCCTTTCTCTATGTCAATAATGTTGGGCTGATGATGATGGAAATAAACATTGAAATATCAACAAAATCTTGGGGACAACTGTTAATACAAATATTGAATAACTTACAATCATGTTTATCACACTTGTCTTCAACCTTTCTCTACGTCGATAATGTTGGGATTGTAGAATAATCATACTAAGTTCTAATTACCTTCGAATTGGTAAGACAAGGCAACAAGTGGCTGTAACTCAATACAGATCTAACCTGTTGCAATCCGGTTTCCAGTGCCATATTGAAGTCAGTCAGTCAGTCAGTATACTGTTGGTTTTGACAACTGGCTAAGCACAACTGAACTAGTGCCATGGACTATTCTTGAGTCCCATAAGTACCAGCTGTCTTGGGCACTAGTCCAGTTGTGCTTAGCCAGTTGCTGTTGTTCAAACCAACAGTAGACTGATTGACTTCAATAAGGATGATGATGATGGAAATAAACATTGAAATATCAACAAAATCTTGGAGACTTAACTGCTAATACAAATATTGATTAACTTAGAAACGTGTTTATCACACTTGCTTTCATCCTTTCTCTATGTCAATAATGTTGGGATGATGATGATGGAAATAAACATTGAAATATCAACAAAATCTTGGAGACTTAACTGCTAATACAAATATTGATTAACTTACAAACATGTTTATCACACTTGCTTTCATCCTTTCTTTATGTCAATAATATTGGGCTGATGATGATGGAAATAAACATTGAAATATCAACAAAATCTAGGAGACTTAACTGATAATCAAATATTGATTAACTTACAAACATGTTTATCACACTTGCTTTCATCCTTTCTCTATGTCAATAATGTTGGGCTGATGATGATGGAAATAAACATTGAAATATCAACAAAATCTTGGAGACTTAACTGCTAATCAAATATTGATTAACTTACAAACATGTTTATCACACTTGCTTTCATTCTTCCTCTTTGTGTAATTGACATAGTGCCAAATGGTCGATATTGACCCGTGCAGATTGTTAATAATTTCATTGCAATTGTCGTAATTATCTGCATGACATTATCTTAATGGTGAAAAATTGTTCTACTCAATATTTCATTATTTAAATCAAATATTGTTAGGCCAGTGGTTTTCAACCTTTTTTGGAGCAAAGACTCCTTTCTTTTTCAGGGTCACATGGACCCTATATAAATAAAAATGAAATTCATCAAAAACATTTCATGAAAATCACTTCAATTTGTCTGAATTTTTGAGGTTAGGCTAGATAATTTGTATTGTTTAGACATTTTGGCCTGTTGTCCTCATTTTTGTTGTTATAAACACAACGATTTTGCCAATGTACCCTCCAGTTATAGCTGCACAGAAAACATCATACAGATAATAAAAAACACAACACAGCACAAGCAAAACAAACTGTAATTGCAAAAACAAACTCAAATGTCCTTTAAAGGAAAATTGTCTCTAAACTTTTGTAGAACTCATTTTTTTTATCTTTTTAGCCCATAGAAGAAACACTAACAGGTACTACCACTCAGAGACCCTTTTTTTGGCTAATGTACCCTCTAGTTATAGCTTCACAGAAAACATTATACAGATAACAAAAAAACACAGCACAAGCAAAAAAATCTGTAATTGCAAAAACAAACTCAAATGTCCTTTAAAGAAAAATTGTTAATTTCTAATTTTTAATTATGAAAAGTTGTTCTCATCAGTAGTTTTTTTATTAAAATCAAATATTGTTTTCAACCTTTTTTTAATTTTTTTTTTTTAGCAGAGACTCCTTTCTTTTTCAGGGTTTCATTGACCCCTATATAAATAAAAATTAAATTCATCAAAAATATTTCCTGGAAGTTACCACCAATTTGTTTGACTTTTTTGTAATCAAGTTTGTATTATTTAAATTTTTCGGACTGTTTTCCTCATCTTTATTGTCCCAACGCTATTGCCCTTATGGCAATACCAAGCCCTTTTTATCATATGAGTGCTAGAAGGCGGTGGCTGGGGGTCTTCATATCGTGGTTATAATGTTAAACTCTATCTGATGGGGAAGTTCCATTTTTGGAGGTCTGGGAAATGTGGAGCACACCTTCATCATTATTGCTCCCTGGTCCACTCTGACCTGGAGTGGTAGTACCTGTTAGGGTCCCATCTATGGGTTGAATAGAAAATGTATTTATTAAAAAATTGTATTATCCATTTAGAATTGATTTATTTCAAAACTTTATCGGTATTAAATGACCCACTGAGGTTGATATGCCGTAAAACAAAACAAACCAAACCCAACCAAACTAATGAAAATTCCCATCTCTGGGTTAAATAGAAAAACATGAGTTTATAAAAATTGAGTATCCATTAAGAATGAATTTATTTCAAAATTTTGCCGGCATTAAATGACCCACTGAGGTTGATATGCTGTAAAACAAACCAAACCAAACTAACATGCGTAGATATTATATAGAAATAAAAATACATGTTGAAACTTTAAAATGATGCAAACATCATTTATGATAAACAATAAACGTTTCTGTGATTTCTAAATATTTTGAAGACCTTACCTTTGTATCATTACCCTATGATGGCATAGTCCACTTTGGGGGGGGGGGGGGGGGGTCCATATATACCTGCAACTGCGTGAGTGGTTGAGCAGCACAATTTTTGAATGGCAATCTCTGGTGCAGTGACTGCAAACACTTCGGGTTGGCCAGGTCGGATGCCTTCGTTAGGTCCATCAATGTGGTGCAGATTGGTATCCGTTCTCCTGGCATACCCTCCTGCAGCTGGCATAGTGAGATCATGTCCACAGTTGCTCGGAAGCCACACTGTGTTCCTGGATAGGTGCAAGATGCAAAGTCTGCAGACGCCAGTTTTCTCAAACTATGCTGAAGTTGCTCCACTCTCCTTTGTTCCTGTATAAGGGGATGATGGTAGCGTCCCGCTTGTCCTGAGGGATGTGTCCATGTTCCCAGTAACTGCAGAGTCGCTAATGTTGTGGTTGGATCAGTGCTGCCCCATGCTTTCAAGATATTTGCTGGTATGCCGTCACCCCCAGGTTGCTTTCTTATCAGCGAGGCGGTCCTCTCCATTTTGTAGTGGAAAACTACGTAGCCTGGGCAGGTTGTTTTGGAGGATGAGCTGTCGCCCTAGCAGCAGATCCTCCCTCTCCACACAGCCGTTGGGGTCCAAAGGAAAGGTAGGAACCAATGCGGTTTGGCAATGACAGTGCCACAGGAGTTGCTGGGAAGTATTGAGATTCAGCACCGCCCATCTTCGGGACACAAACTCCGGATTTGTTCTCGGAGTTTACTCCCTTAGCCTTACCTTGGAATAAGGTAAAGCCGCAAGGCAACAGTGATTTTATACGACTTACACATACCAAATAAATACATGAAAAGACAATATCTGATTCAGCTCAACCTCCTGTTATTGATATTTTCATTTTTTAAATTCTTCTGAACAAATTTTTTTTTTTTTTTTTTTTTTTTTAAATTTCTAGCTGGGCATAATTAACAGGGCACCCTTTAATTATGCAACAAAAAGGCAATGTCTTGTTCTACTCAACCTCATGTTATTTGTATTTTAATTTTTATTTCATAATGATGCCTCCTTCCTTTTTAAAACACATGAACTCAGTTTTATCCGAGTTCACATAGAGGCCAATGTTCCATGCTGCCTTCTCCAGGCTATGTAACAGATCATCTGCATAGTCTGCATCCTATATATTTTCAATACATGAAAACCGCCCTGTCGGCTGGGGCGTTAGAATGCACTGACTGCACCTCTGCAGAGGGGTAAGACTCCCCCAATGGGGCCACCTGTTGGCCGTGGGTGGCGACCTGTGAGGCTTAAGGATAGAGCCCAGGTGGATGAGCAGTTCATGACTTGCAATACTCCACTTTGGCCCTATCTTGGGCTAGACGGGCGGTCGGAGAGGCCACCTCCGATCAATCGGCTGGTCACGTCAAGCCCTAGCACCTATATGATTTTCCCAACCCTATTGCCCTTATGGCAAGCCCAAACCCCTTTTTATCATATGGGTGCTAGAAGGCGGTGGCTGCAGGTCTACATGTCCTGGGAATGACGTTAAACTCTATCTGATGGTGAGGTTCCAGTTTTGGAGGTTTGGGGAATGTGGAGCACCCCTTCATCACCATTGCTCCCTGGTCCACTCTGACCCGGAGTGGTAGTACCTATTAGGGTCCCATCTATGGGTTAAATAGAAAAATGTATTTATAAAAAAATTGTATTATGCATTAAGAATTGATTTATTTCAAAACTTTATCAGCATTGAATAACCCACTGAGGTTGATATGCCATAAAACAAACCAAACCAAACAAATACATGAAAAGTCAATGTCTTGTTTAACTCAAACTCATGTTATTTATATTTTCATTTTTAAACTTCTTCTGACCAATATATTTTTTCTTTTTTTTTTTAAATTTCTAGCTGTACATAATTAACAGGGCACCCTTTAATTATGCAACAAAAAGATGATGTCTTGTTCAACTCAAACTCGTGTTATTTATATTTTCATTTTTAAAACCTTCTTCTGACCAAAAATTTTTTTGTTCTTTATTCAGGATGAAATGGAGGATGGTAGTCTCAAGGTGGGGCTTGGCAGCCACCCTGAGTCTGCCCTGTCCGACACGGCCCTCAACGAGGCCCCTGGATTGGGGTCAACCAAGGACGCTTCAGCCAATCAGGAGGAGGTCGAATTGCAGCCCCTTATATCCCACATTTCCACAATGGATCGGGGGGAATGCATGGGTCACATCTCCACTCTACACGAAGAAGTTGAAAAAATGTTTGAGATTCCACCTCGTTTTAGTATTGATTCACTCTCGGTAGGAGAGGTTTACGTTGATCAACACCGATTTGGAGAGGATGACTATAAAAGTGAGTTCAATTTTACATTTATTTGCTTTTCAATTATGATATTTTTTTAAATGGATTTAGCCATATGACTAGAGACAGACAAATTATGATGAGAGGCAAACAATTGAGGACTATGAGGCAATCGAGGACTATGCTTAGAGGCAGACAATTGAGTGATAGGGTCTCAGAGGACAAACGAGGAATGACGATTGCACAATACTTTTTTTGAAAGGCATGAAATGTCATTTCCCTATAATGTATGTATGTATATATCTTCATATGGATCACCATGAGATATATATATATATGTGAGAAAAAGGGATGAGAATGAGTTATTCTGTAGTATGCCTCACACGCACTGTCGGCTGGGGCGTTAGAATGCACGGACTGCACCTCTGCAGAGCGGTAAGACTCCCCCAATGGGGCCACCTGTTGGCCGTGGGACGCGACCCATGATGCTTAAGGATAGAACCCAGGTGGCTGAGCAGTCCATGACTTGCAATATTCCACTTTAGGCTTTTCTTGGGCTAGACGGGCGGTCGGCAAACCCCTTTTTATCATGAATATGAATCCATATATTCTCCCTCCAGCTATGGGTAAATAATAGGGCAGACTGGGCTCTTTAAACTAACCAGTCTAGAAGGAAAACTGTAAATTCAAACCTGTTAAACACCGCTTAAGAAATTGAGCTTGTGTTGCATCCTGCTTGTGCAGAGGGGTTGGGTAATATATATATATATATATATATATATATATTGTAGAATAATCATACTAGTTCCAATTACTGTCGAATTGGTAAGACAAGGCAGCAAGCAGTCGTAACTTAATACGAACCTGCTTTGCTGCGAAGACTACTGCAAAATGGCAGGTTATTTATGAAGTCTCAGAACATCATACAAACCAAGCAGCCAATCAGGACTCAAGGAATGGAATCATCCAAATGCATGAGTGGACTATTCTGAATTCCCATAAGTACCAGTTGTCTTGACACTGGTTTAGTTGTGCTTGGCCAGTTGTTGTTGTTGTTCAAACCAATAGTAGACTGACTGACTGACTTCAATATATATATATTGTTGATATATTTCAGATCATTTCCTATAGTGATAACCATTACACCATGTGTTAATATTATATATCCACATTGACATCGGGTATATAATTGGCAAGGGTGAGACTTCAGAGAGATGATAGAGAGACAGATTAGAGACTTACTTGGAGAGGAGATGATCTTCTTTATAACTTGTTTATGTGTTGATTCTTCTGTTTCTTCTTCTTAACTAAGGGCTGGTTATTTCTTCTTCTGGGCTTTACTTGTTTTCAATTAAATGAACTACCAAGACTTTTTGTTACTTGATCAAGCTTTTTATCTTATCTAGCCCATATCACCATTGTCTGTTGATGGGAGCTATATGGGTCCCATCATAAGGATTTTTACTAACATTTTTTTAACTATACGATAATATATTGTCTGTTAAACTCCACTTAAGAAATTGACCTTGTGTCGCATCCTGCTTGTGCAGAGGAGTTGGTATATATATATATATATATATATATATATATATATATTGTTGATATATTTTCAGATCATCGTCGAATGTCCTTTCCGCATGTCCACCATCCTTTGAAGTCTATGCATAGCCGATCGTTTAAATCGATGAAAGGAATGAAACGAAAAGCAAAGAAGAAGTTTCCGGGTGCAAGAAGTTTTCCTTCCAAGATTGCAGCACAATCTCCTGTGATTCCGGAAGTTGACGTTGAAGAATACCAAGAGGTAAGCAATAAAGAATCCAATTTTTATACATGTTGTAGTATGTACGTGTCATCTTATAACTCCAAAAAAGATGTCACTCAAATTCGAAATCTTGCATACACCTTTATAAGCTTATAACTAAGAAACAGACAAAATTTGTTTTTTGATTTTTACTGATTAAGTGATATAATTCAATAATCAAAAACAAATTAATAAGAGTACAACTCGATACAAACCTTTCAAAATTATAATATTTAATTCTTTTCATGTATTGCTATAAATTGAAATCTATTTGGATTAATTTTTAATGAATAATTAATCAAAATATCCCATTAATTCCATTAATTCTCAAATCTTTCCCTGTAACTGTAATCTTTAACTCTATTTATTACTTTTGTTCCTCTTCTTTTTATTCTCTTCAATCTTAATAAAGATTTGGCTCCCTTGAAATGAAATTTTTAACTATCCAGTCAAATAAAGTAGTTAATCCTATTTTTTTCAATCTCTCCTTGTAACTGTAATCTTTTACTCTTTTTATTACTTTTGTCCCTCTTCTTTTATTATTTGTACTAGCAAGAATATGTGCTCTTGGGGCATAAGTATTTAAGTTTTAATGTAATAAAATATATATATATTGTGTGATATTTCTCCCTGTAACTGTAATCTTTTACTCTTTTTATTATTTTTGTCACTCTTTTCTTCTTATTATTATTATTTCTCTCTCTATATATATATTAGACATTCCATTACTTCTCTAATCTCTCCCTGTAACTGTAGTATTTTACTCTTTTTATTACTTTTGTCACTCTTTTCCAATCTAAATATTACACTCCAATTTCCATGTCTTTACTATAAAAATTTAGCTCAGTCGGTAGAGCGTTCGGCTGGAAACTACAAGGTTCCTAGTTCAATACCGGTCCCGCCAACTCAGCGTATGAGTAGCACAGGGATCTGTGCGGTAAAGTAAGGAGCTGATGGTAGATGTGGCGCTCCACCTCAGATGCTAAAAACAATCTCCTTGGTCTAGCGCTATTGAAAAGGGGATAGACTCCATCGCTGACTGGCTAATACCGACTTTAGACCACCCCGTTGACTTTACTTTTACTACTATAAAAATGCAGTGGATATGATTTTTACTATAAATTTTTACTATAAAATCCTAATTTTTCCAATCTCTCCCTGTAACTGTAATCTTTTACTCTTTTTATTACTTTTGTCACTCTTCTTTTATCCATGTTATTACTACTCTCTCTCTCTCTTCATGTTCTTCTATTTCTCCTTTAATTAGACATTCCATTACTTCTCTAAACTCTCCCTGTAACTGTAATTACTCTTTTTATTACTTTTGTCACTCTTTTTTCTTCTTCTTTTTCTTATTCTCTCTTTGACCTCTCTCTCTCTCTCTCTCTCTCTCTCTCTCTCTTCATGTCGTTCTTCTATTTGTATACCCTCCAATCTCTCCCTGTAACTGTAATCTTTTACTCTTTTTATTACTTTTGTCACTCTTATTATTATTATGAATTTTTCAGGATATTGATTCAGATGATGCTGATTTTGATATGGCTTCCAACATGTACAGCGGCGATATTCAGGGTTCCACAACGGACATTCCTGAACTGCAAGTCGGCTTCTACATTGGGGAGGGGGATCGTTCTGGGGAAGTGGCATCACTGCAAGCTGAGTCGGAAGGCTCACCTCTGCTGATGCGACAGCCTTCCACCGATTCCCATATATCATCGAGATCAGTCGCTGCACAAAAATTTCGACGTCAGGCATCCGGATCGCCCGAACCTACGTCCATGTTCGAAATGGACGAGGCACCTCGGACCTCTGAGCAGGCAGCACATCGCAAGATGTCTGTGGAGGGAAGCGTAGATGATCTGTTGAGCAGTCAGCCCTCACTAAAAGTCAACTTTCAATTAGGTACGTTCTGTTATTTTATCTGTATTTTACAAGCATTAAAAAAAAAAAACAAGTTTTATATATTTATTTATCATAGAAATTGTTTTTACAATAAAAAGGCATTGGACAATGATTTTTTACTATAAAAATGCATTAGAAATGATTTTTACTATAAAAATGCATTGGACAATGATTTTTTACTATAAAAATGCATTAGAAATGATTTTTACTATAAAAATGCATTGGACAATGATTTTTTACTATAAAAATGCATTGGACAATGATTTTTACTATAAAAATGCATTGGACAATGATTTTACTATAAAATGCTTGGACAATGATTTTTACTATAAAAAATACATTGGACAATGATTTTTTACTATAAAATACACACAATGATTTTTACTAAAAATGCATTGGACAATGATTTTTACTATAAAAAATGCATTGGACAATGATTTTTACTATAAAAATGCATTGGACAATGATTTTTACTATAAAAATGCATTGGACAATGATTTTTACTATGCAAATGCATTGGACAATGATTTTTACTATGAAAATGCATTGGACAATGATTTTTACTATGAAAATGCATATGACAATATTCATTGGACAGTAATTCAATCATGATGAAACTTTCCAGACATGTTAAGCTGATAGTTCAGAACAGGACTTGTTAATTGATTTTCAATAAAAATCAATAATGGAATCCCTGAGGACATAGTTACAATGGAAGAGGAAAGAGAAGACTTTACGCACATGTTAAGCAAATATTTAGAAACATGACTGGCCAATTAGATTTAAATAAAAATCAATAATGGAATATGTTTCTGTGAGAGAGGATGAAGAGGCGTTATAGTATGTTTAAATCAACCAAACTATTTACCACCCTGTCTGCTTTTCAAAGTTTAGCTTAAATATTAATACAAAACTTAGAAACAGAAATAAATTTTGAGTTATCCTGTAGTTTATTATTGCCTATCGCATACGGCAGCAGTATGCCTCACACGCCCTGTCAGCTGGGGCGTTAGAATGCACCGACTGCACCTCTGCAGAGGGGTAAGACTCCCCCAATTGGGCCACCTGTTGGCCGTGGGTGGCGACCCGTGATGCTTAAGGATAGAACCCAGGTGGATGAGCAGTCCATGACTTGCAATATTCCACTTTAGGCTTTTCTTGGGCTAGACAGGCGGTCGGAGAGGCCCCCTCCGATCAAGCCCTAGCACCTATATAATTGCCCCAACCCTATTGCCCTTATGGCAACCCCCAACCCCTTTTTATCATATGTGTGCTAGAAGGCAGTGACTGAGGGTCTACATGTCCTGGGAATGACGTTAAGTATTTGGTCGGCATCCTTAGTTCCAGATGTAGTAAATAAGTAAGCAAGCCAATAAGAATCCGGTGTTATAGTATTCTTTGTAAGTCCGACGTCCAAGAGAATCCAAATGTCAATGAAATAAGTTCAGAATGGGGCCTCTATTAATACAGCAACAGCAACAGCAGCAGCAGCACTGCCAGTGATTGGACAATAAGAATCTTTCTTAGGTCACGTGATAGTCAACGAGTCTATATTTAGGAGTGACCATTTACCTCATGCCTTATATCACAAAACTTTCAACAAAACTCTATCTGATGGTGAGGTTCCAGTTCATCACCATTGCTCCCTGGTCCACTCTGACCCGGAGTGGTAGTACCTGTTAGCGGCCTATCTATGGGTTGAATAAAAAAAACATGAGTTTATAAACAAAATTGTATTATGCATTAAGAATGAATTTATTTCAAAACTTTGTTGGCATTAAATGACCCACCGAGGTTGATATGCCGTAAAAAAAACAAAAAACAAACCAAACTATTTATTATGTAATATTAAGGAATCTAACCTTCGTCTTTAATTATCAAGAAAAAAAACTTTTGTATTTAATAGATGTTTTTTTTTTTTTTAAATTCCCCTTTAGGTGCTGAAGAATCCACAGCCGATGTTGACGTGTGGGTGAAAAGAAAAGAAGAACTTGAAAAAGATAGTCAGAAGAAACATACACATTCACCATCATCTTCGAGGTATGAAACTTTTCATAATTAATGCTCATGTTCTGGGCCGGAATGTCTTTTAAAATTTGTATAAAAATGCATATTTTTGATTAAAAATGAAATAAATATTTGCACCTCTCGTGCCAAACGGTTACCTATTCCTGCTTCTTATATTCAATTAAAATATTACACTCCAATTTCCATGTCTTTACTATAAAAATGCAGTGGATATGATTTTTACTATAAATCTTTACTTAAAATCCTAATTTTTCCAATCTCTCTCTGTAACTGTAATCTCTTACTCTTTTTATTACTTTTGTCACTCTTCTTCAATTTAAATATTACACTCCAATTTCCATGTCTTTATTATAAAAATGCAGTGGATATGATTTTTACTATAAATTTTTACTATAAAATCCTAATTTTTCCAATCTCTCTCTGTAACTGTAATCTTTTACTCTTTTTATTACTTTTGTCACACTTCTCAAATCTAAATATTAAACCCCAATTTCCATGTCTTTACTATAAAAATTTTAAAATTTGTATAAAAATGCGTATTTTTTATTAAAAATGAAATAAATATTTGAACCTCTCGTGCCAAACGGTTACCTATTCCTGTTTCTTATAGTTGCTCTTGAAGAAGACCAGTTTTATAAAGGGTCGAAACAGATATCTGTCAGCGTACTATTAACATTGGATTTTCCATCTCTTTTCAATCATATATATGAGCAATTCCATGTCAAATCATCCAGAAAAAAGTAAAATTGTCACCCACCCCCTTCAATTTTTCTGAAATGTTGTACAGTTAGACATTCCCCAAAATTTGAGCTTACAATTCCCAAAAACAACACCAGATAATCATGATTTACATATTTGCATTTCATATCAAATCATAAAAAAAAAAGTAAAATTGTCACCCACCCCCTTCAATTTTTCTGAAATTTTGTACAGGAGTGGACTGTGTTAAAGTTAGACATTCCCCAAAATTTGAGCTTCCAATGCCAAAAATTGGCAGAGTTATGTTGATTTTTTAGCTCTCCAGATTTGGTGAGGTTGGTGAAAATTGGCGACTTTTTGTAATCTATTTTTGTCTGTGAAATGAGTTCTAGAGCTTCCCTACTCCTAAAAATTGGTTTATAAAAGCATTTTTACCCAAGAAATCTAAAAATGCTATTGAGAAAGTCTGAAAGTTAACCAATTTAAAAATCAACATAACTCCGCCAATTCTTGGAATTGGAAGCTCAAATTTTGGGGATTGTCTAACTTTAACATAGTCCACACCTGTACAAAATTTCAGAAAAATTGAAGGGGGTGGGTGACATGGCCTTGATGATTTGACATGGAATTATGCATATATAATTTGAATTGGCGCCAAAGCAATGAATGGCACTGCCAAAACGGTAGCGCCAAAAGAACGGCGCCAAATTGAAATTGAAACTTTCTACCACTTCAGCCACTGTGTAGACTTTGAAAGTAAGACACCCAAATAGATTGAGTTAACGTCTTCTGACAGAGACTGATCACTGCAGAAATTAGAGGGGGGGGGTGAATGTATAACATATAAAGGAAAAATGCTGCCAAAATATACTTATATATACATTTTTGGATGTTTTTTTTTGTTTTGTTTTTTTAGAAGCATTGTTGATAAAGAATATATTATATTTTTACTTGAAGGCAATTACAATGCATGTATCGCATAAAATTCGATACTTTTTCTTATAGAAAATGAACTTGACAAATCCTGGCAAAAGATCACTCAGTGTGTACCAAGCGATCCTTTGCCGGGATTACACTTGTCAAGTTCATTTTCTATAAGAAAAAGTATTGAATTTTATGCGATACATGCATTGTAATTGCCTTCAAGTAAAAATATAATATATACTTATACATATACATATTTCTTCTTTGGAAGTCTGTTGAAAAATATTTTTTTAAACTAAGTTTAATTGAAATTATACATTGCAATACTAACACAAACAACTGTCTCAATAATAGATTCAATAATTAATTTTAATGGTTAATTAAATGTATAGTAATTTGGGTTTTTTGTTGTTTATTTTGTTTTTTAAGCAATACGTAATTAAAAGCAACCTTAATCCCCTAAAACCGTAACCCAATTCGCAAAATGTTAATTCATAGACTGTAGTTAAACTGTCATTGGTACCACCAAAAAATGTTCCGTTTTAATTTTCCAACCTAAATCAGAAGTCAGCCCAAAAAATTGATAAATAAAAAAAAATGTAAATAAGATTCCTACACAATGTGTGTTAAAATTGTTTTCTTGGTTATAACAAAAAAAGAACTAAAATTGAATTTCCTGTTTTAAAATAGATTTTTTAATTATTCAATTATTAATTTTTAAAAATTTATAGTATCAAAGGGGTAAGCACATCAAACAGTTGTTAGTAAAAATTTAGGAAGATGCTATTTAGCTGGTTTCGGTAAAATATAAAAACCTACTTTCTAGGCACTGTCAAATCCTTATTTTACAAAATAAATTTAGCTGGTTTTGGATTTGTTTTAGTCAATTTCAACTCAATTCACCATTCTGTCTCTTTTTCAATGGTTTTAAGCGCTTGTTTACAATTTTAATGTAACATTCATGATTGCAAAAAAATTTACTAAAAATCAGTAAATTGTCCGATTTTAATGAAATTTTCAGTCTTGATTTATCAATGAATGAATTTTATAACGCATCAGTTATTTTATTTCAAAACTTTTGATTTTTTTTTTTGGTCACTTAACTTTGTCACCCCCCCCCTCTTATTTTTGGGGTGCAAAATATCGGTGGGGTTAAATAAAGTTGAAACAATTAGGATATCTTAAGGATACTCTTTATAATCAGGTAACTAATATTAATAACTATTATTAAAGGAAGAAGAAGAAAACCGTAAAAAGTTGATCATTTAATCCTTCTGCCAATTCCATGATGTTTAGGAACTTTTCTTGATTCTGCGTTTACTGTCAAGGATATTTCTTGGTTGACCCAATTTCCTTTCAAATACGAAAGAATCATTTTGCTTTTGTCCCAAGAATTTTTTCCCCACGAACGTTGACTTTAAAATTTTTCTTTTTTGAGATTTTTTGTTTGAAATTGGGAGTGTGCATTATGTATAATGTAAAGTCGTCGGGGCGGCCTAATGTCAATATCGGCCAATCAGCGAGAGAGTCTATCCCCTTTTCACTAGCGCTAGACCAAGGAGATTGTTTTTGCGTCTGACGTGGAGCACCACACCTACCATCAGCTCCTTACTTTAACACACAGATTACAGTATAAATAAAAAAAACAAGAAACAAAGGTGTGAATGGTAGTGACAAAAGAACGGCGCCAGATTGAATTAAAGTTGAAACTTACAACTACTTCAGCCACCGCGTAGACCTTGAAAGAAAGATACCGAAATAAATCAATAGAGTTAACGTGTTCTGACATAGACTGATCGCTGCGAGAAAAGAGGTACATGGAATTTTCCCAAGGTCTTCGGGAGAACTAATCCAGCTTTGTGTTTAGTATTACATGTATTGATCCGACTTGTCTCGTCAGAAATCTCAAATTCCTTCCTCCCCCCCCCATGAATCTGAGATGATTTAGGGAAAAATCAGAACATGCTCATGAACAGTTCCTGGCTTCAATAGCTGACCATATCTCCAAGATTAACGACGCTCGTTTGACATTCCAAGAGAATCAGGCACGAGCGGCACCATACTCCAAAACATGGGTAAAAATTCCTTGGAGCACCCCCCCCACTTCTTTTTGTCTCTATTGTTCTCCAAGCAAACATTTTCAAATAAATCTCTCTCTCTCTTTCAACAAACAAAATCTATATATAATGGAGATTCAGTGTCAGTCTGTTTGTAACCAAAACTATGTCACTGCTTATATCACAATACCCTCAGGAATTGCGTAAGTTTATCATACTCCAAAAACATGGGTAAAAATTCCTCGGAGCACCCCCAAACTCTTTTTGTCTCTCTTGTTCTCCAAACAAACATTTTCAAATCTCTCTCTCTCCCTCTCTCCTCTCCCTCCTCTCCTTCTCCCTCTTTCTCCCTCCCTCTCCTTCTCCCTCTCCTCTCCTCCCTCTCCTCTCTCTCTCTCCCCTCTCCCTCTCTCTCTCCCTCTCTCTCTCTCCCTCTCTCTCTCTCTCTCCCTCCTCTCCTTCTCCTCTTTCTCACTCCCTCTCCTTCTCCTCCCTCTCCTTCTCCCTCCCTCTCCCTCCCTCTCCCTCCCTCTCCTTCTCCCTCTCTCTCCCTCCCTCTCCCTCTCTCTCCCTCCCTCAACAAACAAAATCTATATATAATGGAAGTTTCGGTGTCTGTTTGTCACTGTAACCAAAACTACATTTCTACTTACATCACAATACCCTCAGGAATTGCGTAACTTTATCAATGAAGAAGACAACGACGACAATGGTTTATTTTCACACATTACACAATATAATTAATGTCACATAAAACAAATAAAAAAAACAACATAATGTTGGTTATTGTAGGTTATGTGTGGAGGATGATCACTAATTAAGACGGAGCCGAGTAGGGACCACCTCAGTTGTTGTTGTTGTTTTTTACATATAGTCAAAATCATGAATGTATACAACAAAGAACAACTCTGTATCATATATACTCAGAAATTAAGTATGCAACATAAAATGGTCCACATTGTTTGTTAAAACGAGTTTTAATAAATACATACCTAGTATTATTGAGATATATATATATGAAAAGAAAATATTTTAAAAATATAACAAAACACAGGATGTTACGATCAGGAAACAATTTTTAGTGTCAATACTTAAGTATTTCGGTATTTTATACCATCTTTAGGACACTGTTAAGTAATGTTTATGTGAGGGACGAAATGAAAAATGTTAAGTGTATATTGAATGTGTGAATCTGATGCTATTAACCATTAATTCTTATATGCGCGTTTGTTTACGAAAAGCAAATTTTGTTCCTCACATAAACATCACCTAACAGTGTCCTGAAGATGGTATAAAGTACCGAAATACTTAAGTATTGACACATAAAATTGTTTCCTGATCGTAACATCCTGTGTTTGTTATATTTTTAAAATATTTTCTTTTCATATTGTCGGATTAATTTCCTCATCGTATTTCCATATATATATATATATATATATATATATATATATATAAAGGGTGGCTTACCGGTGAATATGGGCACGATCGTTGGAGGTGCACAGGATCCAGGGGTTAAGTCCGTGATAAAACAAATACAAAGTGCTCAATACTAAGTAGAGCAAATTTATTGAAGAAATGGATACAAAGAAACCTACTCAAGTTTCATAGCTAGAATTATCAGGGTTAAATCCACTGAATTAATCGAGTTACCGATTAATTGCAGCTGATCACACGTATGTTCATTGAATAAGATTTTACGTTACAGAGGAACACTTGTTTACTTTTTTTGAAAATCTCACCGGAAATTGTTTTTTCGTGGATATTAAAATGAAAGATGTGAATCAATTTGTGGGTATTTATTTTAAATAAAATAAATACCTAGCGATGAAACTCGAGTAGGTTTCTTTGTATTTATTTCTTCAATATATATATATAGTTTTATTTTAATATATATTTAAGGTTATCTCACGTATATAGAGTTTTACAAGAAAATTATTTACAAACAAGAAATAATCACATAATGTTCTTCTACATTAAATTTTATATTTTATCATATGGTGAAAAAAACTGTTCTGCTTTGATTATCATCTGTATGGGATGTAAATAACTAAGGGAATTTTGAAATCAGTGGTTATGTAGTCTTCTTTTAAAAGTGTTCTTCCCCCTTTTTTTTTTTTTTTTTTTTTGTAGGGCAGTTGAAAAGTCATATCTTATTATAATGGAGATTGTGTGTTTTTCTGTCTGTAACCGAAACTATATTACTACTCAAGTCACAATTCCCTTCGTTATTTACATCACATTCTCCATGATTTTATTTATATTTAAACCTGAATTATTAATAAAATTGCTTCACCTTTTTATTAGTGTTGTCCATATCTACATATGAATAACATGCAATTGTATTTATATATACAAAAAATAGCGGTTTGCAGTGTGAATGGGAAGGCTAATTTGCATATTGATATTAAAAATGTAATTTTATTAAATGTGTGCTTAGTATTATTGGTTTCTAACTGTTTGGTTTTATTTTAATGAATATAAGCAAAAATCTCTTCAATGAATCTTAAATGAAATCAATTAACAAGAAAAAATAACTGTCATTTTATTCTTTATTTCCTAATTTAACTAAATAGTTAAATAAGTAAAATTCAGCAATGAAAGACGGCAGTGATGGAAGAGTAAGTTTAATTTCTATTTTTCTATTATACCCCCACTCTGTTACATATCTTTTTATCTGCCTTCTTATTAGACTTTCTAATTTAATACGATATTTCATTACATTAAAACTTAAATACTTGCACCCGGAGGGTGCATATATTTGCTAGTTAAAATAAAGATAAAATCATGGAGAATAAGACGTAAATAACTAAGGGAATTGTGACATCGGTTGTTATGTATTCTTTTTAAAAGTGTATATAAGTACAATTGCATATTTTTAGGATGTAGATAAAGCCAACAGTATTATAATATAAAATAGTTTTTCTTAGTAATTAATATTAAAATATCAGAGAATGGGGCATAAATAAGTAAGGGAATTGTGATGTTAGTGGTTATGTATTCTTTTTAAAAGGTGTTTCTTTTTTTGCAGAGCAGTTGAAAAGTCAATTAGTTATAAAAAGATAATTTCATACTTGTTTTTTTATCATTGGAGTCCATAATCTTAGAAAATCAAGGAGAATGGGACGTAAATAACTAAGGGAATTGTGACATTGGTGATTATGTACTCTTTTTAATAATGTTCTTTCCCCTTTTTTTTCCAGAGCAGTTGAAAAGTCATATTAGAATAAGATAAAATCATGGAGAATGGGACATAAATAACTAAGGGAATTGTGATGGCGGTGGTTATATATTCTTGTTTTAAAAGTGTTTTTCCTTTTTTTTTTTTTTCTTTTTTTTTTTTTTTTTTTTTTTTTTTTGCAGGGAAGTTGAAGTCTTAGAGATAAAATGATGGAGAATGAGATGTAAATAACTAAGGGAATTGTGACGTCGGTGATGATGTACCCTTTTTAACAGTATTCTTATCATTTCTCCTTTTTTTTTTTTTTTGCAGGGCGGTTGAAAAATCGACTGATAGCAAAGGTCATAAGACCAAACATAACAAACACCACCATCATCATCATCATCACCATCACCAGGGCGGCCATCACCATGGCAACGGCCACCACCACCACCACCATCGCCACCATGAACATTTCCGGATGCAAGACTTACTGATGCGTCGACATGCAGGTAGTGAGGTTGACCTTGATGAGAAACTCCATCGGGTTCCAACGGAATCGGAAGAGGCGTTGACGCTACAAAAGTCCGACTTGGACCAGATGGCTAGTGAGTATGAAACCCCCGGGGGGGGGGGGGGGCGTTGAACATGGGGGTTTGCTTGTTTCAACCTTTTTTATCAAAGTAGTTGCTTTAGAATCAATTTCATAAACACATTCACAAAAAGGCTGTGACTAGCATCCAGTCGCCAGACAAAAAAAAGATAGACTGTAACTGAATGCAGTCTTGGTACCAACTATCAGAACAATGCATAAAAGTATCCAGACTAAAACCAGAAGAAAATTAGTCAAGCACTTAGTTTCCACCTTTTTCATCAAAGTAGTTGCTGTAGAATCCGACTTGGACCAGATGGCTTGTGAGTATGAAACCGGGGGTGTGGGGTGGAACAAGGGGGTGGATGGACGGGTTCAACCTTTTTTATCAAAGTAGTTGCTTTAGAATCAATTTCATAATCACATTCACAAAAAGGCTGTGACTAACATCCAGTCGCCAGACTAAAAAAAAAAAACAGACTGTTACTGAATGCAGTCTTGGTACCAACTATCAGAACAATGCATAAAAGTATCCACACTAAAACCAGAAGAAAATTAGTCAAGCACTTAGTTTCCACCTTTTTCATCAAAGTAGTTGCTGTAGAATCCGACTTGGACCAGATGGCTTGTGAGTATGAAACCGGGGGTGTGGGGTGGAAGAAGGGGGTGGATGGACGGGTTCAACCTTTTTTATCAAAGTAGTTGCTTTAGAATCAATTTCATAAACACATTCACAAAAAGGCTGTGACTAGCATCCAGTCGCCAGACAAAAAAAAGATAGACTGTAACTGAATGCAGTCTTGGTACCAACTATCAGAACAATGCATAAAAGTATCCAGACTAAAACCAGAAGAAAATTAGTCAAGCACTTAGTTTCCACCTTTTTCATCAAAGTAGTTGCTGTAGAATCCGACTTGGACCAGATGGCTTGTGAGTATGAAACCGGGGGTGTGGGGTGGAACAAGGGGGTGGATGGACGGGTTCAACCTTTTTTATCAAAGTAGTTGCTTTAGAATCAATTTCATAATCACATTCACAAAAAGGCTGTGACTAACATCCAGTCGCCAGACTAAAAAAAAAAAACAGACTGTTACTGAATGCAGTCTTGGTACCAACTATCAGAACAATGCATAAAAGTATCCACACTAAAACCAGAAGAAAATTAGTCAAGCACTTAGTTTCCACCTTTTTCATCAAAGTAGTTGCTGTAGAATCCGACTTGGACCAGATGGCTTGTGAGTATGAAACCGGGGGTGTGGGGTGGAAGAAGGGGGTGGATGGACGGGGTTCAACCTTTTTTATCAAAGTAGTTGCTGTAGAATCAATTTCATAAGCACATTCACAAAAAGGTTGTGACTAGCATCCAGTCGCCAGACTAAAAAAAACAGACTTTTACTGAATGCCGTCATGGTACCAACTATCAGTGAGTATGAAACCGGGGGGGGGGGATGGGGGGTTCAACCTTTTTTATCAAAGTAGTTGCTTTAGAATCAATTTCATAAGCACATTCACAAAAAGGCTGTGACTAACATCCAGTCGCCAGACTAAAAAAAAAACAGACTGTTACTGAATGCAGTCATGGTACCAACTATCAGAACAATGGATAAAAGTATCCAGACTAAAACCAGAAGAAAATTAGTCAAGCACTTAGTTTCCACCTTTTTCATCAAAGTTGTTGCTGTAGAATCGACTTCATAATCACCTTCACAAAAAGGCTGTGACTAGCTTCCAGTTGCCGGGCAAAAAAAAAGACAGGCTGCACATTGCACAACTATCTAACACGTAGTTTCTACCTTTTTCATCAAAGTAGTCACATTGTTCATTGCATATCTCTTAAATATCTAACAAAAATGAACAAAACAAAAAAAAATGTCTTTGGCATAAAATAACCCAACAAGGGTTAACATGCAGTAAAATCAAGCCTATTAGGACATTTCTTATACAACTATCAAACACATAGTTTCCACCTTTTTCATCAAAGTAGTCACTTTGCTCATTGAATGACTCTTGAATGTATGCCATAAAAATCCAACCAACCAACCATTCACCTAACCTATTAAGTCTTGGTTTTTGTTCTTTCCCCCCTTTTACAGGTCATCGTTGGGGCGATGTAAGGGGCATCCGAAGACACAAGATTGCCAAACACAGTGCAGTTGCATCCGTTGTCCATATCAGTAAAACGGAAAAACTGAAAAGGAAGCTGTTGAAGCCAAAGAAAAAATTTGATCATAGTCCACATGAGGTAAGGAGAAAAGGGGGTGCTTTCTGGGGGGGGCAGGGGGCTTGATTGGCCATCAGTCATAGTCCACATGAGGTAAGGAGAAAACGTAAAACCAGGGGGTGCTTTCTAGGGGGCAGGGGGCTCGATGGGCCATCATAGTCCACATGAGGTAAGGAGAAAACACATAACCAGGGGGTGCTTTCTGGGGCAGGGGGCTCGATGGGCCATCAGTCATAGTCCACATGAGGTAAGGAGAAACGCAAAACCTGGGGGTGCTTTCTGGGGGCAGGGGGCTAGATTGGCCATCAGTCATAGTCCACATGAGGTAAGGAGAAAAATACAAAACCTGGGGGTGCTTTCTGGGGGGGGGGGGCTTGATGGGTCATCATAGTCCACATGAGGTAAGTGTAGAATACTGTTAATTGTTATTCTGTGTTACTTTCACCCTTAGCCAGGATTGAACCTGCAGTCTGGAAATGACTGTTACAGATTGTTAACTATTGGACAGTGGAACAGTCAAACACCTCCTCAGCTTAATGGACTCTTCCTGGCAGTAGTGGCAGTAATTATTTAAGCTGTTATAGTGGGTTCATTGGAGAACTAGTAACTTCATGGTTAGGCTTGGCCAGTCACATTGCTCAAACCAATTGTTGACTGTCTAACTGACTTACTTCAATAGTAAGGAGAAAACACATAACCAGGGGTGCTTTCTAGGGGGCAGGGGGCTTAATGGTCGATCAGTCATAGTCCACATGAGGTAAGGAGAAAACACATAACCAGGGGGTGCTTTCTAGGGGCAGGGGGCTTAATGGTCGATCAGTCATAGTCCACATGAGGTAAGGAGAAAACACATAACCAGGGGGTGCTCTCTGGGGGGCAGGGGGCTTAATGGGCCATCAGTCATAGTCCACATGAGGTAAGGAGAAACACGTAACCAGGGGGTGCTTTCTAGGGGGCAGGAGGCTTGATGGTCGATCAGTCATAGTCCACATGAGGTAAGGAGAAAACACGTAACAGGGGGTGCTTTCTAGGGGCAGGGGGCTTGAGGTCGATCAGTCATAGTCCACATGAAGTAAGGGAGAAAACACATAACCAGGGGGTGCTCTCTGGGGGCAGGGGCTTAATGGGCCATCAGTCATAGTCCACATGAGGTAAGGAGAAAACACAAAACCTGGGGGTGCTTTTATTGTCCATATCAATAAAACAGAGGGACCAGGTATCCAATAGGCACCCCAGCTGGGAGATACAGGGTGATTGTAGCTAAAGAAAAAATTTGATCGTAGTCCACATGAGGTGAGGAGAAAACACAAAACCGATGGGGGGGGCTTGACGTTGTTCATATCAGTAAAACAGAGGAACCAAGTATCCATAGGCACCCCAGCTTTTATTTTTCGCCGTAAATTCCCAGTTGTTTGTTTACAAACAACAGTCGATTTTTTTTGCGTTAGAATTTCACTGTAAGATTTTTAAAAAGTTTGTTCATGTATATTTACAACCCAAAGGCATGTTTTTAAACTAAAATTGTTTTTGATTTTAATTTAAAAAAATTAGTTCTTTCATGTTGTTGTTATTAATTCAATAGGAATTTTTTTTTAATTATAAAACTTTAAACAAAAGACACGTTTTTATATTAAAGACCCATTTTATATTAAAATAGTTTTTATTTACAAAATATTCGATCTTGCTATGAAAAAATCAGAAATCATTAATAACTTAAAATTGGTTTGTTTTCAGACATTTTTTATAGCACTTTTGGATTTCTTGGTCCAAAAAACTATTATAAGCCAATTTTTAGTAGTAGGGAAGCTCTAGAACTCATTTTATAGACATAAATTGGTTACAAAAAGCCGCCATTTTTTGCAAACCCTATCATGAATTTGAATAATTAAATCAGAAATTTTTAGAAAATGTTTTGGAGGTCCTTACTGTCGTAAAACAAAACAAATATCTCAGTGGAGTGAATATGATGCATTTTAAGTAAGTACTGTATTTTACAGCATATAGGACGCACTTTTTTTCCAAAATTTTGGCTCAAAAAATTGCCCTGCGTCTTATACATCGTAGGTGAAGTTTGAGACCTCCCGTAGGCCGAGGCTAATCTTCTCTATGATACTCACTAACCCAGCATATGCTCAGTACTTTTACCTACCCTAAACTCCATGCATCCTTATTTTATTGCTGGTATTGTTTTTATACAGCTATGTTTCTGCTTGGGTAATGCACAGCTAGACTGTTTTCAACAATATATGCTTAAATACACTAAAAACCTTTTTTCCCTGAATCTGACCTACTGAAATGGGGGGGGGGGGTCTTATGCCGTCAAATATGGTAATTAATTTTTAAAGAATATTAAATGTTTTATTTTATTTATTTAATTTTTTCCATCCCCATATCTTGTAAATAGTAATTTTTACACTGCCCGGAAGGCGTTTTTTTTTTTTTTTTTTTTCACTTGTAATATAATGTTGTTTCTTTTGTTTTCAAGTTATTTGTCGAATTGGATGAACTTCACGTAGGTGACCAGAATGACTGGGATTGGGAGTGGAGAGAAAAAGCCCGATGGATTAAGTTTGAAGAGGATCTTGAAGAAGGGGCTGAACGATGGGGTAAACCCCATGTAGCATCTCTGTCCTTCCACAGCCTTATAGAACTTCGCAAAGGACTTGAGCAAGGTTTGTGTCAATTTGCTTTTTCTGGAATCTTCAAGACATATTTATTGCTAGAAGCAGCTACCCAGCATCACTTGGGTAGAGGGAGGAGAACAATGCATTTGACAATGATTTTTAGTATAAAAATGCATTTGACAATGATTTTTAGTATAAAAATGCATTGGAAATGATTCTTACTATAAAAATGCATTGGACAATGATTTTTACTTTAAAAATGCATTGGACAATGATTTTTAGTATAAAAATGCATTGGACAATGATTTTTACTTTAAAAATGCATTGGACAATGATTTTCACTATAAAAATGCATTGGACAATGATTTTTACCATAAAAATGCATTGGACAATGATTTTTACTTTAAAAATGCATTGGACAATGATTTTTACTATAAAAATGCATTGGACAATGATTTTTACTATAAAAATGCATTGGACAATGATTTTTACTATAAAAATGCATTGGACAATGATTTTTACTATAAAAATGCATTGGACAATGATTTTTACTATAAAAGCATTGGACAATGATTTTTACTATAAAAATGCATTGGAAATGATTTTTACTATGAAAATGCATTGGACAATGAAAATGCATTGGACAATGATTTTTACTATAAAATGCATTAAAATGCATTGGACAATGATTTTTACTATAAAATGCATTGGACAATGATTTTTACTATAAAATGCATTGGACAATGATTTTTTACTATAAAAATGCATTGGACAATGATTTTTATAAAAATGCATTGGAAATGATTTTTACTGTAAAAATGCATTGGACAATGATTTTTACTATAAAAATGCATTGGACAATGATTTTTACTGTAAAAATGCATTGGACAATGATTTTTTACTGTAAAAATGCATTGGTAAAATTCCTGTGGGGAAAGAAAAACATTTTTTATTGACAATTTATTTTCTAAAGATTTGACTGACTTTAGCTGAGTAATAATCTGGTGCCCTGTCACTGCACTTAATCAAACATTTTTTCCGTTAACCATAAAGATCGAATATTATACAGAGAAAAGTTCAGATCAAATTTCAGATAATAACTGTGTCAAGCGACAGAATTATTGATTTGTCTCGCTACCACTCACTCTCTTTGTTTGTCTCTGCCATTCTTCCAAACACACACACACACTCTCTCTCTCTCTCTCTCTCTCTCTCTCTCTCTCTCTCTCTCTCTCTTTCTCTTTCTCTCTTTCTTTTTTCTCTCTTTCTTTCTCTCTCTCTCTCTCACTTTCTCTCTCAGCCCTTCTTCCTACATTCCTACTGTCACTCTCTCTCTCTCTCTTTATCTCTCTCTCTCCATATATAACTCTCCCAACCTGTTTGTACTTTTCTCTCTCTCTCTTACACTGCTCATATTTAAATATCTTTCTCTCTCTTCTCAATTGTCCTACTCTCTCTCTCTCTTTCACTCTGTTCAAGAGAGATAGAGAGAGAAGTGTCTATCTCTCTTCCTATGTACATATACATATATATTCCATCACTATATGCATGTTATCAATAGAGAGAGAAGCGGGAAGTTATCTCTCTCTCTCTCTCTCTATATATATATATATATATATATATATATATATATAATAGAATGAATAGAGAATGATTGAGAAAATGAGAAAAGTATTGGCATAAAAAGGTGCTCAATGCTAATAAAGCAGAGCAGATTTATAACCAATGGTAATATTATGGTTTCACACTCATAACTTGAAGTTTCATGGTAATCCAATCATCAGATGAGTTCAATGGTTGAGATCTTAAAAACCAGTCATGAAATGATTGAGGTTTTTAAAATCTCAACCATTTTATGACTGGTTTTTAAGATCTCAACCATTGAACTCATCTGATGATTGGATTACCATGAAACTTCAAGTTATGAGTGTGAAACCATAATATTACCATTGATTATATATATATATATATATATATATATATATATTCTCTTACTCCATATTTACATTATTGATAGATATTGGACTCTTGCCTTGGTATTGCAACCTATCTAGGAAAAGGAAAATTCTAAATTTCAAACCAGCCATACTCTGCGTTAAAAATTGACCCTGCTTGTGTGGAGGGGGTGTAGGCAAATACATCTCCTCTCTCCCTCTCCATTTTGGCTTTTACTTAGGCTAGACATCCAGTCGGAGAGGCCTCCTCAGATCAATCACACCAAGCCCTAACACCTATATCATTTTCCCAACTCTATTGCCCTCGTGGTAAAACTGCCAATTTTTTTTATCATACATGTGGTAGAATGCACTGACTGAGGTTATGATGTTAAACTGCATCTAATGAAGTTCCAATTCTGGAGCTGTGTGGAGTACCCCTTCATCACCATTACTCCCAGTAACCTGGAGTGGTAGTACCTGTTAGGGTTCTATCTATTGGTTCAATAAAACAAAACAAGTTTTAAAAAAATGTGTTTAAAACAATTCACTTTTGGACAAATACCCTTTGGAAAGGTATGATCCCTATGGATTAAATAGTATCACTACTGTTCTTCTACAAGGATGACTTTGGCATTAAATAACCCATGACGGTTGATATGCCATTAAACAAAGAAACCAGACCGAGCTAAACCAGCATCTGTGAGAGTCCCCATGGCATAGGGGCTAACAAGCAGATGTGAAAGACTATCTAATTTCACTCTTTAACCTTAGTATGGCAACCAGTCTAGGAGAAGGAAAACTCAAGGGACTTAAACCTGTTAAAATCCACTTAAAAATTGACCTTGTGTCACATCCATTTTTCACATAGTACCAATACCCAATTGATCAGAGTAGGCCTCTCCAACCGCCTGTCTAGCCTACGAGATATGTCAGAAATGTTCCAGAATGTCAGGAAAGTTTGATGATCAACCAGCATGTCTACAAAGAGATACTCCGGCGTTTGCTTCGTTCAGTGCGCGAGAAGAGGCGAGAGATGTGGCAGGACAACTTGTAGGTACTTCACCATGACAATACACCTGCCCACACACCTGCCCACACTGCCCTGAGTATTCAAGAGTTCCTGGCTCAGAAGAACATCACTGTGCTTAAGCAACCTACCTACTTGTATATGTGATATTTTTTCTCTTCCCCAAGCTCAAGGGAGTCATCAAGGGAACAGAGCTATGGAGAATCCCGGAAGAATCCTTCCAGGAGTGCATGCAAGCGTGGCAGAGAAGAATGGGAAAGTGCATTAGACTCCAGGGGGATTACTTTGAAGGGGATAACTTGTAGTTTGGATTTGAAATACATTTTTTGTGACACCAGTCCTGAAACTTTTCTGACATACCTCAAGGGTGTCATCAAAGGAACCCATTTTGAGAATGTGCACGACATCAAAAAGGCTGTGGCGACAGAGCTACAGAGAATCCCGGAAGAATCCATGCAAGCATCGCAGAGAAGGATGGGAAAGTGCCCACGACTCCAGGGGGATTACTTTGAAGGGGATAATTTGTAGTTTGGATTTGAAATAAAAATTTTGTGACATCAGTCCTGGAACTTTTTTGACATACCTCATATGTATTTACCTCCCCCCCCTCCTCACAAACAGGTTCAATTTTTAACACAGAGTACAGCTGGTTTGAATTTGAAGTCGTCTGGGTGGCCTAAAGTTAGTATCAGCCAATCAGCAAGGGATTCTATCCCCTTTTCACTAGCTTTAGACCAAGGAGATTGTTTTGCATCTGCAGTGGAGCGCCACACCTACCATCATCTCTTTACTTTACCGCACAGATCCCTGTGCTACTTATACGCTGAGTGGGAAGCGCTTGGTGTAATGGTTAAAGTCATGGGAAATGGACTCGTCACCCCGAGTTCAAATCCTGGATGTGGTAATTGCATTTCACTTAGCGCTAATACCCTTGGGAAAGGTATGAATCCTACTCTCCCTCCAGCTATGGATAAATAGGGCAGACTAGGCTTTTTAACCTTGGCTAGGCAACCGGTTTAGGAGAAGGAAAACTCTGAATTCAAACCTGTTAAACTCCGCTTAAAAAATTGACCTTGTGTCACATCCTGCTCGTGCGGAGGGGTTGGTAAATATGTATATGCTGAGTTGGTGAGGGCTGGCATCGAACTAGGAACCTTGTGGTTTCTAGCCGAAAGCTCTACCGACTGAGCTAACCCAGCCCTTATGTTGAAGCAATCACAGTGACTGTTCTCAAACAAAAAAGATGTTTAAAAATTGACCTTGTGTCACATCCTGCTCGTGTGGAGGGGTTGGTAAATATATATACGCTGAGTTGGTGAGGGCTGGTATTGAACTAGGAACCTTGTGGTTTCTAGACGAAAGCTCTACCTACTGAGCTAACCCGGCCCTTTTGTTGAAGCAATCGCAGTGACTGTTAAACTCTGCTTAAAAATTGACCTTGTGTCACATCCTACTCATGGTGGAGGGGTTGGGTTAGGTTGATCTACGAATGACCTTCATCTTGTCGTAGTCGCAGTGACGCCAACCAATGCCGTCTATATAAAGATATCTTTTCTTTTTAAACCGGCTGAGAAAAAAGAAAAAAAAAAGCAAAGAAAAACCCCGGGGGGTTGGGTGAGACCAAGGTGTCGTATCAGGTTCTCACACAACTGTGAATAGATTTCTAATTGACGTGATTATTATGACCTCAGAATTCTCACATGTGTCATTTGATTGTGGGAGCAAATATTGCCGATTCCTCGGACAAAAGAGAAAACCAGGAATTGGGACAAGAACAAACGAAAATACAAAAACAACTTCAATCAATATCTTTCAAGGTTAGTTTTCAAGAACGAACAAGAAAAAAAATAAGAATAAATCCGGATATCCAGAGTTCCATAACTCGGGTTGAGGGATCGGTTTGGCTCACATTTAAGTTCTAAAATGATCCCCCACTTTTTCTTTTTTTTATATTTTGATAAAAAATAAAGCTATGAAATATCCATAACTAAGGGGGATCAGTTTGGCTCATATTAAAGTTCTAAAATGGTCCCCCACTTCTTGTTTTTTATATTTTGATAAAAATCAAATCTATGAAATATCCATAACTTAGGGGGATCAGTTTGTCTCACATTTAAGTTTTAAAATGATCCCTCACTTTTTGTTTTCTTTATTTCAATAAAAAATTACTATAAAAATGCACTGGACAATGATTTTTACTATAAAAATGCATTGGACAATGATTTTTATTATAAAAATGCATTGGACAATGATTTTTATTATAAAAATGCATTGGAAATGACTTTTACTATAAAAATGCATTGGACAATGATTTTTACTATAAAAATGCATTGGACAATGATTTTTATTATAAAAATGCATTGGACAATGATTTTTACTATAAAAATGCATTGGACAATGATTTTTATTATAAAAATGCATCGGACAATGATTTTTATTATAAAAATGTATTGGACAATGATTTTTACTATAAAAATGTATTGGACAATGATTTTTACTATGAAAATGCATTGGACAATGATTTTTACTATGAAAATGCATTGGACAATGTTTTACTATAAAAATGGACAATGATTTTTAAAAATGCATTGGATGATTTTTACTATGAAAATGCATTGATTTTTACTATGAAAATGCATTGGAAATGATTTTTACTATAGAAAAATTATTTTTCCTTTTTCCTTTTTATTTTCAGGTGTATTTCTACTTGATCTTGAATGTAAGGATTTATCGTCCATTGTACATAACATTGTTGAACAAATGGGGATTTACGATCTGATCCAACCAGAAGACAAAGGAAATGTGCTGAGGACTTTATTACTTAAACATAAGTAAGTCAATCTCACATTGGTGGTTTCTACTTTCTTTCTTTTTTTGACAGCAACCATATTTTCAATTTTAAAGTCACAAACTTTTTCTATCTCTAATTCTTTACAAAATCTCATCTTTTTTTGTTTGAGAACATTTATTTTTTCAGGATTTTTTGTTTTGATTAAATTATATTTTTGTAGATACTGCTGATTCATCTTTAATATTGTGGCCACAAACAGATTAGTCTATAATTGTGTGGCCACAGAGGGTTCATTTTTCTTTTTGTGACCACAGTCAATTTATCTATAACTATGGGGCCAAAAAGGTTTAATCTTAGTCTTAAGTTTTGTGGCCACATTGGATTTGTCTATAACTGTGGTCACAGCAGATTTGTCTTTAATATTATGTCCATAAACAGTTAAAATGTTATGTTTGTGGCCACAGTTCATTTTGAATTTTGTGGCCAAAGTGGATTCATGTATAACTGTGTGGCCAAAAGGGTTTAATCTTAATCTTAAGTTTTTTTTTTTTACCACAGCAGCTTTGTCTATAACTGTGACCACAAACAGATTAGTCTAAAACTGGGTGGCCACAGTCAATTTATCTATAACTGTGTGGCCAAATGTTTTGTGGCCACAACACACTTGTCTATAACTGTGGCCATAGCAGGGTCATCTTTAACTTTGTGGTCTCAGTATGTTCATCTTAAATTTTGTGGCCACAATGATTAAATGTTATGTTTTGTGGCCACAGTGGATTCATCTAAAACTGTGTGGCCACAGTCAGTTCATCTTTAATTTTTTGGCCACAGAGTTAGAGTAAAAACTTAACACCTAACAGTTTTAATTTATTTGCCTGAATCTGATAATTTGTATTATTTAGATTTTTCAGACTGTTGTCTCCATTTTTAATGTTACATACACAGTGTTTCGGCCAATGTACCCTCCGACCTTCTTCAGATGTTTCTTGTCGAACTTAAGAGCCTTCATGGAACTTCAAATCAAACCCTTGGTTATTTCCTAGTTGAGTAACATGATATTACAGTGTGACCCAGAAAAAACAGAACCCAAATTAATTATTTTCCCATTAAACTAACCCTAAACCCCCCCTAACCCCCGCCCTAGTTGAGTAACATAATATTACAGGGTGACCCAGAAAAAAACAGACCCAAATTATTTATTTTGCCATTAAACTAACCCTAAACCCTAACCCTAAACCCTAACCCTAACCCCCGTCCTAGTTGAGTAACATTATATTACAGGGTGACCCAGAAAAAACAGAACCTACAAATTTTGTAATAAAACTGTTAATTTTTTTTTTTTTAAGTTTAAGTCCAACAAGGGTTAGGGGTTGGGGTTTAGGGTTAGTTTAATGGGAAAATAAATAATTTAGGTTCTGTTTTTTTCTGGATCACTCATTCTGTTAACCATAACTAGGTAAAAGAGTTAAGCTATGTCAAGTATTCAATATTATTACTGCCTGTCTACACTGTGCATCTAAAAATAAAGATGAGGGCAACAGTCCTAAAAATCTACATAATAAAAATTCTAATTTAGTTGAGTGTTTATCGTTGGGAAATTAGTTTTAAGTTATTACTAATGATATTGATTCTCACTGAGTGCCAAACTATCAAGTATTATTGCCAGCCACCAATTAACAGTTAAGAAACAACTTGTTGCTAGTGAGTTTGATGCTCACCGGGTGCTCCATTTAATATGACCCTGTGCCAGACTTATTTGAAATCTATTCTCAGTGCCTGCTAAACAGTGATGCTGAGTAAGCTGATTTCTCAAACTGTTATTACTGTAGAGAGGTTGATCCTCACCGGGTGACATGCTACTGTTGCTCTTCTACCAGACAAAGTTAAACCAAGTAAATATCTATTATATCTACCTGTTATCATTATCATTATCATCTGTCAACAACACAGATCTCTATGACTCTTTCTCACTAACCGTCCCTATCAGCCTACACTTTCCCAACCCTATTGCCCTTATGGCAAGCCCCAACCCCTTTTTATCATATGGGTGCTAGAAGGCGGTGGCTGCGGGTCTACATGTCCTGGGAATGACGTTAAACGCTATCTGATGGTGAGGTTTCAGTTTTGGAGGTTTGGGGAATGTGGAGCACCCCTTCATCACCATTGCTCCCTGGTCCACTCTGACCCGGAGTGGTAGTACCTGTTAGGGTCCCATCTATGGGTTAAATAGAAAAATGTATTTATAAAAAAATTGTATTATCCATTAAGAATTGATTTATTTCAAAACTTTATCGGCATTAAATGACCCACTGAGGTTGATATGCCGTAAAACAAAACAAACCTATCAGCCTGCACCAGGCATGTCAAACATGCGTCCCACATGACACAGAATCTCCATTATAATAAGATGATATTATGACATGCTGGTTTGAAAGCATTCTCACAGGTGAGGAATCTCCATTGTGTAATGGCTAACATGGTGAAATACTGTTCTTCTACAAGGATGTGTTTGGTATTAAATAACCCATGAAGGTTGATATGCCATTAAACAAAGAAAACCCTAAAACCACATTCAGAATCAGAACCTTGGAGATGGGATTAAAGACTATGAGAATCTACTTTAAAAATCCTCATATATGACCATTATAGAGGAGTCACTGTGCCATAAAACCACATTCAGAATCAGAACCTTGGAGATGGGATTAAAGACTATGAGAATCTACTTTAAAAATCCTCATATATGACCATTATAGAGGAGTCACTGTGCCATAAAACCACATTCAGAATCAGAATCTTGGAGATGGGATTAAAGACTATGAGAATCTAATTAAAAATCCTTGTTTGGCACTACATGACCATTATAGAGGAGTCAATGTGTCAGAAAACCCCAATCAGAACCTCGGTAATTAAATTAAATTTTTTTTCAATGGCATTAAATGACCAATGAATAGCAATCAATGAGCCATTGATTTTTGTCATCTATGAATCCAGATGTTTGGAGCTCCATGCTCCCCCCCACCCACCTTCTACGCCTCTCCCCGATCGCCGACCACTCATCCCTGAGGCCTTTGAGGGTGTTCGTTAAGCTGATTGTTTTAATCAAATTAAAATTCACTTTGGTTTAATTAGCAATCAGGATTGTACATTTACCCCCCCCTCCCCTGCCCCCGCTTGCATACATGCCCCACGGCCCTTCCCGGCTCGTTAAGCTCTTACTGACTTATCTTGCCTCAAAATTGGTTCCTGTTCTATCCATGGATGGAATCATCGATTTTTGTGTTCCTTTTAGGCGTGTGTAAGCACCACTGTAGATAACGGAAAAATTTGGTCCCTCTCTGCTGCGGTGACTGTGTGGGTCTTTCTTAGTGTCCTCGGTATGACACTAAACACACTGACAAAAACAACGGCTTACAGACTTCTGTATGTCAAAAGTTTCTTTCTATATAGATGACAGTCCCGATAATGGTTTGCTGAACAAACCGAAACTCTGTAGTGTTGGCTAATTAAAAATATCATCTTTCTGTGCACCTTGTTGCTTTATATACATATAGAATTAAACAAAACGAACGTCTCCTGTTTAATGATTTTATTGATGATCTTTTCAAGCTTTCGGTAATTTATGAGGAAGTGCGTCCCGGTCTTCTGCCTCAAAAATTGCTTCCCGGTCGTTATTTTAATAAGATGATGATGATGGTTTAGCAACAAAATGGCTTTTTAGTTTAATATTAGGCTGCTTTAGCTGTAAAGAATAAACAAAATAAGTTTACAAAATATTGCAAAACTTTCGACTCACCCTTGTATATATACACAAAAAAATGCTTGAAGGTAATATTTCATTGGTTAAAATATACATTCCTCTGAACATAAAGAGAGGGATCCATTTTATATTAAAATCAAATTATAAAATGATCCCTCATTTCTTGGCCATAATAGATATCTACATAGAAAAAGGTGGCTGTTTGGTGGCAGAGATAGTTGCATTTTTCCTATTGGTCAACCTAGAATTTTTTATTTTAAGCCAAACTGAACATAAAGAGAGGGATCAATTTTATATTAAAATCAAATTATAAAATGATCCCTCATTTCTTGGCCATAATAGATATCTATATATTGTGAAAGTTTGGCAAAAAGAATAGCTGTTAAAATTTGATATCATTTGAACAAGAATTAGTCAAGTTGTAATATCAATTTTTAAGACAACGATCTTCTTCTCCTAATCATTTTTGATTGTTTAATGTTCTACTAGATAGAGGGCGCTTCAGAAAATTCAATATCATTTTGTAATCTCGCCTGATAAATTCTCCTTAATATGATCTTAAATTTTCACAACATTTAGAAACTACACAACATTCTATGTTTAAAGGAATTATTAGGTTAGAAAGTTAATTCCATAAAGAACACAACACAACACAATTATAATTAATAATATTATATATAACAAATATAAAAAATTGGGCAAAATTGGTATTTGTATAAATTATATTTTATATAATTAACTTCAGCTGCCTATATAATATATATATATATATATATATTGTTGAATTCTATAAATTAAAAGGAAGAAATTGATTGGGGTTGATTTTGCCCAAACATTGTATGTTGCGATTTCAAAAACAGTCTCTGAAGCAAACAGGGGGATTATTATAATTGTAACTTCTTTATAAATAAATAATGTTTAAGGTTTAAACAACTTTCATTTTACAGTGAATGGCATTTTTATATGCAAAAAAAAAAAAAAAGCCTAAAAAAAAGTATAAAATTTTAAGCTGAAATGGTCAAGTTATGAGATAACGAAATGATATCAATTTTTCTGAAACTGCGTGTGGAGAAACAACTTAAAATTCTATGTTTAATGTTTAAACACTTTTTCTTTTCATTGAATAGCAGTTCTTTTCTAAGAATAGCACTTCTTTTCTAGTGAATTCTTTTCTAGAGAATAGCAGTTCTTTCTTGAATAGCACTTCTTTTCTAGAGAATAGCACTTCTTTTCTAGTGAATAGCACTTCTTTTCTAGAATAGCACTTCTTTTCTAGTGAATAGCACTTCTTTTCTAGAATAGCAGTTCTTTTCTAGCGAATAGCTAGAATAGCAGTTCTTTTCTAGCGAATAGCACTTCTTTTTCGAATAGCACTTCTTTTCGAATAGCACTTCTTTTCTAGCGAATAGCACTTCTTTTCTCGAATAGCAGTTCTTTTTCTAGCGAATAGCCTTCTTTCTTTGAATAGCTAGCGAATAGTTCTTTTCTAGCGAATAGCAGTTCTTTTCTAGCGAATAGCACTTCTTTTCTATTGAATAGCAGTTCTTTTCTAGCGAATAGCACTTCTTTTCTAGCGAATAGCACTTCTTTTCTAGCGAATAGCACTTCTTTTCTAGCGAATAGCACTTCTTTTCTAGCGAATAGCACTTCTTTTCTAGTGAATAGCTTCTTTTCTTAGCTTTTCTAGAATAGCACTTTTTTCATAGAATAGCAGTTCTTTTCTAGTGAATAGCAATTCTTTTCTAGCGAATAGCAGTTCTTTTCTAGCGAATAGCACTTCTTTTCTAGCGAATAGCACTTCTTTTCTAGCGAATAGCACTTCTTTTCCATAAAGAGAAAAAAAGAACAAAAAAATCATTGAATATAGAATTTTGAGCTGTTTCTAAACATGCTGTTAAAATTTGAGATTATTTAAACAAGTTCAAATTGGTCAAGTTATTAGATAACGGAATTATATCGATTTTTAAGACAATGATATTCATTCTGATAGTTTAATGTTCTACTAAATAGAGGGTATTTCAGAAAAATTTATATCATTTCATATTCTAATAACGTGACAAATTCTCATTCAAACGATCTTAAATTTTAACATGTAGAAGCAACACAAAATTCTATGTTTAAGGTTTAAACAATTCTCATTTTTACAGAGAATTGCATTTTTATCTGCACAAAGAACAAACAAAAAGATTAAAACATTAAACAAAAAATTTTTGAGTTATTTCTACACATGCTGTTAAAATTTGAGATAATTTGAACAAGAATTGATGAAATTATTAGATTATGAAAGGATATCAATTTTTCTAAAACAACATGTGTAGAAACAATTTAAAATTCTATGTTTCATGTTTAAACGCCTTTGGGTAATTCCACGTCAAATCATCCAGAAAAAAGTAGAATTGTCACCCACCTCCTTCAATACCAAAAAGATAGTTTGATATTTGCTCAGAACCGAAGCTACAACATCGGTTAAAATTTTGCAAATCAGAAATCATTAATGAATTAAAACTGCTTAACTTTGAGACTTATTTTATAGATTTTTTTTATTCCTTGGGCTTAAAATGTTTTTGTAAACCAATTTTTAGGAGTAGGGAAGCTCTAAAACCCATTTTACAGACAAAAATAGGTTTCAAAAAAGTCGCCATTTTTCCCCCCCCTCAAATTTGGAGACTTAAAAATTGAACTTTGTTTTTGGAATTGAAGCTCAAATTTTGGGGATTGTTTAACATTAACCTGTACAAAATTGAACTAACTTTGTCAATTTTTGGAATTGAAAGCTCAAATTTTGGGGATTGTTTAACATTAACATAAGTCCAACCTGTACAAAATTGAACTAACTTTGTCAATTTTTGGAATTGAAAACTTTGGGGATTGTAACATAGTCCACACCTGTACAAAATTGAACTAACTTTGTCAATTTTGAATTGAAAACTCAAATTTTGGGGATTGTTTAACTTAACATAATCCACACTGTACAAAATTTCAAAGATTGAAGGGAGTGGGTGACATGGACTGGATGATTTGACATGGAATTACCAATTTATTTCTAGTGAATGTTAGTTATTTCTACGCATGCTGTTAAAATTTAAGATCATTTGAACGAGAATTGACAAAGTTATTAAATTATGAAAGGATATCAATTTTTCTGAAACTGCATGTGTAGAAACAGCTTAAAATTCTATGATTAATGTTCAAACATCTTTATTTTTCTAGTGAATAGCAGTTTTATACCTGAAGAGAAAAAATGTCTAAAAAATTAGATATAAAATTTTGAGTTATTTCTACAAATGCTGTTAAAATTTGAGATCATTTGAACGAGAATTAGTCAAGTTATTAGATTAAAAAATCATATCGAATTTTCTGAAACAACATATGCAAAAACAACACAAAATTCTGTTTAATGTTTAAGTGCCTTTTCTTTTCTAGTGAATGACAGTTTTATACACAAATCAAAAGAGAACCACCCTCATAGAATTTTGAATTATTTCTACACATGCTGTTAAAATTTGAGATCATTTGAACAAGAACTGGTCAAGTTATTAGATTATGAAATGATATAAAATCCTGTATATATTATATTAATTCTATAATTAATGTTCAAACATCTTTACTTTTCTAGTGAAGGGTAGTTTTATCTGAAAAGAAAAAAGTCTAAAACATTAGATATATAATTTTGAGTTATTTCTACACATGCTGTTAAAATTTAAGATCATTTGAACGAGAATTGACAAAGTTATTAAATTATGAAAGGATATCAATTTTTCTGAAACTGCTTGTGTAGAAACAGCTTAAAATTCTATGATTAATGTTCAAACATCTTTATTTTTCTAGTGAATAGCTGTTTTATACCTGAAGAGAAAAAAGTCTAAACCATTAGATATAAAATTTTGAGTTATTTCTACACAGACTGTTAAAATTTGAGATCATTTGAATGAGAATTAGTCAAGTTATTAGATTATGAAATCATATCAAATTTTCTGAAACAGCATATGCAAAAACAACACAAAATTCTGTTTAATGTTTAAGTGCCTTTTTCTTTCTAGTGAATGGCAGTTTTATACCCGAAAAAGAAAAAAATAACACCAGCCCCATAGAATTTTGAATTATTTCTACACGTGCTGTTAAAATTTGAGATCATTTAAATGAGAATTAGTCTAGTTATTTGATTACAAAATGATATCAATTTTTCTGAAACACCATGTATATATGTATATATTTAATCAGCTACTCTATTTTTCAGGTATTTTTTTTTTTTGTTTTTTGCACTCAAAAAGTCTGCAAATAAGTGAATTTTTACAATAAAAATTGAACTAACCCCTGAGTTGAGGTACCTCGTATTGTTTGCCCAGACGTATTATATCCTCAGTATTTGTACCTAGCCTAAGGGTAGCAACCCTTTGGTATACATACCCAATGTAGTTTGTGAAAACACTTTTTTGGCTCATTTTGTTTTCTTACTTCTTTAAATAATGTCATTACTCCCAGGTCCACTTTAACCAACAGTGGTAGTACCGGTTAGATCTGTTTAAAAAGGATTTGTATTCGATAGTATAGAAATAGAAATAATTACTTGAAACCATATAATTATTTATATTAGATAGGAATACTTGAAACCATATAACTATATGCAAACAAATGAATATTAATAGAAATATTTACTTGAAGTCATATAATTATTAGTATTATATGAAACCATATAACTGAGCAAATTATTAATATTAATTGGAATACTTGAAACCATATAACTGTGTGCAAATTATTTGTATTAGATAGGAATACTTGAAACCATATAACTGGTTATATAAACAAATGATTATTATTGAATAGAAAATAATTACTTGAAACCATAGATTATTTGTATTAGATAGGAATACTTGAAACCATATAACTGTTGCAAAAATGTACTTGAAACCATACAATTATTTGTATTAGATAGGAATACTTGAAACCATACAATTGTGTGCAAATTATTTGTATTAGATAGGAATACTTGAAACCATATTATTTGTATTAATATTATATAAACAAATGATTATTATTGAATAGAAATAATTACTTGAAACCATATAATTATTTGTATTAGATAGGAATACTTGAAACCATATAACTGTGTGCAAACAAATTATATAATACTGTAATATTAAAAGTAAATGGAGGGAAGCCTTATATTATATCATAAAATAAGGTAATTATTAATTTATTAATTTCAAAATTTTATTTGCAGTCTTTCTGAGTGTTTTGTTTTTATTTTTAAAAGTGAATTTGTATTTGTAGCCAAGGTTTTAATTTTTTTTTTTTTTTTTTTTTTTTTTTTTTTGTTCTTGAATTTTTCATTCACTCTCATCTTTTTTTTTTTTTTCCTTCTTTTTTTTCTTCTCTGTGCATTTCTAGCTACCCAACCCATCCCCCTTGTCAACCTCAGTAGTGAAACCTTTACTTTTTCATATGTCTTGACAGCATTTTAGTATAGTTTCTAATGCATGAAGAGACGTAGATTTGTATGAAATGTGTACCCTAAGTCTACTTAGATCTATATCCGTCTACGTACCCTGACACACAAACATAAGGGAAGGGGTGGGGGAGACTTGACACATATTTTTGTTTTTATCTAAGATTAAAGGTATATGATATAATTGTTACAGTCGTTGGAAATGGACTCATTAACCCAAGTTCAAATCCTGGATGAGGCTGTTTGTATTTGGGAAAGGTATTAATCTGACTACTCACCCTCCAGCTATGGGTAAATAATTGGGGAGACTGGGGTCTTTAACCATGGCTAGGTAACCAATCTAGGAGAAGGAAAACCTGTTAAACACTGCTTCAGAAATTGATGGTGCATTATATCCTTCTCATGCAGAATCAGAATCTTGGAGATGGGATTAAAGACTATAAGAATATATTTTAAAATCCTCGTTTGGCACTATATGACCATTATAGAGGAGTCAATGTGCCATAAAGCAACATTTCAAAATTAAAATATAAATGAATCAAGTTTTATAATCTTGGCACAACATGACCATTATAAAACCACATTCAGAATCAAAACCTTGGAGATGGGATTAAAGACTATGAGAATATATTTTAAAATCCTCATTTGGCACTACATGACCATTATAGAGGCGTCAATGTGTCATAAAACTATTGAAGTCAGTCAGTATACTGTTAGTCTGGACAACAGCAACTGGCTAAGCACAACTGAAGCAGTGCCAAAGACAGCTGTTACTTATGGAACTCAAGAATAGTCCATTCATGCATTTTGGTGATTCCATTCCTTGAGTCCTGATTGGCTGCTTGGTTTCTATGATGTTATGAGTCTTCATAAATAACCTGGCATTCTGCAGTAGGTTTGGAACTTAGTATGATTATTCGGTTATTTCCTAGTTGAGTAACATATTACAGGGTGACCCAGAAAAAACAGAACCCAAATTATTTATTTTCCCATTAAACTAACCCTAAACCCCCATCCCTAACCCCCCTAGTTGAGTAATATAATATTACAGGCTGACCCAGAAAAAACAGAACCCACAAATTTTTGAATAAAACTGTTAATTTCAATTTTTTTTTTTTTAAGTTTAAGTCCAACGAGAGTTAGGGTTAGGGTTTAGGGTTAGTTTAATGGGAAAATAAAAAAAAATAATTTGGGTTCTGTTTTTTCTGGGGCACTCATGTTACTCAACTAGGAAATAACCAATTATTCTATAAAAACCACGTCTAATCTAAACCATATTAAAGAATTTTCAGTAATTATGAACTTTTTTTTAGTAAATTAGGGTGTCCCAGAAAAAACAGAACCCACAAATTTTGTAATAAAACTGTTAATTTTAACTAGGGGGGTAGGGTTAGTTTAATGGGAAAATAAATAATTTGGGTTCTGTTTGTTTCTGGGTCACCCTGTACAGGGGGACCCAGCAAAACAGAACCCTAATCCTAACCCTTTTTTTCTGGGACACCCTAATTTACTAAACAAAAATTCATAATTACTAAATTTTAAGATAAAAACCTTAAATCTTAACTCACGGACATTAAAATTCAATCGTTGTGTGTTGGGGTATTTAGTGTTTCTTAGATTACTCCTTTTTTTTTTCTTCTTCGATTCCATCACAGCATTTACCATTTTCTGTTTTTCCGTCTCTTGCATGATCTCGCGAAAACCTACATTTCTTTTTTCCTAAGATGTGCTTTTAAAAATGTGCAAGTTTAAAAAAAAAAAAAAAAAGAGGAAATGTCTTTTTCCAAATGCCTGGACTGTCTTCTTCTTCTCCGTAGTTTGTCCAGACTTGACCGTTTTCTGATTTTATTCCAAGAGCATGAAGGTCTCTCCGCACAAACCGACAACGGGTTACGACTATTTGCGACATTTTCAAAAGGCATTTCCGCTCTTCTCAAAGACTCGAAGTATATTATGTGGAATAATAATATTAATGATATTTTTACTATAAAAAAGCATTGGACCTATGATTTTTACTATAAGAATACATTGGAAATCATTTTTACTATAAAAATGTATTGGACAATGATTTTTACTATAAAAAATGCATTTGAAATCATTTTTACTATAAAAATGCATTGGAACTGATTTTTACTATAAAAAACGCATTGGAAATCTTTTATATAAAAATGCATTGGAAATGATTTTAATATAAAAATGCATTGGAAATGATTTTTATAAAAATGCTATGAAAATGCATGGAAATCATTTTTAAATATAAAAATGCATTGGAAATGATTTTTACTATGAAAATGCATTGGACAATGATTTTTACTATAAAAATTAATTGGACAATGATTTTTATTATAAAAATGCATTGGACAATGATTTTTACTATAAAAATTAATTGGACAATGATTTTTATTATAAAAATGCATTGGACAATGATTTTACTATAAAATGAATTTTTACTATAAAAATGCATTGGACAATGAGTTTTACTATAAAAATGAATTGGACAATGATTTTTACTATAAAAATGCATTGGACAATGATTTTTACAACAAAAAAAAAGTGCATTGGACAATGATTTTTACTATAGAAAATCATTGGAAATTAATTTTTTTTGTATTTAGGTGCTTGAACATAATAGTTATGAGATAAAAAGAAAAAATACTGTTAAGAATTTTGCCAAAACATTTGGAAATGTTTTGTATAAAACTCTTCATCCTCTATAACAAAAAATAAAAAGAAATCTTAACGTTAATTTTCTACAACTTAGTATTTTACGTTCGCAGCCCAACAAAAATAAAAGAAATAACCTTATGACAGGAAACTATTCCTTATGTCCATCCTAAAATATAAGACAGTTGGGACATTATTTCTTAAGTTTCTTTAACCCTACCCCCAACCGAATTCAATCCCTTCATTTTAACGTCCCGTAATATTTAACCCAAATGCTGTTATTAATTCTTTTTATTGATAAACTCTTTATAAACTAACCAATTAGCTATGCTAACAGATATGATAAAAGCCCCTAGCCTTTCCCCTGATTCCTCCATTTTATTTATTTGTGTATAAGGCACACTATTTTTCCATATAAATGAAGAAACATTATTTGGTTCAACACACCATACAATTGAAATGTAAAAAGAAACACAGGAAAAATATTTATAAAACTAATAAACAGATAAAAGATAAATAAATAGCATGTCTATTCTACCCTAACTTATATATATATGTGGTATACCAATGCTTTCTGTATCAGTATTGGCTCTCTTATCTTCGATGAACTTTGAGTTTTATCTTACAGAATGGTCAGAAAGTTTTGTCACCCCTACATATTGTTTTAACTTTCATTATTTTTTGTTTTGATAATATAGTATGAATTTGATATATTGAAAAAACAAAAGATGTTTACAAATGCATGGGATCATCAGGAGAGAATGTGCGACCATTTTGGGGCCTTCTTCTCAACGGTTTTAAAAAGCAACATTGGGCCCCCCCCCCCCTCACTGATGTGAGGTCTCTCGGAATATCTGTATCGACCGCATGTGGATCGGTCTTCAACAAAAATAAAACGGGATGAAATGACCGTTAGAAGAAAGAATGCGCAAAGAACGCTGCTAGTCAAAAGTTGGAATTTTTCATAAAAAAAAAAAAATAAAAAAATTAAAAAAATTGCGCTGTCAGTATTAAAAATAAAATGAATTTTATCAGTGAGGGGGGGGTGATGTTGTTTTTTAAAACCGTAGAGAGGAAGGCCCCGAAACGGTTGCACATTCTCTCCTGATGATCCCATGCATTTGTAAACATCTTTTGTTTTTTCAATATATCAAATTCACACTGTCGGATTAAGTTCCATTTCATTTCATAATATAGTATATAAATTTTCAGCCCAAAAGTTAGGGGTGCGTATTATACACGAGAACTAAATACTAATTATTTCTTTTTTTTAATTATTGAACGCTATGGCAACACCCATTTTTTTTTTTTTTTTTTTTTTTTTTGTGACGTTTTACATAAGTGACTTTCACCATCTTGAAATTACAATTTCCATATCTAGAAAAAAGACAACTCTGATACTCCTTTTTATATAAATATGACTGTCCCCTAATATTTCCCCTTACTCCACGATTTCATTAAAAAAAAAAAAACAAACTGTGGACCATTATCAATTTCCATATCTAGGAAAAAAGAAAAAGACAAATTTTTTTTTCAGAGTTTTATAGCCCATCATTAAGGGTGTGTTTTATACACAAATAACTAGGGTAAATAATTAGCTATGCTGTCATTTTTATTTAGGTTTAACGACTGTCTACTAATATTTGGCCCTACTCCTCCATTTCACTTTTTTTTTAAAATGATTCAACACTTTGGCTACACCTTTTTTTTTGTGACGTTTTACATCAGTGACTTTCACCATCTTGAATTTACTGTGGACCATTATCAATTTCCATATCTAGTAAAAATAAAAATGACAAACTTGATACTCCTTTTTCTATAAATATGTATGTAGTAATGTAAGTAGGATATATATCTTTTCCTAAATATGCATATAGATTTATATCTATCTACATATTATATATACTTATATATAGTTAAATGTAAACGTGTGTTTTATACACAAATGATTCAGTTAAATAATTATCTATGCTGTCATTTTTAGATAGATTTAATATCGAATATTTGCCCCTACTTCTCCATTTCATTTTTTTAAATGATTCAACACTTTGGCTACACCTTTTTTTTGTGACGTTTTACATCAGTGACTTTCACCATCTTGAATTTACTGTGGACCATTATCAATTTCCATATCTAGGAAAAAAAAAACTGTGGACCATTATCAATTTCCATATCTAGGAAAAATGAAAATGACAACCCTGATAATAATCCAAATGATCCTAATAAAAACCTTTTTCGTATTACACCCAACTACCTGTTTCAGACATGTTGAAAATACTCCTTTTTTACGACGGAATTTCGCCCATAACAACTTGAGTGGCTTGGAGAAAAACACCCGACAAAGGTTGGCTTGATTTTAACTGATCTTGGCATGAAAACTTCTTTGACTTCTCTTCTTTTTTTTTTTTTTTTGTCTTTCTTCTCTTATCTTTCATTTCATTTTTTGGTTCTGAATCTTTCTGTCATCGTTCATCTGTTTCTCTCTCGCTCTCTCACTCTCTCTCTCTCTCTGTGTTTCTCTCGATGTTTGTCAAAATTCACAACCATATCCATGTTTTGCCTTATCATTGCTCTTCATAATATATATATATACAGGGTGATAAAAAACAGACTTTTATTCTAAAGTCAGGCCTGTTTTTTTTTTTTTGGGGGGGGGTCACCCTGTATGTGTACACACACAACACACACATATATATATATATATAAAAAGTAAAGAATTTGAATAAATCCGACAAAATGTGGTTGAGAATAGAGGAAAGTGTGGATATAACATCACAGACTGCATAAATTCAATTGATATTTTGCCTCATTATTAGATGAGGCTTCTTCAGAACTTTATTATTAAAGTTCTGAAGATACTTCATCCAATAATGAGGCGAAATATCATTTGAATTTATGCTGTCTCTGTTGTTATATCCACACTTTCCTCTATTCTCAACCACACATATATATATATATACAGGGTGACCAAAAAAAACAGGCTTGACTTTCTGTCATCGTTCATCTGTTCTCTCTCTCGCTCTCTCTCTCTGTGTTTCTTTCGATGTTTGTCAAAATTCACAACCATATCCATGTTTTGCCTTATCATTGCTCTATATATATATATATATATATATATATATATATAAGAAAAACAAAGTGTTAAAAAAAATAATGTTGAATTTATTTTGATGTTGATGTCAATGCTTAAACGTTTCGGTTTTTGTTAAACCTTCCTCAGGTCACCAGTTATAAGAGATAAAGTTCTTATATTAAAATTGGAAGGCTTAGAGTAACTTTCCAATGGGTGTACATGAAATATTCTTACAAAGTTGTAGAATAATAACAATATTTATTCCATGAAAATACATGTCTTTCTTTCTTTCTTTTCTTTCTTACTTTCTTACTTTCTTTCTTTCTTTCTTTCTTTTCTTTCTTACTTTCTTACTTTCTTTCTTTCTTTCTTCTTCGCTGTTTTTCTTTCTTCTGTGCTGTTTTTTTGCTTTTCTGAACCATTTTTGCAACATTTCAATGTGACACTACTTAAATTAGTAGTGTCACATTCAAAGAATTTATTAACCTAAAAAACACAGATTATTACACTTTTGATCAATCACCCAATCTCTACTTTAGGAAAAAGGATGTGTCACTTTAAATTGAAGATAAATCATAACATTGCTGTTAAAAAGTGCATGTTTTTGTACATCCGTATAGTATACAACAATCATCATATAAGTTCTTATATTAAGGTTGGAAGGCTTAGAGTAACCTTCCAACATGGGTACATGTGTGTACATGTGTTCACATGAATTTATGTATAAGATGTAAAGTTCTTATACTAAAGTTGGAAGGCTTAGAGTAACCTTCCAACGTGAGTACATGTGTGTATATGTGTTCACAGGAATTTATGTATAAGATGTAAAGTTCTTACACTAAAGTTGGAAGGCTTAGAGTAACCTTCCAACGTGGGTACATGTGTGTAAAAAAGTAAAGTCGACGTGGCGGCCTAAAGTCGGTATCAGCCAGTCAGCGAGGGAGTCTATCCCCTTTTCAATAGCGCTAGACCAAGGAGATTGTTTTTTAGCATCTGAGGTGGAGCGCCACACCTACCATCAGCTCCTTACTTTACCGCACAGATCCCTGTGCTACTCATACGCTGAGTTGGCGGGACCGGTATCGAACTAGGAACCTTGTGGTTTCTAGCCGAATGCTCTACCGACTGAGCTAACCCGGCCCCTTAATATTCTTACAAAGTTGTAGAATAATAACAATATTTATTCCATGAGTGACGGAGAAAATACATTCAAGACAAATATATAAACATGCAGATACATAAACGTATTACAAAGGAAATAGGTGTAGGATTTGTGTCGTAAGGAATGTCACTTACTAGTAGCTGGTTGGGGGACAAAGCCCCCACACACTTAGGGGTTAGAGACGTCAGGCACCTAAACCATGTGAACTCATCGCCAGCCCTAGAGAAAAGAAAGAAGGGATTCAGAATTCCCGGGTTGCTGCCTAAATACTAACGCCACCTATCGGCCAACACTGTAGCAAGGGAAGATAACCCTATTTAGACTTATGTTCACCCAGAATTACCGTTTTACTGACCCAACAATAGAAAAGACAAAGAAATTTAGGACCATATGACCTTTAGGCACCACTTTTGCGATCTCGATTCATAAGGACATTTTTTTCCATTTACACTGTCAAAATCCGGTTATTGGTTAGGGTTAGGGATTAGTTTTATAATTTTTTTAAACTCTAAAAATCGTCTGTTAACAAACAACCGGATTTTAATGGTGTAAATGAAAAACATGTCCTTATGAATCGAGATCGCAAAAGGGGTGCCTAAAGGTCATATGGTCCTAAATTTTTGTTCAAATGCTGATGGATGTTTTTTTAACTGATTAGGATTGGAAATGTGGATACATATTTAAAAACCTCCATCACCATTTGAACAACAAAAAAATTTATTTTTCTTTCCAATTATATTGTCCTGAGGAAGGTTTAGCATAAACCGAAAACGTTTAAGCATTGACATCAAAATAAATTCATCTCTTTTTTTTTGCGGGGGGGACTTTGTTTTTCTAATTTCTATATATTGTCAGATTCATTTCCATATTTCACTCCATATACATACATACATACATACATATATATATATATATATATATATATATTTTTTTTTTTTTTTTTTTTTTTTTGCTCCTTTCATTTTTAAAAGAATTTTTTTTTTTTCATTCAGTTCATCCTTCTCATCCCAGTCAAATCATCCTCTAATTTTAAGAGTTACCTCCCTTGATTATTATCATCATCATCATCATCACCATCCATTTAAAAAAAACAAACTAACTTATTCCTTTTTTCTTACACAGAGTTTATGATAGATTATTACCCCCTATCTCTCTCTCTCTCTCTTCTCTCTCTCTCTCTCTCTCTCTCTCTCTCTCTCTCTCTCTCTCTCTCTCATTTTTGAGGTCCCGTAGAGGCCCCTCCAATCAATCGGCTGGTCACATCAAGCCCTAGCACCTATATGATTTTCCCAACCCTATTGCCCTTATGGCAAGCCCCCCAACCACTTTTTATCATATGGGTGCTAGAAGGCGGTGACTGACGCTCTACATGTCCTGGGAATGACGTTAAACTCTATCTGATGTTGAGGTTCCAGTTTTGGAGGTTTGGGGAATGTGGAGCACCCGTTCATCACCATTGCTCCCTGGTCCACTCTGACCCGGAGTGGTAGTACCTGTTAGGTCCCATTTATGGGTTGAATAAAAAACATGAGTTGATAAATAAAATTGTATAATTCATTAAGAATTGATTTATTTAAAAACTTTATCGGCATTAAATGACCCACTGAGGTTGATATGGAGTGGTAGTACCTGTTAGGGTCCCATCTATGGGTTAAATAGAAAAACATGAGTTGATTAAAAAATTGTATTATCCATTAAGAATTGATTTATTTCAAAACTTTATCGGCATTAAATAACCCACTGAGGTTGATATGCCATAAAACAAAACAAACCAACCAACCTAACAAAGGTTACTAAATGAGATAAGGTGGAAGATATATTTTATAACCCAACAGGATTTATAAAAAGAATTTTTTATTTTTGTTATTTATTGCATTCAGAAATTTAACTGATAAACTTTTATGTGACAAACCAAAAAACATACCTTCAACTACAAAAAAACAAAACAAAAACATAATTACTAAAAGCTGACACTGATCAATCTTAAGAACCAGGGGAAAAAGAAGAAAAACAAAAAACAGTTCACCCCACCCACCCTACAGAAAAAAAACAAATCAAGAAACATAGAAAATAGAGGTTGATATATATATATAAACATATATATATATAAAAAACAAATTTAAGACAATAGCTCAATAAATTTAAAACAAAACAAAAAACAAAAAAAAAATTTCAAGTTTTATCTGAACAAAAGGTCTCTCCATATATGACGTAAAAATTAATTGAATAACCCACAAAAGGTTGATATGCCATTAAACAAAGAAACCAAAACAAACCAATCAATACCCTTGGGAAAGGTATGAACCCCCTCATCCCCAGCTATGGGTTGAATAATACCACTACCATTTATTCTACAAGGATGGTTTTGGCATTAAATAACCCACAATGGTTAATATGCCATTAAACAAAGGAAATAATAACAAACCTAATAATTTTTCCTATATCCATGGCCACTTGAAAAATTGTGGGTGACCCAGTAGATAGTACCACTACTGTTCTTCTACAAGGATGGTTTTGGCATTAAATAACCCACAAAATGTTGATGTACCATTAAACAAAAAAACAACTAAAACCCCTGGGAAAGGTATGAACCCACTCATCTCCCCTCCTGTCTATAGATTAAATAGGTACCACTACTGTTCTTCTACAAGGATGGCTTTGGCATTAAATAACCCACAAAAGGTTGATATACCATTAAACAAAAGAAAACAACTAAAACCCTTGGGAAAGGTATGAACCCACTCATCCAGTAAAACCCAGTAAAACATTGAGACAGTAACTCAAGAAATTTAAAGAACAAAATAGAAAAAAAAAGATTAAATAGGTACCACTACTGTTCTTCTACAAGGATGGCTTTGGCATTAAATAACCCATAATGGTTCATATGCCATTAAACAAAGAAACCATACCAAACCAAGCCTAATGATTTTTCCCATATCCCATGACCACTTCAAACTGTGGTCTCAATATTTTTCTTGGCTAAGGTGGGATGGGGTGTTGTGAGGTGACCCAGTAAATAGGTACCACTACTGTTCTTCTACAAGGATGGCTTTGGCATTAAATAACCCATAATGGTTGATATGCCATTAAACAAAGAAACCATACCAAACCAAGCTTAATAATTTTTCCCATATCCCATGACCACTTCAAAATATGTACTCAATATCTTTCTTGACTATGGTGGGGTGGAGATGGGGGTGACCCAGTAAAAAATCGAGACAATAACTCAAGAAATTAAAAAAAACAAAAACAAACTTGAAGGCATAGTTTTTTTTTGTTTTTTGTTTTTTCTGAACAAAAGGTCTGTCTCCATATACGACATAAAATTTCATTAGCATTTGTCGTGAATCCACCTAATTGTCCACCGGACAAACAAATAAAATACCCAGTTGTCAAGACAACAAACTATTTTTAGATTTGTTGACAAGGCCTAGCGATGGGAAGTAGAGTCGGGTGTGTGGGGGCGTTTGAATGAATAAGAATTAGTTTGGCTGTAACAATAGGTTTAAAAATAAAAACAAAAAACAAAAAAAAAAAATAAGGAAATACCTGCTCACACATTTTTTTTTTTTTAATTTTAGCTCAAAAGTTTTTTGTTTGAGTTTTTAGATATAACCACACATCTTTTGGCGGAGATATGAACCCTTAAAATCCCCCTTATAGTGCCTCAAAATCACCAATTTTTCGTGAAAATTTTGGTGTCAATTTTTTTTCTTTTCTGATAGATTTCGATGCGTAGATTAAAATGATATCAAAGATATTGCTCAATTTTGGGAATTGATGAAGATACGAGGCTTCAAAGGTCCCCTAATCATGCCTTACAAAACACCTATTTTCCTGCAAATTTTAGGTGTCGATTTTATTGTCTTTTCTCATAGATTTCGATGCATAGTTTAAAATGATACCAAAGAAAGCGCTCAAATCGAAGAATGTGTGGATATATGAGCCTTTAAATCTCATTGACAGCGCCTTAAAATGTTTATTTTATTGGATTTTCCGATAGATTTCGATGTGTAGATTACAATGATACCAAAGATATTACTCAATTTTGGGAATTGACGAAGATACAAGGGTTCAAATTATGCCTTAAAAACACCTATTTTCGTTTGAATTTTGGGAATTGGCGGAGTGTTTAAAGGTGCCCTAATTATGCCTTAAAAAGGATATAAAAGTGTATATGAAATGTATGTATAGACTTTTTTTAGATTTTGAATTGTAAGAGGTTAATGTTTGTTTCACATATCAGATGACAAGGTTATAAAAAACAAAAGTTTTTTGTTTGAGTTTTAAATATAACCACATCTTTTGGCGGAGATATGAACCCTTAAAATCACCCTTATAGTACAATCACCAATTTTCGTGAAAATTTTAGGTGTCAATTTTTTTTTCTTTTCTGATAGATTTCGATGCATAGATTAAAATGATATCAAAGATATTGCTCAGTTTTGGGAATTAGCGAAGATATAAGGGTTCAAAGGTCCCCTAAATAGGCCTTCATAAAAATTTTAGGAAATTAGAGATATAGGGGTTTAGTGGTCCCCTAATTATGCCTTTTAGGTGTCAATTTTATTGGTTTTTCTGATAGATTTTGTTGTGTAGATTAAACTGGTACCAAAGAAATTGCTTTATGTTTGGAATTGACGGAGATATGATGCTGCAAAGATTACCTAATTGTGCCTTAAAGAGCACCTATTTTCGTGACTAGAAAAATGTATTTATAAAAAGAAAAATTGTGTATCCATTAAGAATGATTTATTTCAAAACTTTATCGGCATTAAATGACCCACTGAGGTTTGAAGAATAATTAAAGTTCCAATTACCGTCGAATTGGGAAGACAAGGCAACAAACGGGTGTAACTTAAATACAAACCCAAATAGTCACAAAGTCTACTGCAGAATGACAGGATATATATAAGACCCACAATGTCATTCAAATCAAGCAGTCAAGCAGCACTCAAGGAATGGAATGACCCAAATCACCCAATTTATGAATGGATCATTCTTGATTTCTATATATACCAACTGTCTTGAACACTGCTTAAGTTGTACTTAGTTAGCTGTTGTTATTCAAACCAACAATAGACTTACTGACTTCAATAAGGTTGATTATGCCATAAAACAAACCAAACCAAAGATGAGGACAATACTGATTATTAATTGTACGGAAATCTTATGTCGCTGATAAGATAAAGCAGGAATTCATCCAAGCTGTAGCCATGTTAGTGCTGCTGTATGTAGTATATGACGTAAATAACTAAGGGAATTGTGAATTGAGTAGTAATATAGTTTCGGTAACAGAGAGAAAAACACAATCTCTATCATAATACTTAAACCCCAAGAAAAGGAACAGTTACCTAACTGCCATTATCTAAGCCCCTTTAGCCAATTTAACCCAGGGAGAAAGAATGGTAATCTGTCATTATTTAACCACCTCTGCCAATTTAAACCCTAAGAAAAAGAATAGTTACTCAATTGTCATTATTTAACCACCTTTAGTGAATTTAACCCAGGGAGAAAGAATGGTAATCTCCCAGTCATTATTTAACCACCTCAGCCAATTTAAACCCCAAGAAAAGGAAGAGTTACCTAATTTAACCCAGGGAGAAAGAATGGTAATCTAACCCATTATTTAACCACCTTTAGCCAATTTAAACCCCAAGAAAATGAACAGTTACCTAATTTAACCCAGGGAGAAAGAATGGTAATCTAACCCATTATTTAACCACCTTTAGCCAATTTAAACCCCAAGAAAATGAACAGTTACCTAATTTAACCCAGGGAGAAAGAATGGTAATCTCCCAGTCATTATTTAACCACCTCTGCCAATTAAACCCCAAGAAAATGAACAGTTACCTAATTTAACCCAGGAGAAGAATGGTAATCTAACCCATTATTTAACCACCTTCAGCCAATTTAAACCCCAAGAAAAAGAACAGTTACCTAATTTAACCCAGGGAGAAAGAATGGTAATCTCCCAGTCATTATTTAACCACCTCAGCCAATTTAAACCCCAAGAAAAGAACAGTTACCTAATTTAACCAGGGAGAAAGAATGGTAATCTCCCAGTCATTATTTAACCACCTCAGCCAATTTAAACCCCAAGAAAAGGAAGAGTTACCTAATTAACCCAGGGAGAAAGAATGGTAATCTAACCCATTATTTAACCACCTTTAGCCAATTTAAACCCCAAGAAAATGAACAGTTACCTAATTTAACCCAGGGAGAAAGAATGGTAATCTAACCCATTATTTAACCACCTTTAGCCAATTTAAACCCCAAGAAAAAGAACAGTTACCTAATTTAACCCAGGGAGAAAGAATGGTAATCTAACCCATTATTTAACCACCTTTAGCCAATTTAAACCCAAGAAAATGAACAGTTACCTAATTTAACCCAGGGAGAAAGAATGGTAATCTAACCCATTATTTAACACCTTTAGCCAATTTAAACCCCAAGAAAATGAACAGTTACCTAATTTAACCCAGGAAAAGAATGGTAATCTAACCCATTATTTAACCACCTTTAGCCAATTTAAACCCCAAGAAAATGAACAGTTACCTAATTTAACCCAGGGAGAAAGAATGGTAATCTAACCCATTATTTAACACCTTTAGCCATTTAAACCCCAAGAAAATGAACAGTTACCTAATTTAACCCAGGGAGAAAGAATGGTAATCTAACCCATTATTTAACCACCTTTAGCCAATTTAAACCCCAAGAAAATGAACAGTTACCTAATTTAACCCAGGGAGAAAGAATGGTAATCTAACCCATTATTTAACCACCTTTAGCCAATTTAAACCCCAAGAAAATGAACAGTTACCTAATTTAACCCAGGAGAAAGAAGCATTATTTAAACCTTTAGCCAATTTTGAACAGTTACCTAATTTAACCCAGGGAGAAAGAATGGTAATCTAACCATTATTTAACCACCTTCAGCCAATTTAAACCCCAAGAAAAAGAAGTTACCTAATTTAACCCAGGGAGAAAGAATGGTAATCTAACCCATTATTTAACCACCTTCAGCCAATTTAAACCCCAAGAAAAAGAACAGTTACCTAATTTAACCCAGGGAGAAAGAATGGTAATCTAACCCATTATTTAACCACCTTTAGCCAATTTAAACCCCAAGAAAATGAACAGTTACCTAATTTAACCCAGGGATAAAGAATGGTAATCTAACCCATTATTTAACCACCTCAGCCAATTTAAACCCTTCAGCCAATTTAACCCACAAGAAAAAAGTATAGTTACTCAATTATCATTATTTAACCCAGGTTGAAAGGGTTAAATCTGTGAATTCTTAAACATTCTATCATCCCCTCAATTCATTCACTCCTCATCATTTTTCTCTCTCCATGGCATCTCTCTTGGCATCTTCTCGTTTGGGACTAACATCCTCATCACCAACCTCTTTTTTCTTTTTCTTTTTTGTATTCTCGAATTTATCTATTAATCAATTTTTGCGTAATTTTCATTTTTTCCTCTCACATTGCATGTCGTTTCGGCTTCTTAACTTTTGTTATGACTAATATCCTGATCCTCCCGGATTGTTCGTGGTTTTTTTAATAAACCAATTTTTTACCGGTTTTTTTCTCTCTTCACCCCGAAATCTTTTTTTTCCTTTTCCTTTTTTACCGGTACAATCACTCATCCATGACATTGCATGTGACTCATCTCTTTCATCCGACTAATATCTTCGTCTTTGTTTCAATCGTGTGATGATCAGTTAACTCTCTCATCATTAAAAACAAAAACAAGGGGTAGGACAGTATTATATGCGCCATGGGATGCAGCATGGTGAATGTAAAGTGGCTCAATGGTGTGTGTGTGCTTCATCAGACGCTGGACATATGCATTTTGTAGGTCAACAACCAGGATCAAATAAGTTCAGTCATCTTTGTTTGATCATGTGATTAGTAACTCTATCATATTTAAAAACAAGTATTATATGCATCATACAAGCATATAACATTGGAAACCATGGGATGCAGCATGGGGGATGTAAAGTGGTTTATTCTCATTTTTGATCATGTGATCAGTAACTCTGTTACCTTTAAAAACAAAAAACAATACCTTGAATATTTTGGTAATTGTCAAGGTATATAGTCTGTGGTGTCCATTGAGATTATACTGTGTTACCCTAATCAGATTTATGAGTAGGAAAGTATTACATGCATCATACAAGCATATAACATTAGAAACCATGGGATGCAGCATGGGGGATGTAAAGTGGTTCAACAGTGTGTACTTCATCAGGTACTGGATAGATGCATCTGATAGGTCAACAACCAGGATCAAACAAGTGCAGTCAGGTTAATCTCATTTTTGATCATGTGATTAGTAACTCTATCATATTTAAAAACAAGTATTGTATGCATCATATAACATTGGAAACCATGGGATGCAGCATGGGGGATGTAAAGTGGTTTATTCTCATTTTTGATCATGTGATTAGTAACTCTATCATATTTAAAAACAAAAAAATACCTTGAGTATTTTGGTAATTGTCATAGTGTATAGTCTGTGATGTCCATTGAGATTATAAAATCTTTCTTTTTTACCCCTGACTCTGATGAGGGTTACACATTTATAAATTAATACAGACATAGTTCAGACGTCATGAGTAGAATTGTAAATGACTGCTTCCATCGTTCCATTGGGAATATACGGTGTTACCCTAATCAGATTTATGTGTAGGAGAGTATTATAAGTACCATACAAGCATTTAACATGGGAAACCATGGGAAGTAGCATGGTGGATGTAAAGCGGTTCAACAGTGTGTTTTATCAGATGCTGCACACATAAACAAGTTCAGTGAGGTTATTCTCATCTTTGTTTGTGATCATGTGATCAATTAACTCTCTTAACTTTAAAAAAAAAAAAAACTTTTTGTGAACATTTCAGACTCTTCCAACTTCAAATTGCCCTACGAAAAAGACTAAACTTTTTTTTATTTATTTATCTAAATTCTTGAGATATAGGCTTGATGCGTATAATTTTTTTGGGTACTGTTGTCCTCATCTTTATTTTTTGGATGCTGTATCCTCCATCCTTCTTCAGGTGTTCCTTGTCTATTATTGATCAGCCTGCTTATTTTACTTTGGATAGGATAGAGGCTTTGGAAATCATAGGTGCCTTTAGTAAAAAATCGTCAGGTATCCAGCTTTTTTAGCCATTGCACCATACGCCTCCACTAAATCATATGCTAAGAAGGCTTCAAATGCACATAGTCACAGGGGTTCCCAACCTTTTTCAGCTCATGGCCCACTTTGAAAACATAACTTTTTTTTTTGTGGCCCATGAAATTATTATAATAGAAAACATATTTCCATTTTACGTAAGATTTAACCCTGAAGATCCTTATGGTGAAACTCGAGTAGGTCACAGGAAACGATAGAGCAGGGGTTCCCAACCTTTTTCAGCTCATGGCCCACTTTGAAAACATAACTTTTTTTTGTGGCCCATGAAATTATCATAATAGAAAACATATTTCCATTTTTACGTAAGATTTAACCCTGAAGATCCTTATGGTGAAACTCGAGTAGGTTATTACTGTGTACCTTTATGATAATATATGTATATTTATATACATATCATCAGGCCAATAGAAATCAAATGTTTTTTGTTTTTTTTTTAAATTATGAGAGAGTTAACAAAACAAAACTGAGAATGACCTGACTGAACTTGTTTGATCTTGGCCATTGACCTAATGAAGCATGCCATTGAACCACTTTACATCCACCATGCTGCTTCCCATGGTTTCCACTGTTACATGCTTAGCATCTATGATACTTTCCTAATCCTGAATATGATTAGGGTATTTTTTTTCTTTCTTTCTTCCTTCCTTAATACAATCTATTTTCTTTTTTTTTAAATTCTGAACCTATCGATCAATAAATCAATATTTCCCCCAATAGTTTGATCTCTGCCCCCCCCCCCCCATTATCTAAATGACGGATATTAATACGAAACCCCCTATCAATGAAGGAAATCCAATTAGTTGTTAATACGTTTGACTTTTATGACAAATAAAACATTAGATTTTCTTTTTTTTCTTTTTATTTTTTATTTTCCGATTAGACAAATCCTTTCCTGGGATTTTTCCGCCATTTTTAGTAAAAATGTCCGTGGAAATAAATGAAATATAGAAAAATGAAAATAATTATAAAATCAAGTATTTTAGACTCTGACCCCCGATTGAATCAATAATCGATCGATTTCTCAATGAGTTTGATTTTCACCGAGCCCCGACCACCCCTTGACCTCCACTTTTTTCCGATTTCAAAAATGGCTCGGACCGAAACTTATCAGCATGGGAAAATCAAATTAGATTTTAACGGATTTGACTTCTATGACAAATAGCATCTTTCTTTCTTTCTCTCTCTCTTTTCTGTTTTTTTATTTTTTATTTTTGTTTTTTGTTTTTTTGTCAAAATTTATTTCCTGGTTGTATAAATATGAACTTTTTTTTTTTTTGCTGAATATTCCTTCAGATATAATAAAAATTAAAATATATATATATATATATATATATATATATATATATATATATATATGTCATCCACAGACACCATGTTTCAATGTTTCACATCTCTTCAGTGTGGCTAGACACAATAATTACCTAAGAAGTGAAACCCGACTGACTATTCCTCAGCCCGACTCGTTAACCTCTCAGCCATTTGACAGCTGCTGTTTAAGGTGTGATGTTTAAACTATTAAATACATACATCTGTTTATATATTTTACAATCATTGCTTTATGCTGACAGTGAAAGTTAATTTAAGTCGCCCCTAGAGAGCTCTACCAAATTTGGGAGCATATATATATGCATATATATGTGAAGAGAAATGAAAGTGAATCCGATGGTATGTAGTATAGTGAGAAATTTGAAAAAACCCAGGTTTAAATAAAATGAGTGGTAAGTTCAATACATACGCATACGCACACACACACACCATAGAAGAAGAATATTTGACGTCATATTTCAAACCGTCTACATTTCCAACGTTTCTTCAAATTTCAAATTTGAACAGATTAATAAACAAGGACTATCACAGTTCTCCTCATTATTCTGTAATAAAAAAATTTTTTTACTCTTCAAAAGCCCTGAAGAAGATCTACTTAACAGATTGAAACACTGCAGCGTCGGCTAATAAACTTACCACTCATTTTATTTAAACCTGTGCTTTTTCAAATTTCTCACTATACTACATATATATATATATGTATATTATATATAGTTAATGTGCATTAAAAAAGTTTTCTTTTTTTTTTTTTTTTAACTTGAATACACAAAAAATAAAGTTATTCTTGAAACTGAATTTTTAGATGCTATGCAAAATATACTTTTTGTAGAGAATGTTATTGAATTAGTAGGGGTGGGACGTTCGCAAAAAATGGCCACATTTTGTAATCTATTTTTGTCTGTAAAGTGAGTTCTAGAGCTTCCCTACTACTATATCTGTTTCATTTTCTAAAATGCCTTGAGGAAAATTCAGCAAAGAATAATTGTTCCGATTTGAATTTTTTTGTTTGTTTTTTTGTTTTTTGAGGGTGCTTTTTGTATTTGTTTTTCGTTTGTTGTGGTTTCTGTTTGTTTGTGGTTTTTGCTTATTGTTTTTTTGTTTTTTGTTTTGTTGGCTTTGGCGCCATGACCATTTCTGTCTTGGTACTCGGGGTACTTCCCCTGCTGGACACACTTCCACTTCCCATCAGTAAGATGTGCTATTCACCTTATGAGATATGCTCACAAACGCATGTGAACACAGTATATGTTTTCATATGTAAATATTGTCTTTGTTCATGGGAAAATACATTTGAAATTATTTGAATTAGATAAGAATACTTGAAACTATACAACTGTAAGCAAATTATTTGTATTAGATAGGAATACTTGAAAACATACAATTGTGTGCTAATTATTGTATTAGATAGGAATACTTGAAAACATACAATTGTGTGCTAATTATTTGTATTAGATAGGAATACTTGAAAACATATATAGATAGGAATACTTGAAAACATACAATTGTGTGCAAATTATTTGTATTAAGAATTGTTACTTGAAGCTATAATTGTTTACTAAGGATTATTATTATTAGTTACTTGAAACCATATAAATGTGTGCAAATTATTTGTATTAAGAATAGTTACTTGAAGCTATAATTGTTTATTAAGGATTATTATTATTATTAGTTACTTGAAACCATATAACTGTGTGCCAATTATTTGTATTAAGAATAGTTATTTGAATCTGTAATTGTTTACTAAGGATTATTATTATTAGTTACTTGAAACCTCATAACTGTGTGCAAACAAAAGATTATTATTGAATAGAAATAATTCCTTGAAACCTTATAATTATTTGTATTAGATAGGAATACTTGAAACCATATAACTGTATGCAAATTACCTGTATTTGATAGGAATACTTGAAACCATACAATTGTGTAAAAAATACTTATATTGGATAGGAATACTTGAAACCATACAACTGTGTGTAAAAATTACTTATGTTAGATAGGAATACTTGAAACCATACAACTGTGTGCAAGATCTCGGAAGAAAGAGCTACACTAAAAACATAACTATAAATGACATAGTTTCGGTTACAGACAGACAGTTACATAATCTCCATTATAATAAGAATAGTATAATGAAGTCAGGGGAGATAATATTAAATGACTGGATACTTGCCACAAAGACACTCTATATGTAGAGACAAAACCTAAAAGTATCTAATTTTGTACTGATGAGAATGTAAATAATACATTGAAATATTCCCTTTTATTTTATTCTGTTTTCATTTTTTTTTTTTCACTTGATTTTCAAGATATTTGACATTAAAACAAATCCCACATGTAAATGTAGTAGAAATGACCACTGGCTATCTTCGATGAGTCAACCCATCTTCGTCGTTCAAAAAGACAACCTTCTTTTTGACAGAACACGCCTCGGCATTTATTCCTCTCCTCTGCGGCCGAACCATTTCAGCCGACAGGGGTTACAGCAATCCTACCACTCGTGATCAGGAGGTTATGCCATGACTGCTCATCTCTGTAGTCAACTGGATTAGAATTAGCGCTGCCTACATATGCAGCACACCACTCGTTGTCTTTTTGGACGATGAAGACGGGCCGACTCATCAAAGACAGCCAGCTGCTCACCATGTCAGTCATATCCACTACAGTATATAATTCAAATATTTTATTTTTTTTTTTTTTTTTTTCACTTGGGTTTTTTTTTGGGGGGGGGGCAGAAAACTGCCTCGACATTCCCTTCCCAGCCCCTGACATTTTGACCACTTCCTTACAAGTGTCCCACTCCCCGACAATTTCTGTACCCCACCCAAACCAAGCATCTCTTTACCTGCAATACGCTTAGATGCTTCTAAATCTTCGCTTGAACTCTATTCTTGGACCATGTAACCATTAAGGGGTGCCTATTGTTTACTTGGTCCCTATTCTTTTTTTTATGTCTTCATCATCGTCTATCATCGTTCTGTGCTGACTTTGTCGATATTGTCTGACGTCTTTTGTTCCCTCATCAATACCATTTCACACTTACCCTAATTGTTTTATTTTCAGCATGTGTTGACGATTTTACAAGCATGTTCTTAATCATGATTTTACAAGCATATACAGTACAGTACCAACTTTCAAGCACTTGTTACTGGAACTATTAACTCTTTGCCTACTTAAAGACACAGTGGGGGATATTTGATATTTGATAGGAATACTTGAAACCATATAATTATGTAAATTATTAGTATTTGATAGGAATACTTGAAACCATATAACTGTGTGTAAACAGTTGATTATTATTAAATAGAAATAATTACTTGAAACCATATAATTATTATTAGATAGGAATACTTGAAACCATATAATTATGTATAGATTATTAATATTAGGAATACTTGAAACCACATAATTGTGTATAAATTATTAGTATTGGATAGGAATACTTGAAACCATATAATTGTGTACAAATTATTTGTATTAAGAATTATTATTTGAAGTTATAATTGTTTACTAAGGATTATTAATTACTTGAACCCGTATAATTATTAGTATTTGATAGGAATACTTGAAACCATATAATTGTGTACAAATCATTTGTATTAAGAATAGTTACTTGAAGTTATAATTGTTATCTAAGTATTATTATTATTATCATTTACTTGAACCCATATAATTGCCTGCAAATTATTGGTCTTACATAGACAAATACTTAGACCTTGCCAGAGAACAGAGGAAACTTTGGAAGATGAAAGTGAAGGTTGTACCAATTGTAATTGGTGCCTTGGAACGAACTCCAAAGTTCTGGAAAAGAATTTGGGTGAATTGGAAATCAGAAGAAGAATCGAGAGCATCCAAAGTACAGCACTGTTTGGACCAGCTAGAATACCCAGAAGAGTCCTGAAGACCTAAGGAGACTTGCTGTCACTCAGCCTCTAGTGAAACACCGGCTATGGCAGGTGTGAAAAACTCATAATAGTAATAATAGGACTTTATTTAAATAAAATGAGCTCTGAAGTGAATAGATAGTGAACTTTGAAATATCCCATCATACAGGTAAAAAATATTTTTTTCTTCTTCTTCTGTGAGTTTTTCACACCAGCGTTAGCTGATGGTATTTCACTGGAGCCTAAGTGACAAGTTTCCTCAGCTCTCCAGGACTCTTCTGAGTATTCTAGCCGATTGCAGCAATGCAGTGGTCTGGATGGTCTCAATTCTTTCCATGATTTATGATTCCTGATCTTTTATCTTCTTCTTCTTCTTCTTCTTCTTCTTCTATTATTATTATTATTATTATTTTATTATTATTATTATTAAGGTTTTTACACCCGGCTAGAGGCTGAGAGACAGCAAGTCACCTTAGGTATCCATGACTCTTCTGAGTATCCTAGCTGATCTTAACAGTGCTGTTGTTTGGATGGTCTCGATTCTTCTTCGGGTTTCCAATTCTTCCAGACTCTTTTCCAAACCCTTTGGAACCGTTCCAAGACCTCCACCTTTATGTTCCAAAGTGTTTTTTTTTTTCTTCTTCTTCTTACTATTATTATTATTTTTATTATTATTATTATTAGTAGTAGTAGTAGTAGAAAATTTGGTACAGCAGAGGGGGAAATTTGGTAGGCAAAGAGTTAAATGATCTAAATTAGTCTATTATTCCATTTTTACTAATCATAACTGAAACTTTTAAAATCGCATGTCTCATACCTCATCATTGGAGACATGTTTATGTGTCAGGTTTCTAAAGTCAACACATCTGCAGCATATGACTCTGCACACAGCTATTGTAATAATAAACATAATGATTTTTGTTACAGTGTCTTGCATCTTGTATTTGGTCATTTTTTCCCCCTTTTTTTTATCCCCCGTTTTTTTTTCATTTTCATTTTTTTTTTCATTATCTTACCAATAACATCTCATTATATTTATGTTTTCAACTAACGTCAACTCATCTGCAGCAAATGACTCTGCAAATATCTATAATAAACATAATGATTTTTTTTGTTACAGCCTGTTGCATCTTGGTTTTTTTTTTTTTTTTTTTTTTAAGGTTATTTTTATTTTTTCTTTCATATTTTTTTTTTCCTTGTTTTTTTTTCATCTTACTGATATCTCATTTTTCATTGTTTTTAACGTTAACAAAATCTGCACTGAATGACCTTGCAATGATAATGAACCTAATGACCTTTATTTTACAGTGTGTTGCATCTTACATTCTTTCAAGGTCAATTTTTAACCTTTTTTCTTTTCTTTTTTTTTTTCTTTTAATTTAAATTTTTTTTTTTCATTTAACCAATATTGATACTAACTTTTTCATTTTTGTTTTTTGTTTTTGTTTTTTTTTTATTTTTGTTTTTTGTTTTTGTTTTTCATTTGTTTTCTTCTTTCTTTCTTTTTTTTTCTTTTTCTCTTTTTTCCTTCTCTTTTTCTTTTTTTTGTTTTCTTTTTTCTTTTTTTACTTTTTCTTTCTTTTTTTCTTTTTTCTTTTTTTTTTCTTTCTCTTCTTCCTTTACTTTTCTTTTTTCTCTTTCTTTTTTTATTTGCTTTTCTTTTAATCAAAAAAAAAAAATATTTTTAACATCATCTCACCAAAAACATCTCATTATTTTTTTTATTGATACCAATTTTATAATTTTTTTTAAAGATTCAATTTATAAAAAAAAAAATAATCACAATTTTTTTTTTTTTTTTTTTTTTTGTCTGTTCAAAATCAAAGAAAATTCTTTGATTTTTTAAAATTTTTTTTCTATATTTTTAAAAATTTTTAAATCTTTTTTTTTTTTTTTTTTTCTGTTCAGAAAATTCTTTGATATTTAAAAAAAAAAAATTTTTTTCTATTTTTTTTCTTTTCTTAATTGCATTGTATTTTTGAAAAATGATCGCATGATTTGAAAAATATGCAAATCTGTTTGGATGGTGGGGGTAAGGGATGGGCGGTAGGGTTATTTTGTTTTTTGTGGCCGTGTTGATGGGGGAGGGATTGTTCTGCAAAAATGCATGTCTCAGTTTTTTATTTCTCTTGCAGTTACACTTCTTTATTTTTTTATTTTTTTTTAAATTTAATTGTTTTTTATTTTTATTTGTTGGTTTTTTTTTTGTTTTGTTTTTATAAAATTAACACAAAATAATAAATTTTCTCTTCTAATTGACATTTATATACGAAATGAATTCTTGCTTTTTGTTTCTTTAAAATTGCACCTCTCCACCTCACATATTTTTTTATTGTTTTTTATTTTTATTATTTATTTTTTATTATACATATATATATTGTTTCAGCTTCTCCAGACCAGCAACAAAAACTTAAAACATTTTCTTTTCCTTCCAATTTCATGCATATATGTATATTTATATATAAATATAGTAAAATGTTGTAGTTAGATATTCTACACGAGTTTCACCTGGTATGGATCATCAGAGTTATCTGCAATGAATTGATTAAATTAATCAAAAACAAAAATATTAGAAGAATCAAATCAGTAAGCAGTGTTTTTATTCTCAACTGGACATTAATAATGCCTTTTGTTTAATTAAGAACAAAATGGCAGTAATCTAGTTAATTCATCACAGATAACCCTGATGATCCGTATAATGTGAAACTCGGTTAAGATATCTGACTATACTGTTTAACTAAATCTGCTCTACAAACTTATCGAGCACTCTTATATTCTATAAAAACCCCAACTTATTCAGTGAATTATTTTAGTTGCAACTAAATCGATATTTTATATTCTCCATTAAGTAACCTACTTTTCATAAATATATATATATATTTATATATATATATATATATATTATGTATATATATATATATATATTTAACATTTTGAAAAAACATATGATGTTATGTGATTGCTGACAGATCTGTTTCGACCAAATTGATAAGTTGGTCTTCATCAAAGAGCGACATAGACAGGAAAAAAGACTGTTTACAAAAAACGAACGCTGAATTCAACCGCTGAAATTTTGAAAAATGCATGTTCTGTTTTAAAAATAAAATAAATTTTATTTTTTATTTTTTATTTTTAAAAATCAGAAGCATTATAGTTTATAGTAAAACTCAAAAGAGTTTGTTGTAAAAATTTATATAAAAAATGTAAAGTGGGTATCAAAATAGTATAGTATATATTTCAGCTGTTAAAAATATACAAGTCCACAATGTAATTTGAAGAAAGATGTTAGAGTTCCAAAATTTACTTGTGGTGTTAAGTCCGTAGAGTTATAGATGAAAGTCTTCAAGGTGTAAAGTTCCAGATATAATGTTTTTTCATTTGACAAATATGAAAAATATTTATATATATATATATATATAAAGAATGCATTTTTCATATTATATGTATATATATATATGTAAAGAATGCATTTTTTCATATTTCATATATATATATGTATGTATGTATGTATATATATATATATATATATATATACAAAGAATGCATTTTTCATATTATATATATATATATATATATATATATAATGAATTAAAGAAAAAACTTTAAATTTGCTTCATTGTAATAATTTATTTCAACTGCATAATTACAGCATCTTCAGACATGAGAAAAACCTGGTTATTTTAGCTCATGTCTGAAGATGCTGTAATTCTACAGTTGAAATAAATTATTACAATGAAGCAAATTTTAAAATTTTTCCTTAATTTATTCTATATATTGCTCTGTCCGTCCACTCACTGGCACATCAAGCTCTCAATGCGGATTACCTGTATCACAACGGTTAAACTACTCATGGAATGATCCCCATTACCACAAATATATATATATATATATATGTATATGGAATAGGAATTGAATCCGACAATATGAGGAAAAATGAGTAAAAAAAAGAAATGTAGATGGATAAAATGACTTTAATCGATATCACATTAATCGATATCACTTACACATGTGTTTCGGTCAGTTTATGTGTGTGAAAATATTTCGCACACATAGAAGATTCGACCTTCATCAGAGTGAACATTTATTTTGAATGAAACAAATTTTTTCATTTATTTTGAATGAAACGAATTTTTCATTTATTTTGAATGAAACAAATTTTTTCATTTATTTTGAATGAAAAAAATTTTTTCATTTATTTTAATGAAACAATTTTTTATTTATTTTGAATGAAACAAATTTTTTCATTTATTTTGAATGAAACGAATTTTTTTCATTCAAATAAATGTTCACTCTGATGAAGGTCGATTCTTCTATTTGTGCAAAATATTTTCACACACATAAACTGACCGAAACACATGTGTAAGTGATATCGATTAATGTGATATCGATTAAATTCATTTTATCCATTTACATTTCTTTTCTTTATTCATTTTTTCCTCATATATATATATATATTTAAAAAAAATTTTTTTTTTAATATATACCGAGAGAAGCATACAGAGACCACCTAAAATACAACATATATAATATATATATATATATAAAAACAGCGTTTGGGAATTTGGAAGGATTTGTTTTCTATAGAAATATTTCAGATTTGTTCATAAAATGCATTGTTGTTCTGATGACTGTATAAATATTGATGGCTGTATAATATTGATGACTGTATAAATACTCATGACTGTATAACAGAAAGTGATTTAAATCTTCAGTTTTTGAAAAAAAATTCATAAATACAAAACAAGTAAGTTTTTTAGGGGTTTTTTCAATGTTTTTTTTATGAATGACTTTTCTGTCTGCATTTTTTATACACAGATATATTTAGCTGTATAGACATCTTTTGTCAACATATTCATATTTTCATTCTCTTTTTCTACAACCCTATATCTTGCAAAATATATGGAGCACTTTTTGGATTAACTACTATGCTACAGCAGTTGAATATATATATATATATATATATATATATATTTATTTGCTGAATTTTTTAAATATAAAAGTTTTCATAAGCAACTACCCAGGTTTCAGGTTATTTCACCATCGTCAGGTTGCTAAATCTCCTGGTGTTTCTTTGAAAAGATTTTGTGTTGTTATATTTATGGATCGCAAATTACGTCGTATTTTGTTATGAACTTATATTTTAAAATTAAAATCTCTCTTTATATATATATATATATATATATATCTTAGAAAGGAAGGAAGAACTCAACACCGTAATTCCATAATAAATTTATTTCGACCAAAATTGGGGCCTATATAAATCTAAGTTGATTTAATATAGCTCCCCAAAATCCCAGTCTCATCAGATGGAAGATCAAGGTAATTTGAATTGCATAACTAAAAAATTTTACTTCTAAAAAAAAAATAGATAAATAAATAAATTTTTTTTAAACATTTTAGACTGTCACCATGGTGACAGGAAGTCAAATGAGAAAAAAGGATACTCTTCAAGGTCTGGTTTCTTAGGGAGATGGTAGTCAGACAAAATTAAACTATGAATTAAACTATTGAATGAGTCTGAAATAAAAAATATTAATAGTAGAGGTAAAATTAAGGGTCTACCATGGTTTCAATAATGATTTCATCAGGACCCTACCCTACATTTAATTTTTTTTATTATTACTATGTTTTTAATATATTGAGCACTTTTGGATTATTTACTGATGCCACTGCAATGGAAATGTTAAAGCGACAATTGGATACTATATATATATATATATATAGTCATCCACAGACACGTGTTTCAACTTATCAAGTTTCCTTAGTGTGGCTAGACATTTGTAAGCTACCTACAGCCAGGATTGAAATCCAATCGGTTCAGCATCAGTCAGACACCTTAACCACTAGGCTATGGTCACTTACAGAATGCGAAGTGGATTTTAACTGTTTTTAATACACACATCCCTATGTATATATATATATATATATA
>CM042177.1:42678790-42743790 GCA_023376005.1 Doryteuthis pealeii
AGTTATCTCTAGACTGCAGGTTCAATCCTGGTCAGGGGCAGCAGTAACATAGAATAATAATTAAGACAGCTTAACACTTGTACCACAGCTATGGTTAGCGGAATAAGAACAGGACACCCCCAAAGACTGAATAAAGGGTTAGGTTCAAAGATCCGTGATGGCTCCCAATTATGACAAGAAGGTTCCTGAGTCCAAGAACGTATACCTGTAGAAGGCCGGAGGGCACATTGGCCGAAACGTTGTACAGATAACAATGAAGACGAGGACAATAATCCAAATATTAAAATAAAACTAGTTTTTATTTAATCAGAAAAGAAATGAAGATATGTTAATTTTTTCACATATACTAACAACAACAACATGAAATAACTAATTTAAAAAAAATTAAGATCAAAAACTATTTTAGTATAAAAATGTGTCTTTGACTTGATATAAATTCTAATGTCTGTTAATTTTGTTTACTAAGAACTTGTGAAAAGGAAAATTCTGTTCCTTTCAAAACTGATCTGGGCTGGGGTGCCTATTGGTGACTTGTCCATATTTCTTTTTAATTTCTAGTATTATTATTTTCTCTGATTGCTTCTGCATTAATATTTTTAATTTACGATATCGTTCTCCGAAACGTTTTTTGCACCAGGCTGTTATTATTATTGTTATTATTTCCAATATTAATTTAAACACTTTTATTCTGATTAGTGTTTTTAGCTTTTTCTTTCTTGATGACACTGGCTTGGTTAATTTTTTTATTATTATTATTATTTGTTTAATTGTGTCAATTAAAACATCATCATAATTATTATCATCAAGTAAATTTAATTAGTAATATTAATATTAATTAACAGGATTTATTATTATAATTACATCATCATCATCATCATTATTATCATTTTTATCAATTGATATAATAGATAATCCATATCCCAGTTTAAATGAATTGTTTAGTCCACATGCCATGGATGCTGCTACAAGCCACGTTTAATTATTATATCCAATATTAATTTAAACACTTTTATTCTGATTAGTGTTTTTAGCTTTTTCTTTCTTGATAACACTGGCTTGGTTATTATTATTATTATTATTATTATTATTATTATTTGTGTAATTGTGTCAATTAAAACATCATCATAATTATTATCATCAAGTAAATTTAATATTAATTAACAGGATTTATTATTAATAATTACATCATCATCATCATCATTATTATTATATTCATTTTATCAATTGATATAATACATAATCCATATCCCAGTTTACATTAATTATTTAGTCCATGGATGCTACTACAAGCCACATTTGATTGTTAGTTCCAATATCAATTTAAATACTATTATTATTCTGATTTCTTTCTTGTCAACACTGGCTTGGTTATTTAAAAAAAAATTTTCTTTTGTTTAATGGAGTCAATTACAGTGGCTTTATAATTACAATTAATTGGAATTATCAATCATCATAATTATTATCACCAAGTAAATTAGTAATATTAATATTAACAGAATTTATTATTGATAATTAGATCATAATAATCCTCATTATTATTATTATTATCATATTCATATTCATCTTTATGCATTGATATAATGTATAATCCATATCCCAGTATTTATTCCACATGCCAGGGATGCTGCAACAAGCCACATTTGATTATTATTATTATTTCAAATATTAATTGAAACACTATTATTATTCTGATTACTTTAAATAGTATTTTCAGCTTTTTTCTTCTTGTCAACACTGGCTTAGTTACTTTTTAATCATTATTATCATTATCATTATTATTATTACTATTATTATTATCATTATTATCTTTTGTTTATAGGAGCATTTTATTATTTGTATCAATTACAGTGGCTTTATAATTAACTTTAATTAGTGGTATTATCAATATTTTCATCATCATCATCTCAGTTATTATCAAATAAATTTAATTAGTAATATCATTAATATTAATTAACAGAAGTTATTATTAATAATTACATCATCATTATAATTATTATTATTATCTTCATCAATTGATATAATGCATAAACCATGTCCCAATGTTTAGTCCACATGCTGTGTATGCTGCTACAAGCCACATTTGATTTTTACTATTTTTATTATTATTTCCAATATCAATTTAAATAGTATTTTTTAGCTTTTTCTTTCTTGTCGACACTGGCTTAGTTACTTTTTTATCATTATTATTATTTCAAATATTAACTTAATTTGATAACTAATAATTACATCATCATTATTATTATTATCATTATTATTATATTCATCAATTGATATAATACATAAACCATGCCCCAGTGTTTAGTTCATGTGCCGTGTATGCTGCTACAAACCACATTTGATTATTAATACCATTATTATTATCATCATCATCATCTTTTGTTTTCCAAGTTATTCATATTAATAATAGTGGTTTTATAATTAATTTTAACCAGAGGGTTTTATCATAAATAATTATATCATTATTATTATTATTATTATTATTATTTCCAATATTAATTAAATTTTGATTACTAAAATTACATCTTCATTATTACTATTATCTTCATCAATTGATATAATACTTAAACCATGTCCCAATGTTTAGTCCACGTGCCGTGGATGCTGCTACAAGCCACATTTGATTATCATTATTATCGTCATCTTTTGTTTCTCATGTTATTTGTATTAATTACCGTGGTTTTATAATTTTAATCAGGGTGTTATTAGTAATTACATCATCATCATCGAGTGAATTTAATTAGTAATAATATTAATATTAATTAAAATATCATTATTATTATTATTTCCAATATTAATTTAATTTGATCACTAATAATTACATCATTATTATTACTATTATTATTATCATCTTAAACAATTGATATAATATATAAACCATGTCCCAGTGTTTAGTCCACGTGCCATGAATGCTGCTACAACCCACATTTGATTATTATTATCATTATTATTAGTAGTAGTAGTAGTATCATTTTTTATTTCTCAAGTTATTCACATTAATTACAATTATAATTAATTATAATCAGTGGGTTATTAGTCCACGTGCCATGTATGCTGCTACAAGCCACATTTGATTATTATTATCATCATCATCATCATTATTATTATTAGTAGTAGTAGTAGTATCATTTTTTATTTCTCAAGTTATTCACATTAATTACAATTATAATTAATTATAATCAGTGGGTTATTAGTCCACGTGCCATGTATGCTGCTACAAGCCACATTTGATTATTATTATCATCATCATCATTATTATTATTAGTAGTAGTAGTATCATTTTTTATTTCTCAAGTTATTCACATTAATTACAATTATAATTAATTATAATCAGTGGGTTATTAGTCCACGTGCCATGTATGCTGCTACAAGCCACATTTGATTATTATCATCATCATTATTATTATTATTATTAGTAGTAGTAGTATCATTTTTTGTTTTGCAAGTTATTCGTATTACAATCATGATTATAAATGATTTTAATCAGAGGGTTATTAGTAGTTACTTATTATTTCCAATATTAATTAAATTTGATTACTAATAATTAAATTATTATTATTATTATTATTATCATCCATTGATATAATACATAAACCATGACCCAGTGTTTAGTCCACATGCCGTGTATGCTGCTACAAGCCACATTTGATTATTATTATTATCATTATTATTATTAGTAGTAGTATCATTTTTTTATTTCTCAAATTATTCGCATTCATTACAATTATAATTAATTTTAATCAGAAGGTTATTAGTAATTATATCATCATTATTATCATCGAGTGAATTTAATTAATAATATCATTAATATTAAAGGAAATTATTGTAAAAAATAATTATTATTATTATTATTATTATTTCCATATCCAATATTGATTTAAACATTTAAGATTATTCTGATTAATTTCAATAGTGTTTTTAGATTTTTCTTACTTGTTAATATTGGCTTGGTTATTATTATTATTATTATTATCTTCATCAATTAATATAATGTATAATCTATATCCCAGAGTTAAATCCACATGCCAGGGATGCTGCTACAAGCCACATTTCATTACAGCCAATAATTACAGTAACTATAAGTAATTTTAATTAGTAGTATTATTAATATTAACTAAAGAAACTTATTAATAATAATTGCATTGTCATCATCATTATTAATATCATCATCATTTCAAATTATGCGTCCCAGTGTTTTGCATATTACATATGTAATTTATTTTTAATACATTTTAAACAATTAAATGCGACCAAAAACTATTTTTTTAAGTCTAAGAAATTAAAATAAGTCAATGAGAGTGATGTCCCTTTTTTTGTTTTTGTTTGGGAAGAAACAGGAAGTGAATGGTCTGTCATTATCGAATTGCCGTAATGAAACCCTTATTTTGCCAAATTGTTCAAATCACTAGGACTGCATGTTTTAACATGAAAATATCATAAAATGTCTATTTAGTAACAATTAAGGGTAATAAAGGACTATTTGCTCATAAATTCCTACCCTAAAATAAACTGAACCCTCATTTTATTTCCGTGTTTTTGCAATAAATGTTTTATTTTTTTTGCACCCGTTATTTTACAATACTGAATATATTTTCTTTATTTATTTTAATATTCACTTCAATGTGTATATTCTAAAAGTTTTTATTTTGTGAGAATGGTTAGTTTTAAAGTGGGGGCTCGTTTTTACACTTCAACTTTTTACTCGTAAATTCCTACTGTAAAACATGATTCAAAGTTATATTTACTTGAATACAAGACTCCGACGAAGGTTGACAGACAAAACATTTAATATGGTACAGCACAAGATACAAAATACATAGGTAAAACAAAGTTACATGTAGAAAGATAAAGACACATTCATGAATGGTACAAGATATACATAAAGGCCACAGACATGAGACTAGGGATAGTCCATGCTGTAAATAACTTACAGTAATGTAAGGGGGGCCAAAAGCCCCAAACGAGAAGGGGTAGACTGTGTCTACCCCATGTGTCTCGTAGTTACTGGAACAGGACAAAAGAGAGAGAGAGAAGCGTTTGAACCAGCCGCTTAAATATAAAACGGCCCCCTAGAGGGCACCAGCAAACTAAACGGGCAGACAACTCTCCCAGGCAAATACGAAACTAACGCTACACTACCATAAAATGCCCAAGCCTAATTTTATGGCAGGAATTTACGAGTAAAAAGTTGAATATTACTTTTTGTTGTTATTATTTCTTTTCTTTTTGGCTTTGGTGCTCTAAAATAAAAACGTCAGATTTTAATCATCGTCGACGAAAAAACAAAATTACGGTCATAAAAGGAGGATCCAATTTATGGCTAAATTGTAAAACGAACCCCCACTTTAAAACTAAACATTCTCACAAAATAAAAACTTTTAGAATATACACATTGAAATGAATATTAAAATAAAGAAAGAAAATATATTTAGTATTGTAAAATAACAGGTGCAAGAAAAATAAAACATTTATTGCAAAAACATGGACATAAAATGAGGGTTCAGTTTATTTTATGGTAGGAATTTACGAGCAAATAGTCCTTTATTACCCAATTAAGTCCATTGTAAATAATGCGCAATTACATTTTTTTGGTAGGAATTTAGTCACTTAAAGTTCAAGATTACCAATTTCGCTGATTGATATCTTAGTCATAATTCTCCCGTGTCTTTCAACCCCAGCATGCATAATCCACATCCCAATGTTTAGTACCCAGTGCCATGGATGCTGCTACAAGCCACATTTAATTACAGCTAATAATATCAGTTTATTATTAATTTTAAGTAGTAGTGTTATTAATATTAATTAAAGGAAGTTATTATTAATAATTACATTGTCATCATCATCATCATCAGTTAATATTATGCATAATCTATATCATAGTGTTTAGTCCTCGTCCAATTTCCCCATGCCCTGGATGCTGCTTCAAGCCACATTTAATAACAGCCAATAATGACTGCTACTTTATTAGTAGTTTTGATTAGTATTATTAATTTTAGGAATTTAGTTAAAGGAAATTATTATTAATAATTACATTATTATTATTATTATTATTATTTTTATTCCATTAGAGTTTTTCACACCCACTTTAGCCAGTGGTTCACTGGAGGCTGAGTGACAGCAAGTCTCCTCAGGTCTCTTCAAGAGATCCAACTTGCAACACAACTGAATACTGATCACTTTATGATGACTTTCAACAATTAACCGACCATCGCAGCTTCCCTCTCCCCCCCTCCCCGTCCCCTGAATCAATCTGACTAACGAGACATCAATTACAAAGAACGACGGTTATTTTAAGAAATCTCACCCCCCCCACACACACACTCCTCCCACCTTTTTATTTAAACTCATTTAAATTCATTTAAATAACGACCTGAGATAAAAAAGAAAATGAATAAAAATAAAATTAAAAAGATATTTAAATTAAGTATCACTCAAAAAACAACATTTGTGTGTGTCGGGGTAGGGGTTTGTGGGAGGGTGGGGTGGGGGTCAATTAACTTTTTTTTCTTTTGTTCTTTTTCCGCCCCCCCCCACCTTTTCTAAAAATCAATTTTAAAGTCATCAATATCAGCTGTATCTAATAGGTTTGGTTTGGTTTGGTTTTACGGCATATCAACCTCAGTGGGTCATTTAATGCCGACAAAGTTTTTAAATAAATCAATTCTTAATGGAGACTCAATTTTTTTTATAAACACATTTTACTATTTAACCCATAGATAGGACCCTAACAGGTACTACCACTAAGTCAGAGTGGACCTGTGAACAATGGTGATGAAGGGGTACTCCACATTCCCCAGAACCATATGATAGAGTTTGTCATACCCAGGACATGAAGACCCTCAGCCATCACCTTCTAGCACATATATGATAAAAAGGGTTGGGGCAATCATATAGATGCTAGGGCTTGACATGACCAGCCGATTGATCGAAGGGAGCCTCTCTGACCGCCTGTTTAGCCTAAGTAAGGGCCCAAGTGGAGTGTTGCATGTCATGGACTGCCATCCACCAGGGTTCCATCCTTAAGCATCATGGGTCATCACTCACGGCCAACAGGTGGCCCCATTGGGGGAGTCTTACCCCTCTGCAGAGGTGCAGTCGGTAGGGAGGGTATCTAATAGGATTATCAGATTTTCATTTTTTTTTAAATTTGTTTTAATTTTTTTTTTTTTGTTTAAATTTTTTGTTTCCATTTTTTTTTTAAATTTTATTTATACTAACAAAAATAAGCATTCCCTGGGCCCAAGTACTTAAGTTTTAATGTAATAAAATATTATATTGAATTATAAAGACCAACAAAACTAAATAAGAATGGATATAAAATATATTATACTAATTTTAATGTTATTTTAATTGATTTCTATATAAAATTATAGTTAGGATTCCTTTTAATATCAGCAGTATCTAATAGATTTTAATTTTTTTTTCTAATTTTTATTCAAGATTCAGTACCAAAATAGGAATATGTAGCAATCCAAAAATAGTCATATAGTAGTCCAAAATAGGAATTTATAGCAGTCCAATAAAATAAATATGTAGCAGTCCAATAAAATAAATATGTAGCAGTCCAAAAATTGGAATATATAGCAGTCCAATAATAGGAATATGTAGTAGTTAAAGAATACGAATGTGTAGCAATCCCAAAATACAAATGTGTAGTAGTCTAAAACTATGAATATATAGTAGTCCAAAAACACGAATACTTAGCAGGCCAAAAATATAGATACATAGTAGTCCAAAAATACATACACCTCTGCATAGGATTTTATATGGTAACTTTATTTTTAAACTGAATTTTTTATTTATTAAACTTATTAAACTTTTTTAAACAATTGTTTATCCTCCTTTGTAGGCATGAAAAACACGAAAAAAGTTTTTAAGAATGTTGCCCCTAAAAACAAAACTCTTAAATAACTATACATAAAAAAAAATTGAATTTGAATTGTACAAGAACATGATTCCCTAACCTCTAGGCATCAAATAACCCCAGTTGGGTTGACATGCCTTTAAATTAATAAATCATTGAATTAAGTAGATGAAGGAAAATACTAGTTAAAATTATTTTCCATGAAATATTGTCTCCGGTGTTTTTCCATGAGACATTAGACTATTCTTTGATGTTTTCTATAAAACATAATCTTCAATGTGACATTGTCTCAAAATGTTTTCTCTAAAACATTGTCTCTAGTGTTTTCCATGAAAATTGTGTTAAGTATTTTCCATAAAATATAATCTCCAATGTCTTCCATGAGATATAGTTTCAAGTGTTTTCCATGAAATAGTCTCAAGTGTTTTTCCTAAAAGTCTCCAATGTTTTCCATGTCTCTCTCTGTTTATTCATGATTGGTCTTGTGGACTCTTCAATAAAACAATCTCCAATGTTTTCAATGAAACAGTCATAAGTATTTTTTCATGAAAATTGTATCAAGTCTTTTCCATAAAACACCCTCCATAAAACATTCTCAGATTGTCTCCATGAAAACTAATTTCTGATGTTTTCCATGAGACATTGTCTCAAACGTTTTCCATAAAACATTGTTTAAAATATTTTCCATAATACATCAGCCTAAATAAGAATAAAACATTGTCTCCCTGAAACATTGTTCCAGATGTTTTCGATGAGACATTGTCTCAATGTTTTCTCTAAAACATTGTCTCTAGTGTTTTCCATGAAAATTGTGTTTTTCCATAAAAAATAATCTCCAATGTTTTCCATGAGACATTGTCTCAAATGTTTTCAATGAAACAGTCACAAGTGTTTTTCATAAAAACTGTATCAAGTGTTTTCCATAAAACACTCTCTCAGATTGTCTCCAATGGTTTTTCCATGAAAACTAATTTCTGATGTTTTCCATGAGACATTGTCTCAAACGTTTTCCTTAAAACATCATCCTAATATAAAATAAAACATTGTTCCAGGTGTTTTCCATGAGACATTGTCTCAAATATTTTAATGAAACAATCTCCAATGTTTTCTATAAAACAATCAAAAATGGTTTCCATGAAACATTGTCTCAAGTGTTTTCCATAAAACATCATCCTAAATGAGAATAAAACATTGTCTCTAATGTTTTTCCTGAAACATTGTTCCAGATGTTTTCCATGAGACATTGTCATGAAACATAATCTCAAATGTTTTCCATAAAAAATTGTCTCAAATGGTTTCCCTAAAATCTCAAATGGTTTCCCTGAAACATTGTCTCAAGTGTTTTCCACGAAACATTGGATATTTACCCTGATATTTATAGACAGATATTTCTGTTCAAAAATCCAGACATTTTTATTACTTGAACATCATTCCATTTTCTTTACCGAACGCCACGGATCACCTTCCTCCTCATCCTTCTCGTCAATTTTTATTCTGTCTGCAGACGAAGAAGACGCCACAAACCAAATTTTCTAAGATCGGTGTAAACGCTCAAAGACGATTGCGGTTCGTGTTGACAGGTTCGTGTTCGAGGTGTGCGACCGAAATGTCCGAGGAGTAGAATTTAAATCCGGTGACGGACGAGAATAGTTTGCGGATCGATCATCCGGGGATCAGTCATGAATAAACATCGTTTGGTTAGAGAGACGTAAAAGATACAAGGATGTTGAGGCTGTTTAAGTGACTGTTCGTTAGTTACAAGAATTAGATGACAAACCCGAACAAGACAAAGGTTTAAAAAAAAAATTCCAGCTAGATCACTGGACTAAAAACAGTAAGGTCTAATTGTTAATATCTGGTGTCTGGGCACATGGACTATTTGGACTATTATCCTCATCTTGATAGTTATAGTCACAATGTTTTGGCCATTTCTGAGATGAGGAATTATCATTATTATACACAGATCTACTTGGACTAGTATCCTCATCTTGATTGTTATAGTCACAATGGTTTAGTTTAGTTTCTTTGTTTAATGGCATATCAACCTTTATGGGTATTTAATACCAACAGAATCCTTGTAGTAGAACAGTAGTGGTACTATTTAACCCATAGCTGGGGGATAAGGGGATTCATACCTTTCCCAAGAGTACACAGTGTTTTGACCATTTCTGAGATGAGGTATTGTCATTATTATACACTGATTTGGTTAGATTTAGTTGATATCTGGGGTCTGGGCTATTGGGACTAGTATCCTCATCTTGATTGTTATAGTCACAATATTTTGGCCATTTCTCAGATGAGGAATTATCATTATTATACATAGATCTACTTGGACTAGTATCCTCATCTTGATTGTTATAGTCACAATGTTTTGGCTATTTCTCAGATGAGGAATTATCATTATTATACATAGATCTACTTGGACTAGTATTCTCATCTTGATTGTTATAGTCACAATGGTTTAGTTTAGTTTCTTTGTTTAATGGCATATCAACCTTCATGGGTATTTAATGCCAATGGAATCCTTGTAGAAGAACAGTAGTGGTACTATTTAACCCATAGCTGGGGGATAAGAAGGCCCATACCTTTCCAAAGAGTACACAATATTTTGGCCATTTCTGAGATGAGGAATTAACATTATTATACATAGATCTACTTGGACTAGTATCCTCATCTTGATTGTTATAGTCACAATGTGGAAGGTTATAAAGTTCTGTTTGATTTTACAGCATGTCAACCTTTGTTGAGTTATTTTATGCCAAATAAATTTTCTTTGACCCATTCTTGTTGGGTATTCAAAATAACACATAGATGGGACCCCAATAGATACTGTGTCAGAGTGGACCTGGGAGTAATGGAAATGAAGGGGTACTCCACAATCCCCAGAGCTCCAAAATTGGAAACTCCAGAATCAGAATTTCACCATTTGAGTTTAACGTCATACCCAGAACACTAAGACTCTCAACCACCACCTTCTTGCACATGTATGATATAAAAACAAGGTTGGGGGCTTGCCATAAGGGCAATATGGTTGGGACAATCATATAGGTGCTAGGGCTTGATGGGACCAGCTGATTGATCAGAGGGGGCCTTTCCGACCATATATCAAGGCCAAAGTAAGGGACAAAGTGGAGTGTTGCATATCATAGACTGTTCAGCTATTAGGATTCCGTCCTTAAGCATCATGGGTCACCACTCATGGCCAACCTGTAGAGGTGCAGTCGGGGTATTCTACTGCCCTAAGACTAAGACACTCAGCAACTGCCTTCTAGCGCATGTTTGATAAAAAAAAAGGTTGGGGGCTTGCCATAAGGGCAATAGGGTTGAGACAATCATATAGGTGCTAGGGCTTGATAGGACAAGCCGATTGATCAGAGAGGACCATTCCAGCCTTACATCAAGGCCAAAGTAAGAGGCAAAGTGGAGTTGTATGTCATGGACTGCTCAACCACCAGGATTCTGTCCTCAAGCATCACAGGTTGCCACCCATGGCCAACAAGTGACACCTGAGACCTTAGGGTTCCTATGTCAGGATTGGGGTGATTATGAGTTGATAGGAAAAATAATAGTTTTATACTGATCTCATCTTCTGTGCTATGTGGAGAGGTTTGAATCCAGTTGCTAGGCTGTCATTGAAGTGACTGACAATTTCTTGATGTCTGGAGTCTGGAAACCAACTTGGAGTGCTGGTGGACAACTTGCCTTGTGCCATTTAGAGTTTTTAGTTATAACACAAGGCTACTTCTTTTTCTCATGAGACTTTTATTTTCACCTAAGTCATATTGCCCTAAGTGAGGGACACGTCTGACTCCATCAATACATCATTCCAAACTCGCTCCACACTCTCACTTTAACTCTTCAACACTTTGCCACATGACGTCTCTTGACCAGTAGAAAAATGCCTTGTGACGTTTTGCTGACTCATCCTAAAAACTTTCCATGCTAATCTACACATAACTATTACATTCCTGGCCTCCCCACTCTCTCACTCTCTCATTTTACAGATCGACCAATAGACAGAAAGCTATTCAGACAGATAGATACCAGCCCAATAAGAAAAACTATGTTGTGCTGACTCATTCATAAATATGTCTAAAAACTTTCCATGCTAATTTACACGTAACTATTACATTCCTGGCCTCCTCTCTCTATTGTTACAACAGTTTGAAATTATTGTATGCAACAATTTCAATTTTTCCAAACTCGGACAACTGCTTATTCACCATTAGCAAATGACTAATCACAAATTAGGAAATCAGATTACAGGAAAAAAAATTCTAAGAAATTTTCTATCATTTTAGGAAAATTAACGTTTCACTACCAACTTTGACTATAATAATAAAGGAAAATAATCACTTCCTAGGTGTGTTTCAGCGATTCAAGTTTAATTTGAATTTCTGGCACTAATAAAAAATAAAATAAAAAGATAGTGGGACCCGTAAATTTACCACAGTCTGATAATTTAATTCTTACAATGTTTGATATGTTTACTTAAAAAAAAAAAAAAGAGCTATTGCAATATGCTTCAATATGTAAAAAAAATATAATAATCTTCATTTAACTTTAACTCTTTTTTTTTTCTTTCTTTCTTTCCTTCTTTTCATCATGCCAGGACCTGTGTATATATCACAGTATGATAATTTGAGTATTACAACATTTGATATGTTTACTTAAGAGCTATTGCTAAATAGTTCAATATGTAAAAAGTATAATAATTTTGACTAGCAGGACCTGTGGATATACCACAGTATGATAATTTGATTATAACAACATTTGATATGTTTACTAAAGAGCTATTGCTAAATAGTTCAATATGTAAAAAGTATAATAATTTTGACTATCAGGACCTGTGGATTTACCACAGTATGATAACTTGATTATGACAATGTTTGATATGTCTACTTAAGAGCTATTGCTAATTAGTTCAATATGTATGAAGTATAATAATCTTGATTTAACCCTCTCTCACTCTTTCTTAAAAGGGGGGTTTTAGAATATTTATATCAATTTGCCGATAAAAATGGGAGGGGGCATTTAAAATATCTACATTAATTTGCTGACAAAAAAAGGAAAATAGTCACTTCCTAGGTGCGTCTCAGTGATTCAAGTTTAATTAAGAATTGTGGCACTAATTAAAAAAAATACTGGGACCTATAAATCTACCACAGTCTGATTATTTAATTATTACATTTGATATTTTTTATTTAAGAGCTATTGCGAAATAATTCAATATGTAAAAAGTATCATAATTTTGACTAGCAGGACCTATGGATATACCACAGTATGATAGTTTAATTATTGCAATGTTTAATATGTTTACTTAAGAGTTATTGCTAAATAGTTCAATATGTAAAAAGTTTAATAATCTTGATTTAACTCTCTTTACTAGCAGGACCTGTGGATATACCACAGTCTAATAATTTAATTATTACGTTTGATATGTTTACTTAAAATTATTACCAAATAGTTCAATATGTAAAAAGTATAATAATCTTTTCTAGCAAGATATGTTTACTTAAGAGCTATTGCTAAGAGTTCAATATGTAAAAAGTATTGCAAAATACTATTTGTCTGTATTTTTGAAACTAGGCTTGATGTGAATAATTTTGATGTTTCGGACCGTTGTTCTCATCTTTTTATTGTGATATGTATTAATACAACGTTTCGGCTGCTGTATCCTCCGGCTTTCCTCAGGTGTTCAATGTATATCCAAGCATGGTAATGAGCCAACCTGGGAAATAATTTTTAATAGTTTGACTGTTTTACACCTCGAGTTGTATAAACTTCTTTTCTTTTTTTTTTTTTTTAAATGATCGAGATTCTTCTCGTGTCACATCTCAGAATGATAGGCGTGCAAAAAGTCATTATTTGAATGAGATCTTCAAAAGTTCTTGACACCGACTGTACCTCTGCAGAGGGGTAAGACACCCCCCCCCATGGGGCCACCTGTTGGCCGTGGGTGGCAACCCGTGATGCTTAAAGATAGAACCCAGGTGGATGAGCAGTTCATGACTTACAATACTCCACTTTGGCCCTATCTTGGGCTAGACGGGCGGTCAGAGAGGCCCCCTCCGATCAATCGGCTGGTCACGTCAAGCCCTAGCACCTATATGATTTTCCCAACCCTATTGCCCTTATGGCAAACCCCAACCCCTTTTTATCATATGGGTGCTAGAAGGCGGTAGCTGCGGATCTAGATGTCCTGGGAATGACATTAAACTCTATCTGATGGTGAGGTTCCAGTTTTTAATGTGGAGCACCCCTTCATCACCATTGCTCCCTGGTCCACTCTGACCCGGAGTGGTAGTACCTGTTAGGGTCCCATCTATGGGTTAAATAGAAAAACGTATTTATAAAAAAATTGTATTATCCATTAAGAATTGATTTATTTCAAAACTTTATCGGCATTAAATGACCCACTGAGGTTGATATGCCATAAAACAAACAAAACCAAACCAAACCAAAAGTTCTTGAATGACTATTTGATCAACAGTCAAACTATTAAAAATGATTTCCGAGATTGGAGGTTTGGGGAATGTGGAGCACCCCTTCATCACCATTGCTCCCTGGTCCACTCTGACCTGGAGTGGTAGTACCTGTTAGGGTCCCATCTATGGGTTAAATAGAAAAACGTATTTATAAAAAAATTGTATTATCCATTAAGAATTGATTTATTTCAAAACTTTATCGGCATTAAATGACCCACTGAGGTTGATATGCCGTAAAACAAAACAAAACCAAATCAAAAGTTCTTGAATGACTATTTGATCAACAGTCAAACTATTAAAAATGATTTCCGAGATTGGGTCATTAAAATAGCATTAAAATAGCATTAAAATTATACTTAAAAATTAAAATAGCATTAAAATTAAAATAGCATTAAAATTAAAATAGCATTAAAATTATACTTAAAAATTAAAATAGCATTAAAATTAAAATAGCATTAAAATAGCATTAAAATTATACTTAAAAATTAAAATAGCATTAAAATTAAAATAGCATTAAAATAGCATTAAAATTATACTTAAAAATTAAAATAGCATTAAAATAGCATTAAAATTATACTTAAAAATTAAAATAGCATTAAAATTAAAATAGCATTAAAATAGCATTAAAATTATACTTAAAAATTAAAATAGCATTAAAATTCTACTTAAAAATGTGGCTCAGATACACAGGGAACACCTGAAAAAAACTGGAGGATACAGCGGTGGAAATAAAGATGAGGACAACAGTCTGAAACATCAAAATTTTCACAAAATAGGTAAAAAAGTATAATAATCCCTGGCGAAATTATTTCTTTCTTTTCTCTTTCTCTTTTTTTCCTATTGTGTAAAAAGTATAATAATCTTGATTTAACTTTCTCTTTCTCTCCCCATTCCTCTGAAGCAGACGATACGCATCCGATTGGCATTATCGATTCTGTGCTCTCCTTCTCTGTTTCTCTTTTTTTTTTGTTTCTTATCATATTTTGTTTCTTTTTCATTCTGATGTGTAGCATGTTCTTTTTCTTCCCTTTCTTTTGTCACAATCAAAACCAAATGTTCCATTATTTATCAGAGGTGATAACAGGGTGTAACATTTGAACACATCAATTCATTTATCTGAATTTTTGAGATGAGGCTTGATAATTAGTATCATTTGGATTATTCGGACTATTGTCCTCATCTTCATTGTTATCTGTACAATGTTTCGGCCAATGTGCCCGCCGACCTTCTTCAGTTCCCAATTATGACAATAAGGTTCCAGAGTCCAATCTTCTTCAGGTATTTCTTGTTGGACTCGGGAATCTTCTCAAACTCGGGAACCTTATTGTCGTAATTGGGACCTGATGAAGGCCAGAGGGGACATCGGCCGAAACATTGTTCAGATAATGAAGATGAGGACAATAGTCCAAATAATCCAAATGAATTCATGTCTTATACATTCTTCTTTTTCTCTTTCATTTCATTGAAACAGACAATACGATGGATTAGCATTATGTGTTAACACTCTCTCTCTCTCTTCCTCTCTCTATCTCCCCCTGTCTCTTTATATTTCCTCTCTCTCTCTCTCTCTTTCACCCTTCTGTATTTATCTTTACTCCTCTCTCTAACTATTTGCACCTCCCATCTCTCTCTCTATAATTCCCTTCCCCCTCTCTATCTTTCCCCCTCCCTATCTTTCCTTCCTTTCATTTTATTGAAACAGACGATAGGATGGATTAGCATTATGTGTTCACTCTCTCTCTCTTTCCACCCTTCTCTTTCTTTATCTTTCCTCTTCTCTCTCTCTCTCTGTATTCATCTTCCTCCCCCCTTTAATTATCTTGCACCTCCACATCTTTCCCTCTCCCATTCTATCTTCTTTCACCCTCTCCCTATCTTCACTCCCCTTTCTTTTTTCCTTCTTTCCTTCCATCCCATTGAAACAGACGATACAATGGATTAGCATTATGCATTCACCCTCTTTCTCTCTTTCCCCCTTCTCTTTCTCTATAATTCATCCTCTCTCTATCTCACTTTCTGTATTTATATATATATATATAAGCATCAACAACACCGACAGGAATCTAAAATAAATGGAATCTTTGTCTGGAAGAAAAATAGCAATAATAAATTTCAAAAACTGGAAGAAATTATTAAACACAAGAAATGAAATCATATTCAAATGTAAACATGCTTCTAAAACAACAAAAAATTATTTTCACAAATATATAAAATAGTATATATAATACACACACATATATATAGATTCATCAGATATGTATATAGATATGCACATATACCCTCCCCTCTCTCTCTCTCTCTCTCTCTATATATATATATATGGAATTTTGTTACTTCTGTTTAAATGATTTCTTTCTATAAAATTTTTGTCAAAAATAAATGTCGAAGAAAAATAGCAATAATAAAATTCAAAAACCGGAAGAGACTATTGAACAAAAGAAATGAAATCATATTCAAATGTAAACATGCTTCTAAATAACCAAAAATTATTTCCCCAAATATATAATATAGATATAATATATAATACACACATATATAGATTCATCATTATATATATATATATGCACATATACCTTCTCTCTCTCTTTCTCCATATATGGAATTGTTGTTACTTCTGTAAATAATGGTTTTATTTCTTTCTATAAATTTATAAAACCCTAATAAAAACACTAGTAAACAAAATAAATTAAATCATATTCAAATGTAAACATGCTTATAAAACAACCAAATATATAAATAGATATAATATATAATACACACATATATAGATTCATCAGATATATATATATATATATATATATATATATATATATATATATATATATATGCACATATACATTTTCTCTCTCTCTCTCTCTCTCTCTCTCTCTCTCTCTCTCTCTCTCTCTCTCTCTTTATAGAATCAAATTTATGAAACCCTTCTCTTTCATTTTGTCAGTCTTAGAATTTCAACCCAAAAATTCTTCATGTATTATTTAATGAGATGTTTGTTTCTATAAAAAGATTTTTTTAGCAACAGTACATCATCATAAAACTTGAAATACCATATAAAGTAACAAAAAAATTTCAAAAGAAAATCCTTATCAATTAATAATAAATTTTTAAGAAATGAATAATACACTTTTGCATAAAATAACCCAATGATAAACCAAACATTTACATCAAAAAGGTCGACAACACTAACAGAATTAAAAAGATAAATGATATATATATATAGATTCAGAAGAAACTATTAAACAAAGGAAATGAAATCATATTTAAATGTAAACATCCTTCTAAAACAACCAAAAATTATTTCCTCAAACAGATAATATCTAATATTCACATATATTTATAGATTCATCAGATATATATATATATATATATATATATATATATACCTTCTCTCTCTCTTTTTTTCCCTTCTTCATATATGGAATTGTTGATAAACCTGTAAATAATGGTTTTATTTCTTTTTATAGAATCAAATTTATAAAACCCTAATATCTCTTTCATTTTTATCAGTCTTAGAATTTCAACCCAAAAATTCTTCATTGACACCCGTTCTATATTCTTGTCAAAGAGTTTTTAGCAACAGTACATCATCATCAAACCTGAAATTAGTTTATTCTTAAAAGTAACAAAAAATGTCAAAATTTGATTATAATTAGTAATCAATTTTTACGAAATTAATAATACACTTCGGCATGAAATAACCCAAGATAAACAACAATGATAAACCAAATCATAGTGAAATCTAATTTGAAAAGCGAAAAAAAAGGCTTAAATAAATTTATATCTGATAAATTCAAGGTTTTCATTTACATCAAAAAAGTCGACAACACTTACAGAATTAAAAAGATAAAAGATATATATAAATTCAGAAGAAACTATTAAACAAAGGAAATGAAATCATATTCAAATGTAAATATGCTTCTAAAACGACCAAAAATTATTTTCCCAAATATAGATATGATATATAATCTTCTACACATATATATAGATTTGCACATATACCCTCTCTCTCTCTTTTCATATATGGTATTGTTGTTACTTCTATAAATAATGGTTTTATTTCTTTCTATAGAACAAAATCTTACAGAATTAAAAAGATATATATATATATATATATATATATATATATAGATTCAGAAGAAACTATTAAACAAAGGAAATGAAATCATATTCAAATATAAACATGCTTCTAAAACGACCAAAAATTATTTTCCCAAATATAGATATGATATATAATCTTCTACACATATATATAGATTTGCACATATACCTTCTCTCTCTCTCTCTCTCTCTCTCTCTTTTCATATATGGTATTGTTGTTACTTCTATAAATAATGGTTTTATTTCTTTCTATAGAACAAAATCTCATCCTCTTCCATTTTTGTCTGTCTTGGAATTTCAACCAAAAAATTCTTCATTTCCAGTTCCTCGGAAATTGTCATGTTTGACTTTTTTTTTGGTCAATTTAATTCAGTGTCCCATTTTTTTTATTTTCTCTGCCCCCCTCTCACATGACTAATTTCGGATCGAAGACGAAAGTCCAGCATAGCCAGCATTGGTGCTACTTTGTAAGTATTGCATGTTCGTTCCTCTCGCTGTTCAGTGTTCAACCCAGGTTTTTACATAGTTGTCTCCCCCTTTTTTTGTCCTCCTCAAAAGTAAAAGTGAAAGTTGTTCTTTCATGGTCGTTTTGTTTCTGTCTACCCCACGCCCCAGGATCATTTCCTGTGTCCTCGTCTTTTTTGTGGTAGTTATTAACACAACGTTTCGGCTGCTGTATCCTCCAGCGTTCCCCAGGTGTTTCCTGCGTATCTGATTATAGCAAAGATCCAACCTGGAAAATCATTTTTAATAGCTTATGGGTAATTCCATGTCAAATCATCCGGATTTTTATATTTTCAACGCAAGATCAATATCCCGATGTGGCACTGCATCTATGACAAAGATTTTTTTCGACTATTATTTCATATCTATTGAACATTATTTGTACCAAAAAGATAGTTTGGTTTTTGCTCAGAACCGAAGCTACAACATTTTGTTAAAATTTCTCACTTTAATTTTTCTGAAATTTTGTCCATGTGTGTACTATCTTAAAGTTTAGACAATCCCCAAAAATTATAGCTTCCAATTCCAGAAATTGGCAGAGTTTATGTTGATTTTTAGCTCTCCAAATTTGGTGGGGTTGGCAAAAAATGGCAACTTTTTTGTAACCTATTTTTGTCTGTAAAATGAGTTACAGAGCTTCCCTACTCCTAAAATTTTGTTTATAAAAGCATTTTGACCCAAGCAATCCAAAAATGCAATCAAAAACGTCTTAAAGTCAACCAATTTTAAGTTATTGATGATTTCTGATTTTTTTCATAGCAAGATCAATATCCCGATGTGGCACTGCATCTATGACAAAAAATTTTTTCTATTATTATTTCACATATACATAGAAGATTATTTGTACCAAAAAGATAGTTTGATTTTTGAAAACTGAAGGGGGTGGGTGACATGCCCTGGAGGATTTGACATGGAATTACCCAGTTTATTTTTGACATGGCGACTTTTTGTAACCTATTTTTGTCTGTAAAATGAGTTTCTAGAGCTTCCTTACTTCTAAAGTTGACATGGAATTACCCAGTTTATTTTTTTTTTTAATTGATAGACGTGCAAATAAATATCGAAAAATAGTGACGTCTTTGGATTTTACGCCTCGTGTTGTACAGGAAATGCCAAAAAAATTTTTTTTCTAAATGATCATGATTCTTTTTTTTAAGACATATCCAATTGATAGATATGCAAAAAAAACAATGACGTCGTCTTAAAAAGGTTTTTTCGACGTCTATTTGATCAACTGTCAAGCTATTAAAAATGATTTCCCAGGTTGGATCATTAATATACTCGGATACACCTAACGAAGGCCAGAGGATATAATGGCAAAAATGTTATGTTGGATGAGGACAATAGTCTGAAGAATCAAAATTATCAACCTTCGTGGTCGTTTTGTTCTTTCCCGCCCCTCTCGCCCCCCCCCCCCCACAAGGATCGTTTCCCATGTCGTTCTTTGCTATTTTCTCTGTCCAAAAACAAACTTGGAAATTCATTTGTATCACTGGCTAACCATTTCACCGTGTTTCCCTATGCCCCCCTCCCACTCCCACAATTTCTTTTTTCTCTTTGGGTGATGGCCATCTTGAATTTGAAGTATGACCATCAAATGATATCATTGGTGGAGTCTCACCCCCTCACCCCCAACCCCCCAAAAAAAAAAAAAAAATTTATAAAGATAACCCTAACAAAAATTATTTTATTATCGCTTTTCTATTCTGAACAGCATCATTCCACACATAGCATGAAACGCTCTCCATGTGGCAATTATAGATTCAGCAGTTTAAAAAAGAATGTTTTAGAATGATAAAAGAAAAAGATTTCAAAATGACAATCGCCATTTTTTTATTACCTCCCTTTAATATTTTTGCACATACCTATGATATATCATATTTTATTGTACTTATTGATATGTCATATTAATTCAATATACTAATACTCTTGTTCCTTAATCTTCCGACTGTTATCATCTTGCAATACCCTCTGGTTAGAAATATAAATCCTGATTTCTGGTGTTGCTTAATCACCGAATTCTTATTGTTGTATACCCCTTATAGCATTGTACATTGGGTATATAAACAAAAGAGGAAACTCGGGTGATAGAGATACCAGAGAGACAGAGAGAGATAGACACAGAGATTGAGACTTACTTGTTACTGCATTTCATCGTTACTGCTTCTGCCAACTTCTTATCTGGCTGTCATCTTATCGTCTAGTCTTCCAACTGCTTCTTCTAAGGGCTAACTCTAGTCATTGTAATTAATTAACTCCAAGACTTTTATTTCTTGATCAAGATTTTATTTCTGCTTAGCCCATTCTTATTCGCCACGTGGATGAGATTCAACCTCAGCAGAGAGGTTGAAACTAAAATCTAAACTAACTAATCATGTGACACATGAGATTCGTGCCTTTGGGGTCAAGGGTCACCAACAGTCGCTTAGCCCATTCTTATTCGCCACGTGAGTGAGATCCAACCTCAGCAGAGAGGTTGAAACTAAAATCTAAACTAACTCATCATGTGACACACGAGATTTGCGCCTTTGGGGTCAAGGGTCACCAACAGTCCTGGTGATTTTCCACCCGTCCCTTTGGATTCTCGCTACAGGGTCTGTCAACAATTTATGCTACCACATAAATTATGTAACATCATTTCTCGTGAGTGTTGTCACCTCAGCTAAATAATGGACTATTCAGTTTTTATTATAAAGAAAGAAAAGACATACTTCACAGAAAAAATATAGAAAGAAATAAGAAAGAAAGAGAGTAGGGGAAAGATAGAGAGAGGGGGTGAGCGTGCAGAAACGATAACGCTAACCTTTTTCTATCGGACATAATGAAAAGATGAAAGAAAAAAATGAGTGTGAGAGAGAGTTAAATCAAGATTATTTATAATTAGGAAGATGAAGGATAATACAGGGGAAATTATTAATAAAAAGCAAGTAGAATTGACGGAGATACGACGAGGCTTTAAAGATCCTCTAATATTGCCCTTTTTAAGGCATTATCAATCTACCTATTTTCGTGAAAATTTAAGGTGTCGATTTTATTTGCTTTTCTGATAGATTTTGGTGCGTAGATTAAAATGGTACCGAAGAAATTGCATTCTGTTGAGAATTGACGGAGATATGAGGCTTCAAAGGGCAGTGATGTACAACAGGAACGAAGTGACTGTGAGAGAGGTGAAATTCGCCAGACTACTGTGTTTTGGGGAAAGAAGAACGAAGGCCAGAGGAACGCAGTTACTGTGAGAGCAGTTTTACTGAACGAAAGGGATTACTATTAATTGAACAGATTCCAGTTGAAAAACCTTATTATACATGAGTATCTCAATGTACTTTACAAGCATATAAAAGATAATAGTATAGCAATTTTTCTTTGTTTCCTTATACCACTTAGTGTATATGAGCTTTATTATATAAGTTGCTCACTTATACATCTTCATTTAAATTTAAGATTTAAAAGTTTTAATCTTCATAGTGTTTAATTGATAACACTCCATAAGATGATTTATTAAATCTTAAGTTGGATAGCAGAGGGTAGGTTTTTCTCTTTTTTTTTTTTAAATAACAGACAAATATTAAAGGGGCATTTTTAAGGGATCTTTGAAGCCTCATATCTCTGTCAATTTGCAACAGCATTATTAGTCTACCTATTTTCATGAAAATTTAAGGTATCGATTTTATTGGCTTTTCTGGTAGATTTCAATGTGTAGAATTCATGGATACCAAAGAAAGTGATCAATTCGAAGAATTACGGAGAATGAGCCCTTAAAAAAAAACCTTATAGTGCCTGAAAATGACCAATTTCATGAAAATTCAAGGTATCGATTTTATTGGCTATTTTGATAGATTTCGATGCATAGATTAACATGGTAAAAGAAAATTGAATTCTGTTGAGAATTGGCGGAGATATGAGGCTTCAAAGATCCCCTAAAAGTGCTTTTTTTTAAGGCATTATTAGTCTACCTTATTTTCGTGAAAATCTAAGTTGTCGATTTTATTGGCTTTTCTTATAGATTCTGATGCATAGAATTCATTGATGCCAAAGAGAGTGCTCAATTCAGAGAATTAGCGGAGATATGAGCCCTTAAACCCCCCCCCCTTAGAGTGACCAATTTTACATGTTCATTAAAGTTTTGTCCCCCCCCCTCCAAGGGATTATCTCATACATTACCTCATAATCCGATCCAAAAAAACAAATGGTTAGTCAGTGAAGAACCCTATCCAGACACACCGATGCCCCTCCCTACACTGGTCGTTACAAACCCCTCCAACAATTCTCTAGGTACCCTTCGATCTTAGAACTCTACCCGTCTTTTGTGTGTATCCAATCATCCCAATATATAGTTTCATTATACGGATGAGTAAAAATGACTGTAATATGTTTTGTGTGTGTCTGCATGTGTATCTGTGTGCTAACGTTTGTGTGTGTCTATCAGTGTGTCTGAATTGACAATAGTAATAACTAAAGGAATTGTAACGTTGGTGGTAACAGTTTTGGTTACATACATAATCACTGTGATAATAAGATGAAGGATAATACTATTAAAAAGTACCAATAGGAAGATGAAGGATAATACTAGTTAACTCTTAACATCCTATACCGCTTCATTCCACCCGTCCGGAAGTCATATTCATTTTCCTAATCTACCCTAAACGATAGCCTTTGTTTAAATGTAATATTAAACTGATTTAGAAATCTTTGATTTAAGGGAAATAACAGGTAACTTTAAATGAAAAGGCCATTTTTAGCCATTTCTTGATAAATCCTTATAGGAATGTGGCTCTGTACTTTGTTTAAATGTAATATTAAACATATTCAGAAGTCTTTGATTTAAGGGAAATAATAGGTAACTTTAAATGAAAAGGAAATTTTTAGCCATTTTTTGATAAATCCTTATAGGAATGGGGATCTGGACTTGGAAAATTCTGCACAGGATGTTAAGAGTTTAAAATTATTAATAAAAAGCAAGAAGAATTACGTAATAACTGATTTCAAGAGAAACTGCCTTTGGGTCCAGCCTGCCTTGTTTGTCTGACCCGAATGGTTTGTAGGATAGGAGGCAAGTGGCCATACAGTTACTCTTTTTGGGGGGTGCTGTTTCTTGGATTTGTTCAAGACATCACATAGTATTCTTGTGTAGTTGCCATCTAGCTTTTTCTCTAATTGTTTCATTAGACTCCAAGTGGTGCAGACATATAGTAGCACTTATATGGCTACTGCACTTAAACCAAATTAAATGTGAAAAAGAATTAGAAATAGGAAATTTCTTAGAATTTTCTTTTCCCTGATTTTTGATATAAAGAGAATAAGTGAAGATAGAGAGAGGGGGTGAGCGTGAAGAAGCGATAGCACTGACCTGTTTCCGTTGAACATATTGTATAGTTGAAAAGAAAGTAAAAAGAGACTGAGGGAGTTAAATCATATTTTTATACTTTTACATATTGAAATATTTTGCAATAGCTCTTAAGTAAACATATCAAATGTTGTAATAATTAGATTATCATACTGTGGCATATACACAGGTCCTGTTAGTGTTTTTACTATTGTCACAAATAAATATATATATATGTATATATATATATATATATATATATATATATATATATATATATAGTCATCCACAGACACCGTGTTTTGACGTATCACGTCTCGTCAGTGTAAGTAGACATTTTTGTAAGCTACCTATAGCCGGGATAGAAACCCAATCGATTCATTCTCAGTTGGGTTACTTGACCACTTGGCTATCATCACCTAGAGAATGGGAAGGGGATTTTATCTGTTTTATATAGACGTCTGTATGTATGTAAAGGCCACCATAGAGTGCTCCATCACATTTAAAGGAGAGCGTTAGTTGGTGGTCATCAGCGAAATCCCCCTCCAAAGTGCTCAACCCCCTGGGGGATGGGGAGCATATATAGTCATCCACAGATACTGTGTTTCGACGTATCACATCTCTTCAGTGTGGCTAGACATTTTATAAGCTACCTACAGCCAGGATAGAAACCTGATCGATTCATTCTCAGTTAGAAGGAAATTAATTTTCTTATTTAAAAACTTGTTAGGGATGTACTTGTTGTGTGATATTGGATATCTGTGTATGTATTGGTAATCCTTAACTATTTCCTCGTAAATTCCTACCATAAAATAAACTGAAACCCTCATTTTATGTCCGTGTTTTTGCAATAAATGTTTTATTTTTCTTGCACCCGTTATTTTACAATAAATATATTTTATTTATTTATTTTAATATTCACTTCAATGTGTATATTCTAAAAGTTTTTATTTTGTGAGAATGTTTAGTTTTAGTGGGGGCTCATTTTACAATTTAGGCATAAATTGGATCCTCCTTTTATGACCGTAATTTTGTTTTTTCGTCGACGATGATTAAAATCTGTAGTTTTTATTTTAGAGTAGCAAAAGCCAAAAAAAAAAAAAAAAAAAGAAAAATAACAACAAAACAAACCCCCATTTTAAAACTAACCATTCTGACAAAATAAAAACTTTTAGAATATACACACTGAAGTGAATATTAAAATAAATAAATAAAATATATTTAGTATTGTAAAATAACGGGTGCAAGAAAAATAAAACATTTATTGCAAAAACACGGACATAAAATGAGGGTTCTGTTTATTTTATGGTAGGAATTTACGAGGAAATAGTTAAGGATTACCTATGTATTTGTGTATATGCCTGTGTTTATCTATATCTGTGAGTATGTGTGTGTATATATAAATATATATTTCTCTGTGTGTTTACATGTATATATATATATATATATATATAATATATATATATATATTGTATATTTTGGCAGGAAGTTATTGTTAAAGACCCTGGAATATCTTTCTTTATGATCTTTAGCTGCAGTCACTCAAGTCTTCTTGTAATTTTCCATAAATTGGGATCCAAATGATGGAGAAATTTTCCCAATTTTCCACCCAAGCACTTTCGACCATTTCACCAGTCATCATCAGGAGATTGTTTGTTGTAGTGTGTTCAGTTTACCAGATTGAGTGACTGCAGCTGAAGATCGTATAAAAGGAGTATTTCATGGTCTTTAACAATACCTGTCTAAACAATATATATATATATATATATATATATATATATAATATATAGGTATATATATATATATATATATATATGTGTGTGTGTGTGTACATGTAAGTAAAGAAGATGGAAATAAATCCGACATATGTTGAGAAGATAAATGGAAAAATATGAATATATTTGTAAGGATGAAATTTATTATATGCTGATATGTGTTTTGATGGGAATATATTTACATATAAAAAGATCTGAAGATGACGTGTACATATGGTTTTCTATTATTGTTTTATTTTACTTATAAAATAATTTTTAATTAGAATGCTGTATATGTAAATAAATTTGTCGAAACACGTGTCAGCATATGATAAATTTCATCCATACAAATATACTATTATTTGTATTATTCGACTATTGTCCTCATCTTCATTGTAATCTGTACAACATTTCGGCTGATGTGCCCTCCGGCCTTCTTCAGGTATTTCTTGTCAGACTCAGGAACCTTCTTTTTGAACGCGAGAACCTTCTTGTCATAATCAGGAGCCATCATGGAACTTTGAACCTAACCCTTTATTCAGTCCATAAGGGTATCCTGTTCTCATTCCGCAAACCATAGCTGGGGTACAGGTGTTAAGCTTTGTTAATTATTATTCTATGTTACTGCTACCCTTGATCAGGATTGAACCTGCAGCCTAGAGATAACTGTCACTACGCTATGTGTCCAAGAAGGTTCCCGAGTCCGAGAAGAAATACCTGAAGAAGGCTGGAGGGCACATCGGCCACAACGTTGTACAGATAACAATGAAGATGAGGACAATAGTCCAAATAATACAAATGATACTAATTATCAAGCCTCATCTAAAAAATTAAGAGAAATAGCATGCAAATATATTTGTGTTTTTCCATTTATCTTCTCATATATATATATATATATATATATATTTTATTAAAGATGACAGATAAGGATTTAGAGTTTTTTTTTATTAGAGTTGAGCTTTTTATTAGGCATTTCTTTTTGTTGCGACTCTGGATGGAGGCTTTTTAGTAATTGTCTTAAATCTCTGTCATCTATGATAAAATATGTCGACAAGAAAATCTGCAGCCTAAATATGCACATTTTTTTTATATATATATATATATATATATATATATATATATATTATATTACTATCAGGTTCATTTCCATTTTTCTCTCCTATAATATATATATATATATATATATATCTGTATACATGTCTGTTTCCTTCTTGTGAGTTCCATCCACCAGTCCTAACCCCAGTCATCCGTTCTCATACCCCAACCTTAAATATTGTTTACAGTTTAGTTTCTTTAGTTTTTTCGGTTTTTATTTTCTTGAATGAAAGAAAATTCTGTGTCCATTTTTGAAAATCTAATTCTTAAGATTGGTTCTTCAAAGATCTAACCCTAACCCTAGCACACCTGATAATCGAAGACGTTATCACCCTGATCTATTTTAACAATTGTTATTACTAGAAAAAGTATGTGTCCCCTGGGTGCAATTATTTAAGTTTTGATGTAATGAAATATTATATTAAATTAGAAAGACTAACGAAACTAAATAAGAACGCATATAAAAATATTACACTTATTCTAATGTTAATTTAAGTTTTAATGTAATAAAATATTATATTAAATTAGAAAAACTAATGAAATTAAATAAGAACACACATAAAAATATTACTTATTCTAATATTATTTTAATTTAAGTTTTAATGTAATATTATATTAAATTAGAAAGACTAATGAAATTAAATAAGAACGCATATAAAAATATTATTCTAATGTTATTTTAATTTAATTTAAGTTTTAATGCAATAAAATATATTAAATTCGAAAAACTAATGAAATTAAATAAGAACACATAAAAAAATTATACTTATTCTAATATTATTAGATGTTATCACCCTAACCTATTTTCACAATTGTTAATACTAGAAAAGGCATGTGTCTCCTGGGTGCAAGTATTTAAATTTTAATGTAATAAAATATTATATCAAATTAGAAAGACTGACGAAACTAAATAAGAATGAAAAGGGGCCAGGTTAGCTCAGTCGGTAGAGCGTTCGGCTAGAAACCACAAGGTTCCTAGTTCCTAGATACCGGTCCACGCCAACTCAGCGTTATGAGTAGCACAGGGATCTGTGTGGTAAAGTAAGGAGCTGATGGTAGGTGTGGCGCTCCACCTCAGATGCCAAAACAATCTACTTGGTCTAGCGCTAGTGAAAAGGGGATAGACTCCCTCGCTGACTGGCTGATACCGACTTTAGGCCGCCCCCGACAACTTTACTTACTTTAATTTTAATGTTATTTTGATTTATTTCTATATAAAATTATATATAGGATCGCTTTTAATACATTTGAGAATAACATGATAGTATTAGAAATCAGTGACAGCAAATAATTATTTATTAAACCCAGTTTTGTTAAAATCATTATGCAAATTATTCCCAGTATATACTATGTAAATCTTTATTTCTTAGAGATATATAACACATATTTTAGGATTTTAAATGCATTAATAATATGGGCAGTTTTGAAGTAAATCTAACTCAGCTAGACTTTAAAGAATGGAATCACTTTTGTTACATGAGTGGCCATGAATGATTGAGCCAGATCAATCAGAAGAAGCTGTGTAATCAATCAGACAAACTATTTTAGTTTTATCTATAAGTAAGCAGACCCCCATTTTTTTAATAAAAAGTAAATTTTTTTTTAAACCCAAAGATTTCTGAATTTTATTATTTCTAGTGGAACATTATAAAATTAAAACGGTTATTATTAAGTATTACCGTATTGCCCATAAATAAGTACACCCCTAATACTTTTTTCACCCTTTATCTACCACTGCCATTTGCAATAACAATTGAATTTTCTACAAAATGAAGGGAAGTAATTGATTTCAATTTTTTTTTAATAAGGTAAAAATGATAATTTACAAAGATGTTTTCATACTTTTATTTATTGATACCGGGCAGTTCTGGTAGATAAAGGGTTAATAAAATATTTAAAAACCAAAGATGCCTGAATTTTATTATAATGGAACAATATACAATCAAAACGGATATTATTAGGTATTATTGTATCACCCATAAATAAGTAGACCCCTAACAATTTTTTAATGAAAACTTAATATTCTTCTAAACCAAAGATACCAGAATTTCCTTATTTCCAGTGGAACATTATACAATCAAAACGGATATTATTAGGTATTAAATATTACCTATATTTTTTTTAACCAAAGATGTCTGAATTTTACCATTTCTAATGGAACAATATACAATCAAAGCGGATATTATTAGGTATTATTTACAATATCGCCCATAAATAAGAACAATCCCTAACAATTTAAAAAAGTGTAATTTCCTTCTAAACCCAACTTATGTAATCTGAGTTTAATATTCAAAATAATTATTAGATTGATAATGACTTTTCTCAAAATTTGTAAAAAGAATTTTCTGTTTTTCATGACTGTCTTCTTTGCTTTTAACTCTATACTTTAACTATTCATTATTCTATTATTTTTTATATACATATGGACTATCATAAGTAGTTAGAAGAAATTATGTTTGTTCATATATATATATAAAATATGAAAAAAGAAAATATTCAGGGAACATACTTTTTATATGAGATTTTCCAATGTTTTGGTGTTTCAGTTTTTATGACCATCTTCAGGGCAATGTAATTGATGTTCAATGTTTCATCTGAAAAATAATTATGATAATAAGTAAAAATTAAAAAAATAAAAACTTATCATAGAGTTACTTCATTTTAGGTTTTTAAAAAATACTTTTTTTAAATTTATCTTGATTTTATCAACGTCCAAACTCATGTAAAAGTATTTTTTGGCTATTCTCTTTCATAAAAAAATGTAAACAGATCTTTGAAATCTCCAAACCTAAACTGGATACAGTTAAATGACCCAAAAAGAGTTGATATGCCATAAAATAAAACAAAGCAACAATCTATCTACCTATCTATCTGATGACAGTTAAGTCACACTAAATCCTTTGTTTATCAAAAGGGTTGATATGCTGTAAAATAAAACAACCAAGCTGTTTAACAAATAAGCCAACCTCAACAGTTTTTAGCCATTTCGTGTTTCTGGTTGTAAAGTGGGGGATCATTTTGGTATTATAACCAAGTTGTAAACCAATCCCCCAATTTTTAGACCACATTAGATTGATATGATGCTATGCTATTCAACAAATTACTGTCAAGTCAAGTTAAGCAGCGATGTGCCTCTTCAATACTTAATTGGTGACCTCTTAAGCAACAGCAGGTACTATCAGTAATCTGAGTCGTTTGTTTAACAAGCATTAACGTTGACAAATTTTTTTTTTACAATTATTTTTCAAATGGATTCACTGAAATTTTGGCGTCTGGCAACTGACCTGCTAAACGCTCATAAGGTCATTAATCATCTTAACAACAGCAACCTTGAGCACCTTTTTGATCTCCATCTTTCTAACACACGTGGGCATGCCTACAAAGTCAGAAAACATGGCTTTCGGAAACATTTTTTCACGCTCAGAGTTGCGGAGACATGGAATAAACTGCCCGCGTCTGACAAAATTTTTTTTTACAATTATTTTTCAAATAGATTCACTGAAACTTCGGCATCTGGAAACTGACCTGGTAAACGCTCATAAGGTCATTAATCATCTTAACAACAGCAACTCTTGAGCACCTTTTTGATCTCCATCTTTCTAACACACGTGGGCAGGCCTACAAAGTCAGAAAACAGCACTGCTCACGTGACTTTTGGAAACATTTTTTCATGCTCAGAATTATGGAGACATGGAATAAACTGCCCGCGTCTGTTGTAGGCTGCCGAAGCTCTGAATCTTTCAAAGCCTCCATGCTTCCTGTAGTCCGCCAACACTGTACATGATGCCACTCTCCACATACATATGTGCACACGCACACACATACATGCATATTACTACTGTAAACTGTTCATGTTCCTGACACTAATACATTATTCTGTGTACTAGACATGAGACTTTGATGAGTTGTGGTGCACCTGAGCACTGTACACAATAAATTTCATTATTATTATTAAATAAAACAATAAACATTAATTATATTGCCCTGAAGATGGTTGTAAAAACCGAAACGTTGGTAAATCTCATATAAAAAACATACATCCTCTGAATATTTTGTTTTTTCATATTCTATATTTACATACTATTGGATTTATTTCCATTTTTCACTAATATATATATATATATATATATATATATTATGGTATGAAAAACACAAATGTTGTTAAATTGGATTTATTTTCACAACTTTTTCATTGCTAATATGGTCAATATTTCGATTTCATCAAAAAAAATCTTCATCAGAGCATAATGATAATTGTGACCGTTTTAAGATGTGAATGTTTTTAATTCAGATTCTTCAAGAGAGAAACGGAGAATATTTTTAATTTAAATAGGAAAAAATTTTTTGTTTTTTGGTTTTTTTCAAAAAGCGTGTATCACGTTCGTTTGCTGCGTCCCGTTCATTTGGTGTGTCACGTTAATTCGGTGTAACATTTTTTTATAAGAAAAAAAAATACTTAAAATTCAAAAACAGAAAGATTCTATTTATCACGTTTGTGGCTGATTGACAACAGATTTAATCAAGAAAATAAATGTTAATATTAAATTATTTTAAATTCAATTTAACAACATGTGTGTTTTTCATACCATTTCATCTATACATATGCCGTCGGATTCATTTCCTTACTCTTAACAAATATATATATATATATATATATATATATATATATATATATATATCTGTATATTTTTCTGTCTCTTCCTCACTTTGAATACTCTAATCTGTATCTAGGCGCAAGTCAAGTATAGCCAGCCTTGGGGCCTCCCTGTAAGTATTGCATGGTTTTGTGGGTCATATATATGTACAACCCCCCCACCCTGACACCACATGTTCATTTCTCTCCCCACTCCACCTTCACTTTATATCATTCGTTCTTTCTTTCTTTCTTTCTCTGATCAATTCATTTTAGACCATTGATACCAGAAAAAAAATAGAACGCAAAATTAATTTTCTGATGGCTTCAGTAGGAATTGAACCTGTATCCTTCATGTTTAATGTATTTTCACAATTGAAACATACTACACCAGAAGTGGCTACCCAGCATCAACTGGGTATATGTATGGGGCAAAAAAAAACCCCTGATGTATTGATTTTGAGATTTACAAATTCTGGACATTTTTTAATAGAATTTCAATGCTATTTCTATGTATATTTTAATTTTTAAATATCTTTGAATATAAATCAAATCTTCATAATTTTTGCACAAAAAGCAAAAACCAGTGATATATAATGTGTGTGTGTATGCATGTATATATATATATATATATATATATATATATATATTACTTTGTCACTAATTGTTTTATTTTTGTAATTTCATCCGGACATACATACACACCAACTGCCCTTTATAAATGTTCTAGAAGTGGCTACCCTGTCTCACCTGGGTAGAGAGGAGACGCGAAAAATATCTAGTGCATTGATTTGTTTACTTTTGAGATATTTTAATTTTTAAATATCTTCGAATATAAATCAAATCTTCATAATTTTTGCACAAAAACCAAGCCCTGGTGATATTTAATGTGTATATATATTTACTTTGTCATTAATTCTTTTATTTTTCTACTTTCATCCGGACATACATACACACCAACTGCTCTTTATATATGTACTAAAAGCAGCTATCCGGTATTGTCTAAGTAGAGGGGGAAAAAAATTATTTCCATATTTTATTTATAATATTTTTTGTATATATGAAAAAAAAATTATTTATTCATCTATAAATGAATAAATAGTTCAGCTTATGTTTGAGCGTATCAGTTTTTATACATTAGCCATCATTAGGGCAATATTAAGGAGTGATGAATTTGAAACCAAATCCATTATTATTTATCCCACAAGGGTAGACTGATCTCATGCCTTCAAATATCTCATATCAGTTATCCTGTCATTTCTCTTTTCAAACTCTTCTGAACTTTATCCTCTCACTCATTGTCTAATGCATCCGACCCAAAAATTTGTATGCAAAAAAAACTAAGAGACAACTAAGCAAAAATTGTAAATATAAACATATAATGATCGCAATTCCCTAACCTCTAGGCATGAAATAACCCCAATGGATCAGTTAGACTACCACGCTAATTTAGATATACATATATGATATTATATAATTACAGTATGAACTCCCACAGTTACCTGTAATTGATCAATATCTTGATTAATTCAGTGGATTTAACCCTGAAGATCCTTATGGTGAAACTCGAGTAAGTTAATTTCTGTACACACTATAATATTAAATCCACTCTACTTATGTATTGAGCACTTTATTTTTGTTATAACACTGACTTATCCGAGTAACACTTGTACCAACCAAATATTGAAACCAAACCCAATATTTTTACCGTTAAGTCATTCCCTTTACATACATATATAGATATCTCAATTAAGGTAGCGTGGACACGAAGTCTAACAGTTTCTCGCTTATGTGATCTTCAGACCAAGTGAAAATAGATTCAACAGTTGCAATATATATGCTGTGCTTTGGTCCTTTAAGGAGGGCAGGTGCTTGGAGGGGGTGGATTTTGATTGGTCAGATTCTATGTTTATGTCCACACAACCTTCACTTCAATGCTCTACCAATGATATTGAGCACTAGTATTCTTTGGATTTTTCAGACTATTGTCCTCATCTTCATTGTTATCTGTACAACATTTCATCTGATGTTCCGTCCGGCCTTCTTCAGGTATTTCTAGTCGGACTCTGGAACTTTCTTTTCAAACTTGGGAACCTTTTTGTCGTAATCGGAAGCCATCATGGAACTTTGAACCTAACCCTTTACTCGGTCCACGGGGGTATCCTGTTCCATAATAGCTCCCGATTATGACAAGAAGCTTCCTGAGTTTGAAAAGAAGGTTCCTCAGTCCGAGAAAGTTCCTGAGTCCGACAAAAAATACCTTAAGAAGGCCGGAGGGCACATCGGCCGAAATGTTGTACAGATAACAATAAAGATGAGGACAATAGTCCGAATAATCCAAATAATACTAATTATCAAGCCTCATCTCAAACATTCAGAGAAATAATATTGAGTATTTTTTTACTTATAAGTATAGCACCCATATTATCTATATAATTGAGGAAACAAACCAGGTTCAAATCCTACTGAAGCCATCAACAGGTCTTTTTTTGTTAATTTTTTTTTTTTTCTGATATCAAAGCTGAACATATAGACTTGTCGTTATTATAAAACCCTTTTTTTTTTTTTTCAATGATTATTTTTTATTTGTATCCTCATGGTTAACAAGCTAGTCTCACAGATCCATTATTACAGAATATTGAGTTGGCAACTCATAATGCTTAAGGACGGAATCCTGGTGGATGAGCAGTCCATGACTTGCAATATTCTACTTTAGGCTTTTCTTGGGCTAGACGGGTAGTCTGAAAGCCCCCTTCAATCAATTGGTTGGCCACATCAAGCCCTAGCACCTATATGATTTCCCCAACCCTATTGCCCTTATGGCAACCCCCAATCCTTTTTATCATATGGGTGCTAGAAGGCGGTGGCTGAGGGTCTACATGTCCTGGTAATGACGTTAAACTCTATCTGATGGTGAGGTTCCAGTTCTGGAGGTTTGGGGATTGTGGAGCACCCCTTCATCACCATTGCTCCCTGGTCCACTCTGACCCGGAGTGGTAGTACCTGTTAGAGACCCATCTATGGGTTAAATAGAAAAACATGAGTTTATAAACAAAATTGTATTATGCATTAAGAATGAATTTATTTCACAACTTTGTCGGCATTAAATGACCCACTGAGGTTGATATGCCGTAAAACAAAACGAACCAAACCAGGTCTGCTCTGACCTGGAGTGGTAGTACCTGTTAGGGTCGCTATGAGTTTTAAAAAATAAATAAATAAAAAATTTTAAAAATTTGAATACACCTTAAGAATGAATAAAACAAAAACATCTTTGGCATAAAATAACTCAACAAGGGTTGACATGCCGTAAAATCCAACCAACCAACCAACCTATTAGGACATTTTTTTTATACAACAATCAAACACATAGTTTCCACCTTTTTCATCTCAGTAGTCACACAACTCTTGAATGCCTAAGAAGAATGAATAAAACTAAAATGTCTTTGGCATAAAATGATCCAACAAGGGTTGACATGCCATAAAATCAAGCCTATTAGGACATTTTTCTTATACAACTATCAAACACATAGTTTCCAGCTTTTTCAACCAATTGAGGCATGAACCTGATAAACCCTTGGATAGTGTACTGACTAAAGCATACACACAACCAAAATGAGGATACTTGTAAAAAAAATTTTAAAAATCATTGAAATTTTGAAAAATCCTTTGTAGAAAATCAGTTAAAAAATATTTTGTAGGAGAAAAAGTCACACTTTATTTTTATTTTTTTATTTTTGTTCCTCGTTTTGTTTGTGACAATTTTTGTGTCTATTTTTGTTGTTTTTATCGTTAGTTCTTTTTGAGTTGAAAAAGGTCACAGATTTTTGGTTTTGTCTGTAGTCGTCTTGTTTTTGGTCACATTTCTTTCTTTCTTTCTCGAACAGAACATGGACTTTATTTTGTTTGTGATTATAGCGCACAATAGTATTGAAATTTCAATAACACTCTTGGGGACCACAGTTTCAAATGCTTTCGCACTTACATGATCCAAATCCACGTGGTGCAGCCATACAGTAGTACTGACACAGCTACAAATTGGAAGATTTTTCTTTCATCTCTCACTATCTCTTTCTGATCTTTCCTGACTTTTTCTTTCATTCTGCCCCCCCTCTCTCTCTCTTTCTTTACACCCTCTATTTCTCTCTCTCCTCATTCTCTCTCTCTCTCTCTCTCTCTTTCCCTTCTGCTTTCTCTCTCTCTCTCCTTATTCTCTCTCTCTCTCTCTCTCACTTCTTCTTTACACTCTCTATGTCTCTCTCTCTCTTTCTTTACACCCTCTCTTTCTCTCTCTCTTTCTTGTCTTTTACATTCTTCCTTCTCTCTCACCCATTTCTCTCTCTCTCTCTCTCAAACCTTTTCTTTTTTTCTTCTTTCTCCTTTATTTTTTCTTCATATTTATAAAGCATACTTTGGTGCAGTACAAGGCCAATTGAAAATGAGCCCCCATCCCCCACAGCTCAAACAACAACCACTTACACCAGTAGGAAAATAGACAATTATGTTGCCCCACCCCACCAACCCAATTATAAAGACCTATTGCATTAGGGGTGGTGACAGGAAATGGGGCTCAAGGTATATGAAATTAAAGGACTCAAAGAATCAAAAAGCAAAATATTAAAAAAAACAGGGTAAAAATTGGGAGTAATATTACACACCCACATACATGATCATATATATATATATATATATATACACACACACACACACACACACATATATATACAAAAAAAAACAGATATATGCATATACACACACACATATATACACACAAACACAGATATATGCACACACACACACACACACACACACACACATATATATATAATATATATACACTTATCAAATCCCAAAATATACATATATATGTATATTATAGACATATATATATATATATATATATATATATGTATAACACATATATATATATACAGATACAATATATACACTGAAAATCAAACTCATCTGGTGGACTACCCCACTGTTGCCATTACTCCCAGGCCGACTTCTGGCCCAACTGAACTAAACCAATCCCAAAGTGTTCAATACATTTCTGTTTTGCTGATATGCCCCCCCCACCACCACTACCACGAACACCATCAATCCACCATTATTTCTGACCGACGCTGAGCCGAACCCCCTCGTATGTAATGTATCTTTTCGATTTATCTATCTTTGCTCGCATTATTTGAAGACCATAAAGTGAGGGATAAGTTTTATTTCTTTTTAATTGTTTTTTTGGTCTCTTTTATAAAGGTGGAATGATCCCCCATTTTGTGTGATCAAAGTTAGTTTCAGCAATAGCCCCTCACACTTTGAACTTATCTCCCCTTGACCCTATATGGTTAACTCCCTTCGTTATCATTCATCAGTAATATGAACATTAGTTATATAAATGAGAGTAATCTCCCCTTGTTTGTTTCGCTTTGAGGAAGCTGTCTGTTTCGGTCAGCCATTTTCATTTCACTGTAATTAATATAACTGCATGTTTTAACACGAAAATATCATAAAATGTGTTCTTAATAACAATTATGTTCATTTCAAACTATGCGCAACCAGAAGTAAGAACACATTTTATGGTATTTTCAGGTTAAAACATTCTTGTATTTTCGGTGTAGATTTACGGTGAAATGAAAATGGCCGACCAAAACATATGGCTTCCTCAAAGTGAAACAAACATTATTGTCCTCATCTTCATTTTACAATATTTCGGCCGATGTGCCATCTTCAGGTATTTCTTGTCGGACACTGGAACATATTCATATTTTCAGTGTAGATTTATGGTGAAATGAAAATGTCCGACCAAAACATATGGCTTTCTCAAAGTGAAACAAACAAGGGGAGATTACTCTCATTTATGTAACTAATGTTCAGATTACCCATGTAGAGGTTATGCAGACTTTTCTTCGCCATTAAAGCCTACTCAACAGATCTCCTGTGTTCTTCTAAATATTTCAATGGAATTTTTTTTTGTTGGGGTGGGGGGTGATGGGTTTTTTTGTTGGGGTGGGGGGTTTCAATGAAATTTCTACAAAAATGGTCAATTCATTTGCACCTTTTTTTTGTTTTCATTTTTTAAAATTTTTTTTTTTTAATTAGGCTGTTTTTTTTTTTTCTTTTTTTTCATTATGTTACGGTTACTAAGCACTTCAGATGTTGTAAGCGTCAAACACAATTCTTTATTTTCTTACGCTTGAGAATGTTTTTGTTTTTTTAAATGTATATTAAATCTTTTTCTTCTTCTTTGTTTTTTGGTCAACTTACCTAAAAAATAGCTAAACAAAAAAAAAAAAATTAGTTATTTACCATAAACATTCGTGTTTAATGTTTCAATATTTAAAACAAAAAATGTTGCAGTCTTGTTTTTCTTTAAATAGATTCTGTTTAATATATATACAATCCACGTCACATAAACGTCATATAAACGTTAAACAAGCCACAGTTTAAAAAAAACAATTTTTAGCTTTACATTTCCCATCGCGTGAAAAACGCTTCATATAAACGCTAAAAAATTTGATTTTTAACATCTCAACCATTTTACGACTGGTTTTTGACATCTCAACCACTTCTCATCTGATGATTGGATTACCAAGAAACTTTAAGTTATGAGTGTGAAATCATAATATCACCATTAATTATATATATATATATATATATATATAAAGAGAGTTTTATAATTTGCTTGAAGCATTGTGTATATATTGGTTAGGAGGTTGATTTAGAAGGCTATCCAATGCAGGTGTAAAGAAAAAAAAAATACAGTAACAATGGTGTTGTGTGTTAACCTGTATTTTATTCTTGAATTTTCAATAAAATCTCTTTTTCAAAAGATCACTGGAACTGAAGTAGTCTAGTTATGGCATTTCTTTTTAAAAATAAAATTTAAAATTTTTAAAAGAAATGCCATAACTAGACTACTTCAGTTCCAGTGATCTTTTGAAAAAATAGATTTTATCTCAAAAATTCAAGAATAAAATACAGGTTAACACACAACACCATTGTTACCATATTATTTTTTTTTTCTTTACACCTGCATTGGGATAGCCTTCTAAATCATATGTGTATACATGATGAGATTTTATAATTTGCTTTAGAAGCATTGTTGAGTAAAGTATATTATTTATATATTTTTTGCTTTGAAGGCAATTACAATGCGTATATCTTATAAAATTCGATAATTATTGGAAATAATCATGACAAGCGAACTCGGCAAATATCGCGCCCTATGTAGAACACCGTACAGCTGTTTCAACTTTATTAAGTCTCATCAGCGATGTATACTTACGATTTCCCTCCGACAGAAATCGAAACCGGGAACTCAGCACACAGAATCAGAGACTCTACCCCTGGGCCACCGATACGTAGCATTTATTTCAAGAAAAACAAGACTGCAAATTTTTTTTTTGCTGATATATATATATATATATATATATATATATATATAAGGAAAAAGTCACCTTCGGAGGATTGGAGAATGGACCAAGGGAAAAACTAAGAGATGTATTCAAAGAGTTTTGATTATTTGGATTATTCTGACTATTGTCCTCATCTTTAATTCTATAGACACATTTCAGCTGATGTTCCCTCCAGCCTTCTTCAGGTGTTTCTTGGATGAGAAGGCTCCCGATTATAACATGAATGCTAGAAATGGTTAAAGAAGGTTGGGGGGCTCATCGACCGAAACATTATGTATATAACAACAAAGATGAGGACAATAGTCTGAATTATCCAAATTATCAAGCCTCATCTCAAAAATTCAAAGAATTTGTCTTGAATCTCAGACAAAAATATAAAGGCAACTTGGTTGTTTTTTTTACCATTTTATCAGCTGGTCCAGTCTCCAACCTTCTTCAGGTGACAGCTGTTTTATTAAATAATGGCAGATTAAAACATTTAGCTTTTTTTTTTTTTTTTTTTTTATATCTGCCACTTTTTAAGACATTTTACAAATTAACTCATTTACGTCGCAGTAAACTATAAAAAAAAATAAAAAATAAAACTTTGTAAATAAAAATAACAAAGATGAGGAAAATAATTTTAACCTTTTGTCGCCCCGGACTCCTGCCCTAATTTACTATTAACAAAATCTGGGAGGTGAGGCATTGGAAAATATCTACATTCATTTGCTGATTAAAAGCGAGAAACACAACTTGGAAAATATCTACGTTTGGCCGGAATTATGCCTGACACTGTCAAAAAATATAGCGTAAATTAGGGCAGGAGTCCGGGACGACAATAAGTTAAAATTACCATTTTTTGAATGATAATTCTTATTGTAATTTTTTTCTTCATCAAAACTGAAACTTTCAATTATCTGAATATGATTGAATTATCTCCCTTATATATATAATTGAGTTATCTCCCTTGAAACTGACAATTATATATTTGTGTATCAAGCGACTTTCTGATATTTAGATTTCAGCCTAATATTAAGGGGTCACACCATACGCAAGATACACACTTTGTGTGTGCAAATGATTGGCTATGGCCAGGCCTTGTCCAACTGGTTCTCCTACATTTTTCAGCCCCTAAAGATCTCAATTTAAGTCTAAGTCGCATAATACACGAGTATATATGGTATTGTTATTATTAATATGATTTTTAAAAATTAAGACAAATTTAAAACTAACGCTAGTTGTAATAATAATAAAAATAATAATAATAAACTTCACCATTCCATATTTCATTTATTTTCCAAAATTCATTGAGCCATAAAACCGTGTTTAAAAAAATAATTTTTTTTAATAAATTTATGATAACTAATTATGATTAATTACTTTAATAGTTACTGTATATACATGTGTATATGTCAAATTTTTAAAAGCCTCATTGGGGGGACAAAAAGTTGGCATCAATTTATGAGGGAGTTAAAAGTTTGTAATGACTAGAATCGAACCCTTGTTTTCAAAAATGCATTAGAAATGATTTTTACTATAAAAATGCATTAGAAATGATTTTTACTATAAAAATGCATTGGAAATGATTTTTACTATGAAAATGCATTGCTATAAAAATTACTATAAAAATGCATTGGAATTGATTTTTACTATAAAAATGCATTGGACAATGATTTTTACTATAAAATGCAATCCTCAACTGTGCGCTAAGAGACTAGCCAATCACATCTTCATCAGTCAACAGCTACCTAGAAACTGTCTAGCCTGACTACATTCTCTCACGCTTGCCTCACAAAACAGGAAGCAGAGGGGTCAAACTAAGGTTATGAAACCTCCATCAAATCTCCAACCATTTAGATTTGAATTCAAATAATTTTTTCTACACTAACTGTGCATAATTGATAATACACCCATCAGTTATTGCAACCCTTTTGTCTAAAAATTAAAAATAAATAAATGCCAACTTATTAGTCTGAATTTTGGAGATGAGGCTTGATATTTTGTAACTCTACATTGACCTATGCGTCTGTATGTACAGTACTTTAAATTATAATCAGGACCGGATTTTTAAGGTAACTATTACTCCCGCACCCCTACTACTAGAGGAGCACCCAGCTTTTTTAGCCCTGTCAGCTGGGACTTTAGAATACACTGACTGCACCTCTACAGAGGGGTAAGAACCCCCCCCCACCCCATGGGGCCACCTGTTGGCCGTGGGTGGTGACCCATGATGCTTAAGGACGGAATCCTGGTGGATGATCAGTTCGTGACATACAACACCCACTTTAGCACTTTCTTAGGCTAGATGGGCAGTTGGAGAGGGCCCCCTCCAATCAATCAGCTGATCACGTCAAGCCCTAGCACCTATATAATTGCCCCAACCTATTGCCTTTATGGCAAGCCCCAACCCTTTTTATCATATGGTGCTAGAAGGCAGTAGCTGAGGGTCTTCATAGCCTGGGAATGATGTTAAACTCTATCTGATGATGAGGTTCCAGTTCTGGAGAATGTGGAAGTACCCCTTCCTGGTCCACTCTGACCGGAGTGGTAGTACCTGTTAGGGTCCCATCTATGGGTTAAATAGAAAAATTAGTTTTTTTTTAAAATTGATTATCCATTAAGAATGAATTTATTTCAAAATTTTGTCAGCATTAAATGACCCACTGGGGTTGATATGCCGTAAAACAAACCAAACCAAATTCTCTCTATATAACCTGTAATAATTATAAAATTAGTTTCATTATTCTGCTCGAATATAATGAACTAACCATCAGTTTTTGTATTTTGCTTGGGTGTGGTGGGAGAGCCACTGTGTGCAGTTTAAAGCAGGTAAAGAGTTAAAAATTTGATTTCAATCAAGGACCCTTAATCAGAAGTGTCCCAGGACCTCCCCCCCCACCATCAAGGTTTAAATCCGTCTCTGATTATAATGGTAAACTTATAAATTCTTCAATAACTCAAATTATAAGTTTTAAATATTAAATTGAATTTGACTTAACCCATAATTGTTGATATATTTTTTCATTTTCTTTTTATCTGGCTCTAAGATATGATATACATATATATATATATATATATATATACATATAATACACATACATATATCACATATATAAATACATGTATATACATATATATATATATATATATATATATATATATATATATATATATATATATATATATACATATATATATATATATGCACACATATATGAATACATGTATATGCACACATATATACATATAAACATATATACACACACATACATACATAATACTTTTAACCTGCTAAGTCATCTTCTATATATATATATATATATATATATATATATATATATGCAGGTGCGTAATGGTCTAAATAATGCCCCTGCTACCTTGTGGGTATCCTCTGGATAGGAAAAGACTAAGGGAGAAAACCCTGATAGAAATCACGGCTTAGACTCCATTAGGCAGTTCAGTGTGTAAAACACTATCTAACAACTCCTGCAGCCAAACTGATGCTGAATGTATTGGTTCACCATTCCTTCGGATCATGCCAGTGAGGGCAGCCCTGTCACTTGGGCAAACCAGGGCCTCCATGCATCTTGCCAAGGCTCTTTTTTTTTTGTGCCCTGGAGGAGAAACTCCTTCTACACTGTGCTGTGAGGGGTCGAGAATGATTTTGGACATTGGACTTTTCAGTCGCAGGAAGTGCTGTAACTTCAGGGGCACAAAAACTTTATTATAGTCTTCCGAGACTGAAATGCCAATAATGTATACATACACACATACAAATTCATGTATATATATATATTATATATATATTCACACACACATATACAAATTCATATATATATATATATGTATATATATTCACACACACACATATACAAATTCACATATATATATATATATATTCACACACACACACATACAAATTTATATATATTTATATATATGTATACACACACACATACAAATTCATATATATATGTACATATATATATATATATTCACACACACATACAAATTCACATATATATATATATGTATATATATATATATATTCAAACACACACACACATACAAATTCACATATATATATATATGTATATATATATATATATATATATATTCACACACATACAAATTCATATATATTTATATATATGTATATACACACACACATACAAATTCATATATATATATATATATATATACACACACACACATACAATAAACATATATACACACATACATTTTTTAATTACCTTAATAATTAACCCTGTTGTGGACTTGACTTTTATTTGACCCTTTTTCATCCAATCGAGTCTGTATGATGTCTCATCCGTCCTTCATCAATTGTTTTGTGCTTTTGTGTCTTTGATAAAAAAAAATCAAAAACCCAATAATATTCTTGTCTAACTCCATCTTTGCTTCTTCATGTTCATCAAACTCCAGGAAATCTTTGCCCAGGTAGGGACAACAATGCTTTTCATTCCCAAAAATGAAAAAATTATTTATATATATATATATTTGATCACTTTCTTCTCATGCAATTCAATATTTGATAATCTGAACATTAGCTACATAAAAGAGAGTAATCTCCCCTTGTTTCTTTTGCTTTGAGGAAGCCGTTATGTTTTGGTCGGCCATTTTGATTTCACCGTAAATCTACACTGAAAATACGAATTTGTTCAAATCAATACAACTGTATGTTTTAACAGGAAATTATCATAAAATGTGTTCTTAATTGTGCTTGCACATTATTTGATTGAAATTAACTTAATTATTATTAAGAACACATTTTATGATATTTTCATGTTAAAACCTGCAGTAGTATTGATTCGAACAAATTCATATTTAGTATTATTTGTATTATTCAGACTATTGTCCTCATCTTCATTGTTATCTGTACAACGTTTCGGCCGATATGCCCTTCGACCTTCTTCAGGTATTTCTTGTCGGACTCTGGAACCTATTCATATTTTCAGTGTAGATTTATGGTGAAATGAAAATGGCCAACCAAACTATAATGGCTTCCTCAAAGTGAAACAAACAAGAGGAGATTATTCTCATTTATGTAGCTAATGTTCAGATTACCCAATATTTTTTTTTTCTTTCTCTCTCTCTCTCTCTCTCTCTTGTACTGCACTAAATATAGAGGGCGCTTGTCTTTTGTTTTTTCTCAATAAGCTTCATCTTTGCATAAATTATCTCTTGATTCAACAAGAGTTATCTTTTCTTGATTAAAAAAATGAAAATCATGAATCATTTTGATTGGCTGCTTATAGCCACGCCTACTCTTTGTGTAATCACATTTTATAAATCAGGTATGTTGTTTTTTTTGTTGTTGTTTTTTTTTTGTTTTTTTTTCAACTTTCTATTTTTTTTTATTCTTTTTTTTTTTTTTTTCTTCTCGTTCACATTTTCTCTTTTTCTTCGTTTACGGCATCGTTTCTTACCGCATATTTCCAAAATATCTTTCACCTTACCTCATGAATTTTGTTTGTCTAAAAACACACACAAATTTTAACCTAATCAGCCTGTGACACAACAAAGACTATAATTAATAACTTGTTTGTCATATATATAATATATATAATATATATATATATATATATGTACAGTTGTAGAAAGAAATATAATATATATAGTTGTAGAAACAAATGGAAGAATATATATATATATATATATATATATATATGGGAGTAAATATGGAAAATAAATCCGACAATATTAAGAAAATTTGAAAAAAACCAGTGTTCCGAAAATAGGATGAATTTATTTATCGATGTTTAAACATTTCGGTTTCTTTAAACCTTCATCAGGATGTATCTTGGGGTGAAGAAAATGATGGATGTTTTATAGATGACAGGAGATGAAATCTTTATAAAATCTTTTTTGTTGTGTAACTGTATTTGTGAAATGTTTAAACATCGATAAAATAAATTCATCCTATTTTCGGAACATTTGTTTTTTTCAAATTTCTTAATATATATATATATATATATATATATATTATATATATATATATATATATGTGTGTGAGGTATCCAAAACTTGGTAGTAAGGGTTGATTCTATATGTGATTTCTAAGACACACTGTATTATTATTGTATGATCCAGTATGTATAGATACAGTGAATCTTTAAATCACTACAGAGAGCTCAATGTATAATAATCTTTTTAGATTATATACAGAGCAATATTTATCTTTGAAAGGAAGGAAAAACTCAACACCGTTATTCCATAATAAATTTATTTTGACCAAAATTGGGGCCTTTATAAATCTAAGCTGATTTAACAAAGCTCCCCAAATCAAGTCTCATCTGATGAGACTGGATTTTGGGGAACTTAGATCTATAAAGGCCCCAATTTTGGTTGAAATAAATTTATTATGGAATAACGGTGTTGAGTTTTTCCTTCCTTTCAAAGATATATATGAAAGGATGGATGTAGTAGAATCCGACAGTATGAGGTAGGTAAAAGGATAGTGAACAAGAAATGATAACTCAAAACAAATCTAAGAGTTGAAATATTTCGTCCAATTTATACGGACATCTTCAGTCAAATGATTTTTATTGAAAGCAAAATTATAAGTGCAAGTACATGTGAATTGGTAGGGGGGGGTAAGTTAGTAGCGGAAGTGAAGGGAGAGAGAATAGGGGCTGACATGAATGAAGTGTGGGGATAGTATATGTATATATATATATATACACCTTTGAAAGAAAGGAAAAAAATCAATAAACTGTCATTCTGTAATAAATTTATTTCAACCAGTGACCTTTCGCCAGGTTGTGACCCTAATACCACTGGTTATCAGACCTGTCTGCATTTGGGGACCCTACCAGGAACTTAAGTTTCCGACAGCATGGCTCTGACACTACCAAGTTGAGATGGCCCTGCCACAATGAGGAGGGGTTGGACTTTAGAAATGATATGCTAGATATATATACATACACACACACAATATAAAAAATAGTAGAGCAGATTTAAAATCAGATTAAATACAAGGGATTTAATATCCCATAACTAAGTTTCATGCTTACTTGCAATCATCAGATGAGACGGTCAAAATGTTAAGATTTAAAAAATACGGTGGCTTCTTTTTTAAAAATCTTAACATTTTGATTATATATATATATATATATATATATATGTGTGTGTGTGTGTGTAATTTTGTTTGGCACTATGCATTGAGTTACTATGGTAAATAGTAGGCTTATCACGCCTTCATTAAACAGCTCTATCCTATCCAAGGTGTTGCAGCTATATTTTGTAGCATGCCGCTTAACTCTCCCAAATAAGGAATAAAACCAGTCCTTTGTACCCTTGGTATTCGTTCAGTCTTCATTATTTGGGAGAGTTAAGCTACACGCTACAAAATACAGCTTTGACACCTTGGATAGGATAGAGTTGTATAATGGAGGCTTGATAAGGGTGAACTGGGCTCTTTAACTTTAGTTAGGCAACCTGTCTAGGAGAAGGAAAACTTTCTTATTTAGTGGAATGTCAAGGCTGAAATATTTTCCTAGATCTTTTAGTTTACGGACAATTCCATGTCAAATCATCCAGAAAAAAATAAAATTGTCACCCACCCCCTTCAATTTTTCTGAAATTTTGTACAAGTGTGAACTGTGTTAAAGTTAGACATTCCCAAAAATTTGAGTTTCCAATTCCAAAAATTGACAGTTATGTGGATTTTTAGCTCTCCAAATTTGGTGGGGTTGGCGAAAAATGGCGAGTTTTTGTAATCTATTTTTATCTGTAAAATGAGTTCTAGAGCTTCCCTACTCCTAAAATTGGTTTATAAAAGTATTTTTATACAATAAATCCAAAAATGCTATTGAACAAGTCTGAAAGTCAACCAATTTTAAGTTATTGATGATTTTTGTTTTTTTCATAGTAAGATCAATATCTCGATGTGGCACTGAATCTAAGACAAAATGTTTTTCTATTTATTTCACATATACCGAACATTATTTGTACCAAAAAGATAGTTTGGTGTTGATCCAGAACCGAAGCTCAAATTTTTGGGATTGTCTAACTTTAACATGGTCCACACCTGTACAAAATTGAACTAACTTTGTCAATTTTTGGAATTGAAAGCTCAAATTTTTGGGATTGTCTAACTTTAACATAGTCCACACCTGTACAAAATTGAACTAACTTTGTCAATTTGGGAATTGAAAGCTCAAATTTTTGGGAATAACTTTAACATAGTCCACACCTGTACAAATTGAACTAACTTTGTCAATTTTGGGAATTGAAAGCTCAAATTTTTGGGATTGTCTAACTTTAACATAGTCCACACCTGTACAAAATTGAACTAACTTTGTCAATTTTGGGAATTGAAAGCTCAAATTTTTGGGATTGTCTAATTTTAACATAGTCCACACTTGTACAAAATTTCAGAAAAATTGAAGGGGGGGGGGTGACATGGCCTGGATGATTTAATATGGAATTACCTTTCATTTTTTTTAAGATTAATTAAGTTTTGTTTGTTTTGGGCATTGTATGCTTGTTTGTCTTTAGGCGAAGACCAAGTATTGCCAGTATAGGGGCTTCATTGTAAGTATTGCATGCTATTTCACTTTTAGGATCGCAATATTATCTACATCATTTACCTACCCCCACTCCCCAACCAGGTTTTTTTTTTTTTTTTCTTAATTCAAAAAAAAAAAAAATTTAGTTCAAAAAAAATTTTTTTTTTTTAGTTTAAAAATTTTTTTTGAATCTTAAAAAAAAAAGTTTTTTTTGTATTCAAAAAAATTTGTTTAAAAAAAATTTAATTTAAAAATTTTTTTTTTTTTAGTTTAAAAATTTTTTTAAAGTCTTTTTTGTAATTTAAAATTTTTTTTAAAAATCTTTTCCTTTTCCTCCCTTAATTAAGTTTTCACTGTTGTCATATTTTTGCTTCTCTTGTCATTTTAGATAGAATTTATCATCTTTTTAGCATATATATATATCTATATGCGTGTGTATATATATATATGTCGTGTATATCTATATATATACATATATATGAGTATATATATGACTTATATACATATATACACATATATATATGTATATATATATATATATACATGACTTATATACATATATACACGCATATATATGTATATAAGTCATGTATATCTATATATATACATATATATATATACATATATATGTGTGTATATATGTATGTAAGTCATGTATATATATATATATATATATATATATGTATGTAAGTCATGTATATATATATATATACATATATATATGTATATAAGTCATGTGTGTATATATATATATATATATATTTGCGTGTGCATGTATATATATATATGTGTATATGTATGTATATGTATGTGTATATATATGTATGTATGTGTGTATATATATGTATATATGTGTGTATATATATTTGTGTATATATATTTATGTGTATATATGTATGTATGTGTATATATATATTTATGTGTATATATATATGTATGTATGTGTATATATATTTATGTGTATATATATATGTATATATGTGTATATATATTTGTATATATATATCTATGTATATATATATATATTTGTATATATATATCTATGTATATATATTTGTATATATATATCTATGTGTGTATATGTGTATGTGTATATATACATATATGTGTATATATACATATTGTATATGTATACATGTATATATATACATATACATGTATATATGTGTATATTATACATACACACACACATACATATATACACCTTGTTAGATTTTATTGGTCATATAAACCATTGGATAGTGTAGTGAATGTTCATAAAAGTCGCCATCAAGATTCCCGCTCATTTACTGCATGTCAAAATTGCACTTCTGCACTTCACTTTGAGCACTTCACTTTCTTGCTCAATTCTTCGACTTTTCACTTTTTGATCATTTCATTTTATTTAATTGAATCTTTTCTTTTTTTTTTTTTTTTTTTTTTTTGAATTAGCTGATAAAATTAATTTGATATAAGCTTTTTCACAACGCATTTTCAACTTTAACTTTTCTCGCTCACTCGAAAACAGCTGACAAGATATATCACAGGAAATTTCTGGCGATTGTAGAGTTCCTAACTGCCCAATTTGCTTCATTTCATTAGAATACATTTTTTTTTTTTTTTTTGATTTATATCCTTATGAAATAAGCCAAATTTGACAGTCCGATATTCTACCTTTGCCAAAAATGTCCTTGTGTTTACAAAATGCATGCTACACTGTAGTTTTATAAGGATATCTTTAGTGCCTTTAGTTAGAATTGTACAGCTCAAGCCTTAGGTGATTGTCCTTCTTGCCATAATACCAGGTCATTGAATGTTGTGTAATATTCCTTAATGGTTTTAATTTTAAGCTATAACAAATTACTGAAGATCACTCTAAAGGGAGACAACCAATAATAAATTAAAAGTGAAACAGTCAAAAAAGTCCAAAATGGATTTATATTGTTTTGTGTTTACAAAATGCATGCCACACTGTAGTTTTATAAGGGTATTTTTAGTTAAAATTATATTTTTAGTGCCTTTAGTTCAAATTGTACAGCTCAAGCCTTAGGTGATTGTCCTCCTAGCCATAATACCAGGTCATTAAATACTGTGTAATATTCCAAATTGTCCATTTGTGGGAAAGGTACATCTGACAGATCTTTCTCCATAGTGTTTGCACAGTTCTACCAGGACAGAAGGTGTTACTCCTGACCATTTTAGACCTTTGATATAACTCTGACCCTGACATACACAGTAGATGTCACTCTTGCCACATATCACTGGTCAGGATATCAAGTATTTACACCGGTTGACAATTAAAAGTCAGAATGTAAAGAAATTGATAAGAACAAATGGGGGTAAACCAGAGAGTGGGGGGGGGACAAAAAAATGGGGAAAGAGGGGTATGTGTGTGTGCCCTAGGTTAAACCAGGGTTATGAATACCTCCCAGTAAATAGATGGAGATATATATATATATATATATATATATATATATATATATATATATAATTTATTCATTATAGTGTACAATACATTTAAGGTGCAATTGTTACCATTGGTTTCCAAGCAGCATGTTAGCCACTTTTCATCAAGACAATGATCCTTGCTGAATAAAATTTATTGAAAAAAAAAATCCCAATAATTATGAACCTACCCATATATTATATATATATATATATATATATATATATAGGGTCCAGGTTAGCTCAGTCGGTAGAGTGTTCGACTAGAAACCACAAGGTTCCTAGTTCGATACCGGTCCCTGCCAACTCAGCCTATGAGTAGCACAGGCATCTGTGCAGTAAAGTAAGGAGCTGATGGAAGGTGTGGCGCACCACCTCAGATGCTAAAAACAATCTCCTTGGTCTAGCGCTATTGAAAAGGGGATAGACTCCCTCGCTGACTGGCTGGCTGATACCGACTTTAGGCCACCCCGACGACTTTACTTACTTTTACTTATATATATATTATTTATTTATTCATTATAGTGTACAATACACTTAAGGTGCAATTGTTACCATTGGTTTCCAAGCAGCATGTTAACCACTTTTCATTAATACAATGATCCATGCTGAATAAAATTTATTGAAAAAAAAGCCCCAATAATTATGCACCAACCCATATATATATATATATATATATATATATATATATATATTATTTATTCATCATAGTGTACAATACACTTAAGGTGCAATTGTTACCATTGGTTTCCAAGTAGCATGTTAGCCACTTTTCATCAGGACAATAATTATGCACCAACCTAATATTTGCAAATATTCTTTTTTTTTTTAAGTATTTAAATATTACACAAATTCTTTGACCGTATTCTGGATTAGGAACCAACCACTGAAGACTGGAGCTCTCTAATTTAGGGAGTTAGAATAAGTCTATGTAAGCAGTCATCCATTTTAGATATAATAGAGTTGGTATTGTAGACATCTTAGTTGCTAGTGTGTTGTGCTGTAGAATTCTTGCATCAAGAATTAGTTGCCTTAAGCTCTTTGTTATACAGATTAGAGTAATTGTAAAGAGTGGACCAATCCATTCATAGCAACCCATGTAATGCAAGACAATCTTTACTATTATTACTATTTATTAACCAATAAAAGAGTTTTATAATTTGCTTGAAGCATTGTGTTTATATTGGTTTGGTGGTTGGTTTTGAAGGCTATCACAATGCAAGTATAAAGAAAAATGAGGTAACTATGATGTTTGTTTACCTTGAATGAGTCTTAATATTTTGGGATAAATATCCCTTCAGCAGAAAATTTCTGAGTTCTCGCTGCTAGGATCTTTATCCCGGAATATTAAGAATAAATCACAGGTAAATAAACAATATCATAGTTATCTCATTTTTCTTTACACTTGCATTGTGATAGCCTTCAAAACCAACCACAAAACCAATATATAATTAAAAATAAATTAAAAATAAATTCTGATCTCTCCTAAAAGTTAACCAATAGAATTTATTTAAAATCCATATTTTCATTGAACTGTGTTCTCAGTACTTGAAACATTACTGCACAATTGTGTTTCAATAATTGTTGTTATCAACGTGATTTTTTCTTGTCCTTAGAGTTGCCAGCAACAACATTAACTCTTTTCCACCGAGTGAGCTCACTCACTATATGACATATTGCTATTAAAAATTTACTTTTTAAAAATTATGCTTACTTGACGTAGGACTTTTAAAAATCGACAATGTTGTGAAAATTTTAGGTGTGTATTTGATTGGCTTTTTTGATAGATTTCAATTCATAGAATTCATTGATTTTAAAGTAAAGATAACTTCGAAGGATTGGCAGTGATATGTATTGAAGTAAGTCAGTTAGACAGTCAACAATTGGTTTGAACAATGTGACTGGCCAAGCACAACTGAACCAGTGTCAAGACAACTGGTATTTATGGGAATTCAGAACAGTCCACTCATGCATTTGGGTGAGTCCATTCCCTGAGTCCTGATTGGCTGCTTGGTTTGTAGGGTCCTCTGAGGCTCCATAAATCCTGCCACTTTTCAGTGGTCTTTATGGCATCTCAGAATCATATTGAGTTACGACTGTTTGCCGTCTCGTCTTGCCAATTCGACGGTAATTGGACTTAGTATTCTATAATATGAATACTTAAAAAAACCTTTATAGTGCCTCAAAATCACAAATTTCAAGAAAATTGTCTGTCGGTTTTATCGGAATAAATCACCCATTTTTGAAAGTATTTAAAGTTTCGATATGTTTGGTTTTTCTGATTGATTTTCATGCGTAGAATTCATCGATATCAAAGAAAGAAATCAATTCTAAGAATCTAATCTTGTTAAAAATCTACAATGTTATTAAAATTTTAGGTGTGTATTTAATTTCAACTTAGGTGGGCTGGTCACGTTGTCCGTATGAATGAGAACAGGCTTACAAAGAAGTTTTTATACGGGCAACTACCAAATGCTAAGCGTTCCATTGGACGTCCTCTCTTACGCTACAAGGACAAATTGAATGACAATTTGAAACGCCTCGATATTGACCTGAGTGCTTGGGAAGATCTAGCATCGGATCGGAAGGAATGGCGTAAGACATGTTTCGCTAAACTAAAGAGCTTTGAACAAAATAGACTGAAGCATAGAGATCGGCTCCACCTAACTTTAAAAGAAAAACATTTAACTCCTGCCTTGGATTATTTCATTTGTCAGTGTGGCTTCATGGCTCGCAGCAGGGCTGGGCTGCTGTCACACTCGAGGAAACATAAAATGTCTTCTTGACAGCATGCACAACACGGGAGGAATCAAATCACTCACTGCTGACCCTCATCTATCATTCTCGAGAGGAGAGTCCACCATTTAATTGGCTATTGGATCGGTAAGATATTAATAACAGTGTAATCCCAGGGAGCTATCCTAGGCAGCACCTGCCTCATGTAAAAGGGGCAGGGCTGGGTTTATTGCCCAGTGCCTGAGGCTCCACAAAAGAGGATGGCTGAAGGGATTCACATAATTTTTAAACTCTAGCCATGCATGTAAGCAGTTATCCATTAGATATAATGGAGTTAGTATTATAGCACCTGCCCCCTCCTGTAAAAAGGGGCAGGGTTGGGTTTATTGCCCAGTGACTGAGGAAGGCTGAAGGGATTTCCCATATGTTTTGAACACTAGCCACACATGAGCTTCAGTATAATGATCCTTGTGTTCGACTGACATGGTGGGATGTTAGTAAATATTTATTACTATTAAAATTATATTAATAGATTATACTAACAATTGTTTACTAACCGTTATCTTTATGTATAGAAAAATATAAACCTCTGAAAAAAAATTAAAGTATACATTGTTTATATATTTTGTTCTTGGTCACCTGACACGGGGTAATGGTTAACAAGCTAGATTAGCAGACCATTGTTAATTAGTTTGATTCTCATTGAGCGCCCAATATTTCTGGCCTTGTGCCACATTTAAGCTATGTTTTAACATAGTATAGACATTGTAGGGCACCTTACGTGGTGTAATGGTTAGCAAGCTAGATTTGCAGACCATTGTGAGTTCGATTCTCATTGAGCGCCAATACTTCTGGCCTTGTGCCACACCTAAGCCAAACTTAGCAAATAACTATATATTTTGTTCTCTCTTCATTTGCCTCCAAAATATTTGTAAGTAAAAGAAAAGTCAGCGGAGTGACCTATTGTCGGTATCAGCGAGGGAGTCTATCACCTTTTCTCTAGCACTAGACCAGGGAGATTTTTTGCATCTGAATTGGAGCACCACACCTACCGTCAGTTCCGCACTTTACCACACAGATCAGATTACCCAACTCATATACTTAGTTGTTTGCATTTCACTTAGCGCTAATACCCTTGGGAAAGGTATGAATCCTACTTTCCCTCCAGCTATGGATAAATAGTAGGGCAGACTGGGCTCTTTAACCTTGGTTAGGCAACCGGTCTAGGAGAAGGAAAACTCTGAATTCAAACATGTTGAATTCCGCTTAAGAAATTGACCTTGTGTCACATCCCGCTCGTGTGGAGGGGTTGGTAAATATATATACTTAGTTGTTGGGGACTGGTATCGAACCAGGAACCTTGCGATTCCTAGACGGCTGTTCTACCGACTGAGCTAAACCTGCCCCTATAATATGACAGCCTATTATTTTTCAATATATTTAATGTAAAATGAATGCTACTCAGCGAGGGAGTCTATCACCTTTTCACTAGGGCTAGAGCAGGGAGATTGTTTTTCCACACCTGAAGGTGGAGCACCACACATACCATCAGCTCCCCCACTTTACCACACAGTAAGATCTATATAAAAGCATTAATCGTAACCTGGAGATTGTCAGTTCAATCCCTGTGCTAGGTAGTACTTTGAGCTTCTCATAGTCAGAGGATAATTTTTATTTTGCACAAGCATTTTAAACATCTTTTGATATCACAAAAAAGATATTCTCATTGTTGGTTTTTCATTTTCTTTTTTTTTTTCTTGTTACTGTTGATTGTGTTCTTGTTTTATTTTCATGTTGTGGGGTCTGGACAAACACCAGTGTAATAATTTTGATTTTTTTGTTTTATTTTCAATGTTTTTGATAATTCATCCCTTGTTCTCTTTTGTGAAGAAATTTTGGTAAATTTGATTTTTTTTAAATGGTACTATAAAATGTTGTGGGGTCTGGACAAACACCAGTGTAATAATTTTAATTTTTTTTTTTTTTTTGAGTAATTTTGATTTTTTTTATCGTCCTGCGTCCTGCACTAATTTATCTATGTTTTAGCAAGCCAGCGTCAGGGGAATTTCTCGCACAACTTAGATATTTTCTGAGTCGTGTTTTTGTCACATTTTGTTGGCAAATTAATGTAGATATTTTATAACTCCCCATTTTTAAGAAAACGGATTTCTTTCAATTGAGTTTTTACAAAACTCAAACACTAACTCAAATTTTAAAACAATTTTTATACCGTATTATTTTTTTCAAAACAAATATAAGTACTATTCACAGATTTCGTCCTAGCCTCCTGCCTTAAAAAACGCCGGGCGGTGATAGCTCAAAAAACAAACCCACCTATGAATGAAGTCCCTAGCTAGGCGTTTTTATCGACAAATTATTTTTTTAGTGGTTTGAAGGCGTTAAAAGTAAGCCATATTTTTGAAAATATTAAAAACCAAACAAACAACCAGCGCTTAAGGCGTTTTTTGCCAAAAAGTTAATGCGATATTTTATGACTTCCAGTCTTTTTTCAACTAGTAAATGTAAATATTTTAACCTTTTAAAAATATGGCTTACTTTTAACGACTTCAAACCACAAAAAAAAATTGTCAGTAAAAACGCCTACAATCGAAAAATTATTTTTTCATATACAGCAGGCACCGCTTCAGCTAGGGATTTCATAGGTGGGTTTGTTTTTTGAGCTATCACCGCCTAGCGTTTTTTAAGGCAGGAGGCCGGGACGGAACTCTGCGAATAATACCCAAATGTCACCACATTTTACTGTTTATTTGAGTTCCGAAAATCAAATATATTGGTACAAGAAATAAATTTTTTACAAAAAATAAATACTCTACAGTAACTTACCAACAAAAAGCAACAAAAACTCGGAAAATACCAAAAGCTGGAGCAGAAATTCGCCTGACACGGACACGCTAAAATATCATTAAGTATATATTCTATGTCTAAATAATTTATTTTATCTTCAAAATAATTGCCACCACCTCCAAAATAATTACCCCTATCTGATAAATAATTGCTGTCATTCAAAATAATTTCATCCACCCCTAATTTAATTTTCTCTAGCTACAAAATAATTAACATAATTCTAAAAATTATAATTGCCTTCCCACATAAATAATTTCTACCAAATTTTGCCTCAAACTATAAAATAATTTCCTCATCTCCAAAATAATTACCCTCAGCTTCAAAATAAATGCCTTTATCACTAAAATCCACCCCACAAATAATTGCCTCAATAACATTTAACTCTAAAATAATTGCCACCACAACTAAAAATAATTACCTCATCATTTTAAAATAATTGCCATCATCTCTTTAATTCTCCTAAAAATAATTGTCTCAAGCCAAAATAGTTGCCTACAAATAATTACCTTAACACCTAAATTAAATGCCTCCACCTTCAAAATAATTACCTCCTCCAAAAATGATTGCCTAAAAAATTACCCCCATCTCGAAAATAATTGCCCCTATCTCCCATAAAATAATTGATCCCATCTCCAAAATAATCACCTCAAATCCTAAAATATTTTCCTGAATCTTTGAAACTCCTACAACTCCAAAATAATTGCATTTACCTCTAAAATAATTTCTTTCACTCCAAAATAATTGCCTCCTTCCCTAAAAATAATTACCTTTAGACTTAAAATAAAAGTCTGCATTTGCAAAATTAATACAGAAATAATTGCCTTAAACCCTAAAATAATTTCCTTTATCTCTGAAATAGTTGCTTTTATCCCTATAATAATTGAATCAATCTTATTTTTGGGGGGGTGACAGTTCGTAACTCACAAAACTCATAAATTGGGTCTCTCACAATTATAAGATTTATATGTGAATGTAGATAATTCTGATCATTCTGAAAAAATAAATCTGTTAATGCTATCAAAAGAAAAAAAATCTCTCTCTATTTGATTTTTAAAAAATTTTTTTGAGCTGTGTGTAATTTTGATTTTTCGCGCTGTTGTCCTCATCTTTATTGTGGCATATGAAATCACATTTCAGACATTGCATCATTGGAATTTACACATTAAGTTGTGCAGGAAACACTAATAAACAATGATATTATTTGAACTAGTACAAAATAAAAAACGCCCTCCGGGCAATGTAAAAATAGATTTTTGAAACATATTGCCTGAGGGGTGTGAGTTAAAAATTCAATGTCAGCAGTGACGTAGTTTTTGTTCTAGAGAAAAACCGGAAGCGAATCTCCATTATTAATAGATAAGATCTTTAAAATTGACTATTAAATTTTCAAGTGAGTAAAAATAGTTGAATTGAATCAGAGAAAATACTTTTTTTTACATCAATTCAAAGAAAAATATTGTTTTTAAAACTATGAAAAGAGAAAACGCGATACAAAAATTATTATAAAAATTAAACATAATTAACTGGTCAGTTTTAGCGGCAGTTACGATGGATGATTCCAGATGTCTGAAATTCACTATTAAATTTTTTAGTGAATAAAAATAGGCCAATTAAATCAGAAAAATACTTTTTTTTCATCAATTCAAAGAAAAATGTTGTTTTTAAAAGTACAAATAAAAAAATAAAAAAACATACTATAAAAATTATTTCTTGAGTTTTAAGAAAATAACTTTTGAATTTTCAAATCACTTTTCTTTTTTTTTTTGAGCATTAATTTTCTTTTTTTTTTATTACTTATATATTCTTTAAGAATTTATCTTTGTAAGAATGTAAAAATTAGGGACAGGAAAACTTCAATTTTCAAATAACCAAAGGTCAAAACCCACCGTACATTCTAAATTGATAAAAATAAATTTTAATAAGTTTTTTTTTTTATAAAATAAGCTATTCATTATAAAATTAATTCATTAATGAATAAAGTAATAAACATTTCATTAAAATCGACAATTCCCTTATTTTTGGTAATTGTTTTAAAATTAAGAATTTTTTTTTTTAAATTACCTCCCTTGGTTACTATTGCCCAACTGTAAATCTAAGGATTGAAAGAATTATATTCTTTACTTTACATATCACAATAAAATGAGGACAACAGTCCTAGAAAATTTTGGGACATACGACCTTTAGGCACCCCTTTTGCGATCTTGATTCATAAGGACATTTTTTTCATTTACACCGTCAAAACCGATTGCTTGTTAGGTTAGGGTTAGGGGTTAGCTTTATGATTTAAAAAAAAAACTCTAAAAATCGTCTGGATTTTGATGGTGTAAATGAAAAAAATGTCCTTATGAATTGAGATTGCAAAAGGGGTGCCTAAAGCTCATATGATCCAAATTTTGTTTGTATTTTATTCTCTAAACTTGTGCCATGAAAAAAATCTCTTTTTACAGATTATTGTTTATTCATTTATTTAATAATTCAAATGTTTTTCTTTTTAATTTTTTTTTTTTTTCCTTGAATAATTTTCACCATTTTTTTCCTTTCTTAAATCTTCAGGTTTTATTCTTCCAATTATTTTTCAATATATTTCATTTTTTTTTTAATCCTTTTTTCTGACTTTTACAAATCAAAATTTTGTGTTAATATTCAAAAAAAATTATTTTTGTTTCGTTGTTTGTTTGTTTTGTTTTTTTTAAACTGTTTTCCATGTTTGTTTTTATTTTTTTAAATTCAGTTTTTTCTTACAAGCAGCAGACATGTTCATTAAATCCAGGGTTATCTCCCTTGTTTCTAAATCCAGGGTTACCTCCCTTTGTTTAATTATTGTGTTAACATCAAATTATTGAAATAATCGTTTTTGTTTATTTATTTATTTTGTTCTTTATTTGTTGTTTTTTTTGTTCTTGTTTTTTCTTTTTTAATTTTTCTTCTTGTATGTTCATACTTTTTCTGAAACAAAAATAAATGCTATTGCCCTTGTTGGAAGGTGTGGTATATTATGAATAATAATGATTTATCTTCTGTGAAAGGAAGATAAAAACACTATCAATGTTTCCTTAATATTTTTTTTTTTTTCAAATTTCCTTTTTTTATTTGATTATCATTTCATTTCATTTATTCATTTTATTTATTTATTTTACTTTTTTAAACTTTTTTCAAATTTATTTTCATCAGACCAGCATATCATTAACATTTTTTTTTTTTCATTGAGAATTATTTTTTATTTTTGTGTTTTTTTAAATTTAAATAATTTTTTTTATTTATTAAGCATTTTTTATTTATAATTCTAATTTTTCATCGATTATTCATTTTTAAATCTTTTTTTTTCATTTTATTTCTTTTAATTTTTTTTATAAGGAAATTTAATTTTTAATCAAAATAATTATTCGCATTTTTTGTTTTTTTTCTCTATCTTTTATTTTCTACCTCTTTATCCTTTCTTTCTTTTTTCAACCTCTTTGTATTTTTCTCTTTCACTTCTTTCTTTCTTTTTTCATTTACAAATACAAAATAAAAAAATTTTTTCATTTTTTTTTAAATGAAAAAATGTATTTATCAATTTTTAGAATATTTGTTTTAATTCTAATTTTTTTAATCTATTTATTTCATTTTTTTTTTTTTTTTTGATCAAGTCTCCAATAAGCACCCCAAGTCATGAAATAATAATTTTTTCATTGAATTTAAAAACTATTTTAATATAATAACTTGTCTTTCGTTTGTCAATAATAACATGTTTAATTTATTGTAAGTGCAAAATCTCCATAAATTTCTGATTAAAATTAAAAGGTATGATTTGAAAAAAATGCTAAAACTTAATATTTTTGCACAAATGTTAACAACAATAACATGAAATGAATAAGATTTTTAAAAATCAATATTGAAATTCTAATGTCAAATACAATATATATATATATATATATATATATATATATATACACACACACACACACCCAACCCTCCGCACGAGCAGGATGCGACACAAGGTAAATTTCTTGGTTTTTATGGGGATAGATTAAGTTCGTTTGTACTGGTATCTTGTCCCCCAATAAAAGCTGTTTTTTTATTCTTCTGGCCTGGTACGCTGAAATGGAACTTAAGGAACGAGACAAAGGCAAGAGGTAGTTTTACGACTTAAGCTTTATTGAACGGAGCATAGTCGGCTGTAGCGAGGAGACATGCCCCTGGCTAGTAGAAAACGACTACACTCTGTTGCGGCCTCAGTTCGAATGGCCGAGTTTTCTTTTTGGGGTAGGGTGTCCGTCCTTTTTGTCGGACATGCGCAAAGGGGTTCCTCCAGGCAAGGCCTCATGGGAGTTGTTTTTTTGGGGGTTTTTTTTGGGGGGGGTTTTTTTTTTAATCCCCACATTTGTTCACAGATAATCAGAAACAGAAACTAGCAATAAAAAAAAAAAAGAAAAGTGACCTTTTCATTACTTGAGTGACTTGGGGTTCTTATTGGAGACTTAATCCAGAAATTTAATAATTGGTTATTTCCTATAAGTCTAACATGATCAAAGGGGGACCACTCTTGATATATAAATTATTTATTTATTTTCCCCTTAAACTAACCCTAACTTCTTTTTTCCTAGTAGATCAATAAATAAATAAATAATTTATCAGTCAAGAGTGGTTCCCCTTTGATCATGTTAGACTTATAGGAAATAGCCTAATTTTTATCAAAATTATTTGTTTCGTATTTTTTTTTCATTTTTTATTTATAAATACAAACTTTGGTTATTTCCTATAAGTCAAACATGATCAAAGGGGAACAACTCTTGACTGATAAATTATTTATTTTCCCATTAAACTAACCCTAACCCCTTTTTTCTTTGTAGATAAATAAATAGATAAATGATTTATCAGTCAAGAGTGGTTCCCCTTTGATCATGTTAGATTTATAGGAAATAACCAAAATTTGTTTATTTAAAAAAAATTTTTTTTTTTTTTTATTAATTTTTTTTTAGAAATTTAATTTTTAATTAAATTTATTTGTTTCGTATTTTTTTTCTTTTTTATTTACAAATACAAAAATTTTTTTTGTTGTTGCCCTTGATTTAATGCGTTATTTTTGGGGGTCAATTTTTGTTGCCTCCCCCTTTTTTTTCCTTCTGCTCCCTTTCAGGCATGTCGCACGTGAACGTTCTCTGATGAAGACTCTGTCCTCAGCCAGTTTCACCTCCGCAAGTTCCGTTACGAACCTGACCAAGGCCGGTCGCCGGAGTAGCAGCATCGTGACAAATGTCCACGAGCCACCCCACCCCCAAAACCTGAGCTCTCAGGCCGAAATAAGCAGCAGCAGTCGAGCCAAGATTCCAGAAACATCCGTGGGGGAATATACCAAACTGGAAATGGTTAAAGTCGATATTGATAACAATATGGTAAGTGGCACACGCTCATATAAACCCTGAAGATCCTTATGGTGAAACTCGAGTAGGTTATTTCTGTAATTAAAATATATATATATATATATATATATATCATCATCAACTTCACCCCACTAAAAAAAAAAATTTCTACACCTGCCTAAGTTACCAGTCCCCTGAAAAACATGTGACAACAAGTCTCTTTATATTTTCCAGCTTTCTTTACTTTTTACCCCCTAATGATAATAACAATAATGAAATTTATTGTGTACAGTGCTCAGGTGCACCACAACTCATCAAAGTCTCATGTCTAGTACATAGAATAATGTATTAGTGTCAGGAACATGAATAGTATACAGTAATAATATACATGTATGTGTACAGTGCTCAGGTGCACCACAACTCATCAAAGTCTCATGTCTAGTACATAGAATAATGTATTAGTGTCAGGAACATGAATAGCATACAGTAATAATATACATGTATGTGTACAGTGCTCAGGTGCACCACAACTCATCAAAGTCTCATGTCTAGTACATAGAATAATGTATTAGTGTCAGGAACATGAATAGCATACAGTAATAATATACATGTATCGTGTACAGTGCTCAGGTGCACCACAACTCATCAAAGTCTCATGTCTAGTACATAGAATAATGTATTAGTGTCAGGAACATGAATAGTATACAGTAATAATATGCATGTATGTGGGCGTGTGGAGAGGGGCCTCAGGTATAGTGTTGGCGGACTACAGGAAGCATGAATAATATTAACACACTTTATCTTATTTTATTTTATTATGACACAAAAATTTACGAATGATCACTAAGATCAAATTTTAAAAAATAAATAAATAAATTTACCAATATAAATACACGTATTCACTAAATTAAAGAACAAATTATAATTAAATATTAACAGAATCTTAACTTTTCTTTGCAAAAGTCAATAATATTACTTATGAAATAAAAAAATTCCCCTTTTTTCAAATGTCACTCTTCACTGAATATTCTTTAACCATAACCGTCCCCAAACATCACTCTATTTTCTCCAACTGTAAATCGTTCTCAAATAATTTCAAAAAAATTATAATTTTCTATTATTATTATTTTATTTTATATTTAAAATAATAAGGAATAGAATCCATGAACAAACTCTCAGCCGAAAGATTGTTCAGTAAATCTATTCAACATTTCTTTCCTTTATTTATTTATCCTTTCAATATATATATATATATATATATATATATATATATATATATATATCCCCTCACTATTATATTTTAGTATCTCTGTGAGACAATTATTTACTATAAAAATGCATTGGAAATGATTTTACTAAAAATGCATTGGACAATGATTTTTACTATAAAAATGCATTGGACCTATGAAAATGCATTGGACAATGATTTTTTCTATGAAAATGCATTGGACAATGATTTTCTATGAAATGCATTGGATTTTTTTCTATGAAAATGCATTGACTGAAAATGCATGAAATGATTTTACTATAAAAATGCATTGGAATGATTTTTACTATAAAAAATGCATTGGAAATGATTTTTACTAATAAAAATGCAGACAATGATTTTTACTATAAAAATGCATTGGACAATGATTTTTACTATAAAAATGCATTGGAAATAATGTACATATATATATATGGAGAATATGTACTTAATTGAAGTCGAAATAAATAAATCCCAAATATTTCGGCTGAAAATAGCCATATGTTTGTTTACATATATATGTATATATATATTTTTCTCTTTTTCCCTTGCAGCAAGATGGCACTCATATTGGCCTTGTCTCACCTGAAATGCAAAAGAAACGTGTGCAAGACATCTTGAAACGCATTCCACCCGGAGCTGAATCTACGACTGTGCTCGTTGGACGCGTCGACTTTTTATCGAAGCCTGCCATGGCATTTGTGCGTTTGGCGGAGGGGCAGGTGCTGTCCAATTTGACTGAGGTTCCATTACCAACGCGTTTCATCTTTGTACTCCTTGGGCCTGAGGATGGTGGAATGGATTACCTCGAAGTGGGTCGATCCCTTTCCACCTTGATGTCCAACCAGGTAAGTAAATGATCAATCTGGAGGCTCTTGTTGTGTAATGGTTATCTTCCTAGGAAAAGGAGATGCAATTTATTAGTGTTGTTGTATACCCTTCTCATTACTTACTTCTTATTCTGTTCATCTTCTATCTTAGGTTCTTCGTCTTGGTGGTCGGTCGCACTTAACTCATTTCTTCTTCTAGATCAGTCTTGTTAGCAAGACATTCACCAACCACAAAACCGTGTTATTTTCTTAAGCTTTTATTTCCTTAACTAAACATTTCACTAACATAACAACACGTATGCAGAGTGAGTTACAGTTAAGGCAGAACATCCTCACTGCCTGACGTCCAACTGAAAACTGAGGACCAAACCAGGTCCCACGTGACTTCAAGTAATTTGGAGGGCTTTCTGTACTATTCCATGGAAAGTCCCGCCTGTGATATGAAAAGGGCCATCCCTTTAGAAATACAGGGGATTGATAATCTTATGCAACCGCATAGATTATGTAACAGTGTTACATAGGAAACTATATCACTATACTGCCCTGTCATTGGGGGCGTTAGAATGCACTGACTGCACCTCTGCACTAGGGTTAAGATTCCCCCAAATGGGGCCACCTGTTGGCCGTGCGTGGCAACCCGTGATGCTTAAGGACAGAGTCTTGGTGGTTGAGCAGTCCATGACCTGCAACACTCCACTTAGAACCTTACGTAGGCTAGACAGGCAGTCGGAGAGGCCCGCTCCGATCAATCGGCTGGTCACGTTAAGCCCTAGCACCTATATGATTGCCCCAACCCTATTGCCCTTATGGAAAGCCCCAACCCTTCTTATCATATGGGTGCTAGAAGGTGGTGGCTGCGGGTCTACATGTCCTAGGAATGACGTTAAACTCTATCTGATCGTGAGGTTCCAGTTCTGGAGGTTTGGGGAACGTAGAGCACCCCTTCATCACCATTGCTCCCTGATCCACTCTGACCCTGAGTGGTAGTACCTGTTAGGGTCCCATCTATGAGTTGAATAGAAAAACATGAGTTGATAAACAAAATTGTATTATGCATTAAGAATGAATTTATTTCATAACTTTGTCGGCATTAAATGACCCACCAAGGTTGATATGCCGTAAAAAAACAACAACAAAACTTATACCACTATAACATGTGGGGGTGTTATATTAACATTGGAAGGCTTAAAGTAACCTCCCAACATAGGTACAAGTGTATATATAAAAACATTCCGACAAAGGTGTAAAAGATAACATATTTATTCCGCAAATGATGGAGATACATTTAAGAGAAACATATATACAACAGATACATAAACGTATTATGAGGAAATAGGTGTACGACTCATGTTGTAGAGAATGTCACTTACTGGTAGCTGGTTAGGGAGCAAAGCCCCCTAAAGACTTAGAAGGTGGCAGGCGCCTGTAACAGTTTTGACCACTAACTACTGGTAATTACATTAAGCCCGAAACATTATAGTAGGGTTTGTTTACATCCGCCTAGCCTCACTTTGATCAGGCCCTAAGACTCTAAAAAGGTTGCTGTAATTCACGTGAATAAATACATCTACATAAAACATATATCTGTGTGAGTACACTTATTTCAGCGCCTAGACCATGTTAACTCATTGACAGCCTGAATGGAAAAGAGGCAGGAAATCATAATTACCACCTGTGGCCAAATATCAACGCCACCTATCGGCGAACCAACCACGGCAAGGGAAGATAACTCATTTTGGATATGTCCACCCAGAATTTGTTTTATTGACCCAACACCACTGTGTGCAAATTATTTGTTTAAGATAGGAATACTTGAAACCATATAGATTTGTTCAAATTGTTTGTGTTAGGAATACTTGAAACCATATAACTTTAT